>JACATO010000580.1:1357500-1521167 GCA_018389105.1 Nautilus pompilius | reverse complement strand
AAACCATCTGGCCATTGGATATCAAAGTGAAAGTTTTGCTTCTTTCCTTTTTAATTGCACCAATTCCTGCCAAGTGCTGACGCAGTCAGACCTCCACTGAGAATTTCTACGGCTGTATCCTTGCCTTCCTGACACCCGTAGTGCCAAATAGCGCATCCTCAACGACCTCTTTACAGCATTATACATTATACAAAAGAGGATACAATTTTAACAGTTGCCCGAAACTCTAACTGCCTTTTAATTACAAATAACTGTGTCTTTAATCGTATTTTCTGCTGCTAAGGAAGCCTCCAGGTCTCGTTCGCGATCGAAGAGGTCCACCAACTGAAGAGTAGGTAACGACTCTGAATATACACAGAAGTTATATTCCTCTTCACCGACGGTGCGGAATTGTAATTATAATAATTATAAATTTTGTTGCGAACATAAAACTGTTTTCTTTCTTTCTAGGCTTTTACGATATTTTGCGGGCTAGGGATTAACAACGCCTTATTATACGAGCAGGTATCGATAGCATCCGCCAAACAAACTGTGGCGCTGGAGGTAAGAACAAAGGCATTTTTTTCCTTTATAATCGAGGTCTGTTCTCCATCATACGACAGACATCTTTTTTTAGTCGCGCAGTGTATCTTATGTCTGTTTGCTGTGAGCGCTTTCTGGATATTCTTTGTGCCTATTTATTGACAACAAGTAAGTATTATTGATAAGAAAAGATTACTTCAGGTTATCTGAAGTGTGGATGTTGTCTTAGTGTCAATTAAAGTCCAACAGGCGCGTCCATCGACAATGAGCACTCACACTAATCGAAATTCTGCCGAGATTATGGATGGATGTCGGTCTCGTGTACCGCCCGCCACCTGGCGCAAGTCGTCTCACATTTTATCAGTTTCACTCCGCTGAAATTCAGGATTAGACAGACGTACGTACTGTGCTCGCTAATCCACGTTTAGAATGCTCCTCGATATGGTATTGAACGTTTTCGTAAAATACCGTGATAACCTGCCTAGCACATTCCGTCCCATTGATTTTCTCCGATCCATCAATGTAGAAGGATCGCAAGTTCAGCTAGTCGGCCGATGAGTTTAAAAACGGTCAGACTTTGATTCGTTTCTCCGTGGTGCTCAGCTTTTCTTTTTGAAGCCTATTCTTCTACGTGATGTTCTTTACATAGGGGGGACATCCATTTACAAGTAGGTCTAAGACGCTAAAGGAAATTGGCTTTGGTCTGATGCCTCTTCAGCCGTGCTGCACTGTCGGAAGAATACGTCGTCTCGTCGCTGGGTGACTTAATGTACCTGTCTTATACTGTGGGTGTTACCTTCTTTCAGACATCCATCCATTCGGCCGCTTTCTTTGCAGTACATAATAAACACGTTGGTTTTGGGTCCTTGCCACGATGCAGAAAATGGTTGACTATAAACGTATTAAACAGTTTGTACCTGGCTCCCATTTACCTATTGGTTACAGTAACCCTGGCGTGCATAGCTAGCGTGGTTTTTATCACTCAATCTGTTTTTTCTTGCACATTTTTGTCGGCTGTGTATCGTCTTCTGAATGGTTCTGAGGATTTGTAAGTGCTAAAACCAGTGAGTTCATTCTCTTTCCGTCACCTGATGGTGAGGGACTTAAGCCTCAATATGAATTTCGCGGATACAGTTAATATGTATTTCTGTGTCTAACAAAAATGTAGTTAGCTATCATTGCAGCCGCTTTCAGGCAATATAAAATATCTGAATAAGCTCAGGGAGAAAGCAAGTGGGAATATATATGTAGTACCAACGACGTGATTGCCTGGAAATTGAGTTATTTTGCACGCTTGGTAGCCGTTGTCTGTTTGAATAGATCCATGCTGTAGCAGACCAACGTGATGTACACGCTCACAATGTATTAGCCCGTGCTGTGGTGGACCCACGTGATGTACACGCTCACAGTACATAGCCCGTGCTGTGGTGGACCCACGTGATATACACGCTCACAATGTATAGCCCGTGTTGCGGCGGACCCACGTGATGTACACGCTCACAGTACATAGCCCGTGCTGTGGTGGACCCACGTGATATACACGCTCACAGTGTATATAGCCCGTGCTGTGGCGGACCCACGAGATGTACACGCTCACAATGTATAGCCCGTGTTGCGGCGGACCCACGTGATGTACATGCTCACAGTGTATATAGCCCGTGCTGTGGCGGACCCACGAGATGTACACGCTCACAATGTATAGCCCGTGTTGCGGCGGACACACGTGATGTACATGCTCACAGTACATAGCCCGTGCTGTGGTGGACCCACGTGATATACACGCTCACAGTGTATATAGCCCTGCTGTGGCGGACCCACGTGATATACACGCTCACAGTGTATATAGCCCTGCTGTGGCGGACCCACGTGATATACACGCTCACAGTGTATATAGCCCTGCTGTGGCGGACCCACGTGATATACACGCTCACAGTGTATATAGCCCTGCTGTGGCGGACCCACGTGATATACACGCTCACAGTGTATAGACCCATCTGAAATACACGATGGAACTGACGCTTCAACTGATTTTCTTCTTTGCTTGACAATGTCAGATACTCACGTGAAAATCTGGAAGTCCGGAGCAGGTGTGTGAGGTGCAGGAAAGTTCATAAGGTTATCCATGTCAGCTAATGACGCTGACCTGCCAGACTGAATGGTGCTACACGAAAGATTTTAACTGCTAGTAGTCGACACTGAAAGACAGAGAACGAAGCGCCTTTGTTTGCTGTGAAGGACATCCTATCGATACATCTATTTTCGAACTGTCCATTGTTGAAGATATCCGAGGTATTCACCGGCCAGAAACCGCGTGATATACAACGAAGAATGTCTTCTGCCGACTGTCAGTTCCACCTGTGGATGATGGCGCTGCAGGTCCGATCTTACATCTCAAGCCTCGTCGTTTCTCATGCTCCATATGTCAGTGTCGCACCAACAAGCCCCAACTCGCTCGGTCTGCTGCCGGAAGTCGGCAGAGCCAGGTTTACGTGTTTTCTTACAATGTATTTGCTAGTATTTGAATAATTGTAGTTTGTTTGTTTAAACAAAAATTTTAGGGGAAAGACAACTTCATGACAATCGAGCCAGAATAATTAAGGCAACAGGATATCTTTGTGATGTGCTGTATTTTATTTAAAAAAAAAAAAAAATAAGCAAAGTTATCTTTTACTTTTAATGGTTAACGGGAATTATTTTAAAAGCATTTAGATTAGAATAACTCCATCGAAATCAGCAGCCAGCGACCTGACAGAACAACAGGGAGAAATATTTGACGCTTCTATCGAACAAATGGGCGAGATACAATAAGGGATCGGGCGATATCTGAACGTACCAAAGCTGGAAAGATCGATAACTGATTACTTCTCCCCTTCAAAGACAACTAGGTTTGTATTGACACGAAAGCCAGAAATCACAGACACAACGTTCTGAAACATTTTCTCTACGTGGTTCCGTATCCCCTCATTTACAAAGTTGTCCAGCCTCCCTCTTTTTTTGTTGTATAATTACATTTACCAAGCAAATTAATGCAGACTCTTTTCCATTACTATCTACGTAAATAGCGAAAGTCAGGGCATGACGGTTTTATTTACTGTTATCTGAATTTCGCTATTCTAAAAAAAACAACAACAACAACATGACATTCTTTATTCCAGGGAGATAAAGGCATAAATGGCTTTATTGTCACTTTGAAGGTATCAGGGCGATCAAGAACGGTCCGAACGGATTTCTACCCGATCGACCTCGTAAACCAGTTCAAATGTATTTTTTTAATCAATGGAAGGGAAAGAAAAAGCAGTTAAGGAGACAGCATTCTTAGTGTTCGTCAAAACTAACTGCTAAATCTCACCGATAATTGGAAAACACTTGAGAAAAAAGACTCTTCATTTTAATCTGAAAGCCAAACAAATAGTTAAATAACCCGATAGAATAGTTTTCATATATATATTTTACATTAAAAGTTGCGCAACGAGGAAACTTTAAAATATCACAAAATTGAAAATTACCTTATAGTGATATCAGTAATGAGATGTAGATTTATCACACTTAAACAGCTTATTGCTGACTATCGCGAAGGCGTTGAGTTAAAGAATTTTTCGGTGATGGATCGTGTTGCTAGGGCCTCCCCTCAAGATGAAGGCATTTCGTAAACAGACAAATAGGTCCTCGGGTCGAGCAGGGCCCCTTACTTACACAGAAAGGGCTCTCGGTCAGAGTTCCAGACAAACTGCCAACTGATCTGTGAGAATCACTTTGTTTTATAGAAATATGCGAATCGATATTGTCCCAGAGGCGTTATTCCAAATTAAAGGCAGAGAGACCATCGCTCTCATCCACAGAGAAGAAAAGAGTCTTTCTCGAGCACAAACCCGAAAACAAAATCAGCATCGCGTTCTGAAGAATTGGCTCCGTACTTCTCTCCAACGGCCAGGATCGACTTCCGTCGTTTAAAATGTGAAACATGACGTATGGAGCGAGAAGACGTCTAACAAACGGCTAAAGTGCAGGGTGTTAGGCGAGGCGCGCTCGTCATAAAGGCGAAGCCATCAATAGAGATTCTTAACCATAACTTTGTGAGCCAGGCACCTCTTCGGAGAATCCAAATAAACTGCATATTTCGCGTGTCGATTTTTATGCAGCCAGGGTAACCATCCATCGTTATTTCATCTATAAAGAACCGAAGGACTTGTTTGCACTGTGTGGACATGCTAGTAAATGTCATGTTCTTTTAGGGGGAAAAACGTAAAAATCGATGTCTCCAAAGTGAGACTAATGATGTAAGGTCATCGTATTCATAGAGTATTATTCGGTGCCTGGCTGATTCCTAGTGAAGCAATTGTAAGTCGATAAGGGATGTAAAAAAAAATTAAATTCTCTTAGCAATTTGGCGACCCGTTGGTGTATAATTTCCGTTTATTCCGCCCATATACTGTTTCGGATATATCGCGTTCATCTGGTAATAAAGGTCATCAAATAATCTACATCTATAGATAGTAGCCAATTATGTAATTAAGATCCCTTCCCATTACATATAATTCCGAGAAGTTGAGTGACTGACGGAGTTGATAGGAAGTATGAGCGCTATTAAATTTTCTTTCTTTGGAATCACGTTGCCATTCTGATAACCATGACGATCATCATTGCCCCAGGCAAACTAGGGTCATATGGGGTTAGTCTGTGTCCGGTGGAATTTTGCGTTGTAATTTACAAAAATTAGAGAATGGAAAAGAGTTCTAGTAGAAGGTGCCATTAATTTTATGAACAAAAGAGATGTCGGCAGAAAAGACTACTTGGAGTAAGTACGGTCGGGGAAGGCTGCACACGAATGCTGACACCATTCCGAAGAGTGGCCAAACAAATAGCCTGGCAGCAATGGTTCCAGTGAAACAAGAAAGGGCTAGCTGGAGAGACCCATGGATCATTGGTCGTCAGACCACACCAGCAGTCTTGTCCCGCCCTCCTTTCATCGATGCACGACTTTTGGAGCCCTTCGCCTCTGAGCCTGAATTCATAGCAGAACTCACCGCCATTTTTGCTAGGCAGAATCGGCTTCAAACGAGCAGAAGCAAGGACACATTTTTCTCGCTGATGGTACTTCGCGTACCTCCGTAGTTTCACATCTCAATGCTCCCCAACAAGAAAGAAGATGCTAACCTTCATCTTTTATGCTGTTGCATATAATATGCTGACTTCTCGGAAAACCAGTTCCGTGGTGACACTTTGAAGTAGGAGCAGTCATTGCTGACCATCGTCGAGCCGTTCAGCCAGAGAGTCTGTAGACACCATCTTTCACGTGGTGTAGCTATGGATCTTCAAATAAAGATGGAGGAGTCGCCGGCTTCGACCTCTCCCCTCTGAGATCGACTGGTTGCTGTTTTTGATGTTATGCAGATTGGTTTGCTCCCTGAGGCGCCGAAATACTTTGAGGACACGTCCATATGTCCACACAGTTTTGAAATGTTTGGTGTGGAACAAAGTCTTCATCACCTGAACAACGCCCCAGACCATGGGCATCCAGTCTGTAAAGACAATAGCGCACTGATCGCCATGGACACATTGGATCTCAGCCTTTATAGCTCCGGCCAGCCACTGTTAACGGGAGAAGATCTGCCACACGAAAGACCGACCATGTTGAGACGATTGTCGCACGGTGAGTGGCGACACAAACAAACACACACAAATGATAAGAAGAGAGATGAGTTGTATTAAATACAAGGTAGTGACGGTCAGTATATTAAAATTTAGTCACTGTAGAGAGAACTAAATTGACTCACATTATATCAATCAAACTATTTATCGTAAGTTGATATAGGTTTCGCGCCCACTGCCCAAAACTAAGAAAGACATTCTTTGATTGATGGCCTGCAGGCTGATCAAGCTATCGACTGGATCCGATTTTCAAACTGCGATAATCATAAAATACCCAGAGGAATTTGACCTTGCATTCTCAACTTCCTAGTTGACAACATGAGCGACCGAGGTACCAGCTACCAACAGACAGTAGCAAGCGAGCCAAGAAAGTGCCAGAGAGGAATCGTACTAATCGACCACTACATCTAAAAGGGAGATAATATTAGTTGCCCCCTGCCACCTTGGAATACATATATCAAGTCTTGCTAAGTATTTATAATTGACGGATATCTTTGAACTCAATAATAAGGACCCATAATTATGTTATCAAAGAAAAATAGACAGAAAATGTCATATGACTCAAGAAAAGTGGAGAAATTTGTATTTCTTTGTGGAAGTGAATGCAATGCCAACCTGCTTGATTTGCTCACAAAAGATTGCTATTGCCAAAGTGTGCAGTGTTCGGAGACATTATAGTACTAATCATGCTGTGAAGTATGTTAACTATACTGGGAAGTTATGCGAGGACAGAGTTGCTGAATTAGAAAAGTTGTTGAAAAAGCAGCAGATAGTATTTAAATACGTTCATACAGTAGACGCTGCAGTTAAGGCAAGTTATATAATTGTTCATGAAATAGTTGTGCCATCAAAGCCCTTTTCAAAAGGGAACTTTTTGAAAAAATGCATTTTGATAACTGCAGAGGTAATATGTCCAGATAAACGTCACCAAACATAAGCCTTTCAAGAAACAGTGGCAGAGAGGATTACTATCAGGGAACCTCAACAGTCGACTGAAGGGCAAAGTCAAGTTCTTTGTTGCATTTTCAGTTGCTGTTGGTGAAAGTACGGATATAACTGATGTGGCACAGCTCGCAATTTCCATTCGAGGTGTTGATACAAGTATGCACAAAACAGAAACGTTTGTGGAAAGTGGTTCCGATGAAAGATATAACAACAGGTGATGGATGACATCTTCAACAGTTTGGTGGAAGCTCTGGAAAAACAGGTGTATACTGGGCGTGAGCTGTGAGTTTGGATACAGACGGAGCACCGCAGATGTGGATAGAAAGCTGGAGTTACCACAAAGTTAAAAGAAAAACTGCTACTTCTGAATCCAAGCCATCAGTTTTATACATCGCATTGCCTTTTTGCATCAAGAAGCACTGCGTAGAAAAGGCTGAAGATGGATAATGTTATGGATGTGGTTATAAAAACCATGTATTTATACGAGCACGAGACGTTAACCACAGGCAGTTTTAACTGCCTTCTGGAGGAAAGTGAGAACTCTCGTGAGCTGATATATCACACCGATGTTCTGTTCGCTGGCTAAGTCTGGGAACTGTACTAAAAAAGTTATATGAATTGCTTTGCAAGATACAGTTGTTTATAGATCAGAAAGGGAAGGCTGTACCTGAATTACAGGATAATGAACAGCTTCAAGATCTTTCCTTTATGGTGGATATTACAAACACCTGAATTGTCTAACAAAAAAGATGCAGGGCCACAACAATTTGGTGACAGAACTTTATAACTGCATTTTTTTCTTTCGAAATTAAGCTTCAGCTTTGGGAAAAGCAACTTTCAGAATGTAATCTGGTACACTTTCCGACCTTAAAAACACGACATGACACGCCTAAGTCACATCGTGTTGCCTTCACAGAAAAAGTACAGCAGAAAAATTTGTAAGTTAAAAAATGAATTCTAAGAAAGGTTTTTTGACTTTAAAAGCCTCGAGAAAAACTTTTCGATTTTTCAGAACCAATTTTCTGCCAATGTTCACGAGGTCTCTGAGGAGCTTCTGGTGGAAACAATCGACCTGCAGTGTGACTCACTTTTGAAGTAATAAGCTTTTTGGCACATTTTACCAATATCTAGGACCAAATTACCTCATGCTAGAGTCTTTTGCTTACAAAATTTCGTACATGTTTGGGGCAAGGTATGTCTGTGAACAGATCTTTTCTGTAATGAAGGCTACGTTCTCAAATTACTGATGCACACTTGAACTCAATACTCAAGACTGCCACAGCCCAGTCACTTACTCGAAACTTTGACACGTTGATCCAAAATAAGCGATGCCAAGTATCAGAGAGCAGTAGTAGAAAATAAAATTATATATCAGTATACTTATCATCTACAAACCTATTCTTCTAATTGTAAATCGTAGTTGTTGAGAAGTGATTCTACTGCCATTTTTATATCGCTGATATCTAACAATAAATAGTATTTTATCTTACAGTGTAATATATATGTGGTGTTTAATTGTAGATAAAACTCTGTGTGTGTGTGGTGTGTGTGTGAGATTACGTTTGATTTCTTGAAATAGGAGACATAAAAGCCAAAATACATTTACCCAGATACAATCGTTTGATTACTGACTGCCAATTATGATTTTAGCCAATTATTATTAGGTAACTTAAATGAAATAACCTGAGTTTTCCCCTTGCCTCTCCCCGCACTCTACCACATATATTTCATATATAATAAAAGAAATGTGATTTCAGATCCAATCTAATTTTGGTGTGATTTTCCTTTATGGAAATATAAACTTTACTCAGGTGTGTAGAACAAGTTCTGAAGTTACAGTAGGTCTATATTTTAATTTTAAATATGTGCGTATACATATTTGATTGTATCTCCTTCAAAGTTAAAGTAGAATTTTTTTAAAGGTTACCGCCTCTGAGAGCGGATTAATACAAAGAAAAATGTTAGTACAATTTTTAATTCTATCTCTTCTCTTTATGCCATGTAAAAGTAAGAAAAAACCCAATACACTTTTTGCTTACTAAAACAACACCCAAGGGAAGACAACTCTTTCCAAATATATCTATATTTTTTTAATATATTTTCTATTTTGTTCGTAACTTGAAAAAATTAGTTATGTATTAGAATAAGGTTTATATTTCCATAAGGAGAATAACACGGAGCATATCATCTGCAAATTTTGGCTTTCATGATTCCTCTCGAGAGAAACCAAGCGGGACGTTATATGGCACACATCGGGTATCATATGCGGTGATAACGCTAATACCGCTGGGCACGTTCCCTGCACTTGACATCATTTTGCCAGTTTGCTCTCCCCCTCCCCTCCTGTCCCCGATGCCCATCTGTACGGACCACCATAGCAAATGAGTTTGACACCCCTGACATGGAAGGATGGGGCATCATGGGCTCAACATCTTTCCCTATCATCTGGAAGTTAATCAACAATATCTTTCAATGTGACTGCGAGATAAAGTAGTTTGTGCCCCCCCCCTAGAAGAAAGAATGGTAATGTCGATCGCAGTTTAGCGGATAATACATTTTTACGGTTATTGCACAAACCTTGAAAGACTCTGCTGGTCATCAGCTACTGTAAATTTATCTTTCTTTTTATTATTCATTTATTCAGTTTATAGGAGGCAAATATGAAAAAAAAAAAAGAATTTCATTGACTCACAATTATTCAAGAAAGTATTACAGGTTGAGAATCCCTTATCCGAAATCCTTGGAGCCCGTATATGTTTCGGATTTTGGAACATAGATATACCGGCATAATTTGGAAGCTAACCCACTGGGGACTGGGCGCAAGTTCATTGACAACATGGATATGGATACATATGGCCTACAGGTAGTTTTATGCAATATTTTAAAATCATCTGGTGCATGAAACCATAAGAAAAAGATGTACGTCCAACCATCAGAAAGGTAGGCTACCACAACAGTAGGGGCATTTTCGACATATTCAATGTACATTCACAGAGATTACGGTGAGTAATGGACGCGCGTCAAGCCTGAGGCCCAGGAAGCTTCTGGAATATTCCGCTGAAGGCGCTCCAAAAATGTTGGATAAGGAATTCTCGACCTGGTATTCGGTTTCACACACTTACAATGGAGAGAAAGTAATACCTTTTACCCTCATTGTACTTAAACGTGGTCAAGGGATTTGCCACAAGATAATGTCCAACCCGCACACGCGGAAACTTCTCTTCTGTTGTCCGCCCAGAGTTGTGTTCTCATGTCAATCATAGTCCTGCCTACAGTTCCTATAGTTCACTGGGGTTTACGTTAGCCATAGGATTCTCAGCCCATACAGGACTGGAGTCTGTGCACTACAGGTGATGGATGATATCTCCAGGTCCGGTAATCGACGGCCGAGATCTCCCACTATCACTTTGCATCTTTGTAGTAGTTCTTGAAAAGACAAATAAATATTATAGGGAACTAAATGGAAAACTGAGCTGCGCCATCTGCTTACCTCCTCCTTGCTGACGGAACTCTGGTGAAGTGTTGTTTTATAAACGACAAATGAAAATCTCTGCTCAGACTCATAAGTTTTACAAGGTTTTTTTGGTAGTAAAACAAATGTCTTCATTTCTAATAATAAACAATAACCCAAAACAAGATATATTTTTTCTTCTGAAAAGAAAAACAAATTCATATATAATTTTTTTCTTTCACACAAACAAAGTCATTCTCTTACAGTATCCCGGCTACCATCGCTGGTAATGACCCCGTCTGTACAGTCGAGCTCCCATATCCCGGTTATCATCGCTGGTAATGACCCCGTCTGTACAGTCGAGCTCCCATACCCCGGCTACCATCGCTGGTAATGACCCCGTCTGTACAGCCGAGCTCCCATATCCCGGCTACCATCGCTGGTAATGACCCCGTCTGTACAGTCGAGCTCCCATATCCCGGCTATCATCGCTGGTAATGACCCCGTCTGTACAGTCGAGCTCCCATATCCCGGCTATCATCGCTGGTAATGACCCCGTCTGTACAGCCGAGCTCCCATATCCCGGCTATCATCGCTGGTAATGACCCCGTCTGTACAGCCGAGCTCCCATATCCCAGCTACCATCGCTGGTAATGACCCCGTCTGTACAGCCGAGCCCCGAGACTTAACGAATTCGCTGTACTTTTTGTCAGTGGCTACAGTTTGGAAGTTAATCATCAAACTTAGTGTATAAGCTTTGTCTCAGTTTGTAAGAACTCTTCCTTCATTTTTCTGTTGAATTTTGGTCTGGATAACTGTGTATTGTATATTAGCATCGACAAATTTGGTTCCGTTATTATATTTTTTCAGGTTCTGTCCTATCACGGCGGAGTGACCAATGAAGAAGTCATGAAGATCAAGGTAGGCGCCATTTTACCTTTCCTCACACCATTCTTCATAGTTTTCAGCTAAATTAAAGATGCTTTGAAAATGTTTAATATATCTCGACGCTATCTAACGTTTTTCCAGCCAACACATCCCCAATTCTTATTTACCGAGCTTTTCGTGTTTCATTATCCTCTTTTTTTTTTCCGATTATGTAACAGTTTCATGCTTACGAATTATAATCGTGAAAATAAGCATCCCGAAAGACTGGTCAAAGGTTTCCGGACATGGCAGCAGTTTGTCTGCTTCTTCGGATACCGACAACTACCAGAAGCGGAGTTGGTCAGGGCGGTGAAAGCTCGTTAACAATCCGCAGTGGTATTTTTTCTAGCCATCAACGTTCCGATAACCTCTCGTCCCAGTTTGTCTAAACTATTCAAAAGATAATGATGCAAGATACCTGGCTGTACCCTCGACTCAAAACCGCTAATCAGTAGTGCGAGCTCAGTACCTAACCACTTACCATTCTTTTGTCTGTGAAGGCGCTGCGGGTCCCAGAAGCTGGTGAATGGAAACTAAACGAGTTTACGTTCAATGACTTCTCTCTCAACCGGGACAACATGATACTGTCCAGTGTGCGAATCTTCAAAGATCTAGGACTCATCCGGAAATTTAGGATAGACTACGAGGTAAGGTTGATTTCCACACCCAGAAAGTCTGCTGCTAATTTAAAATTTCCCCAATCTTCGTAGATCAGTTAATTCTACTTCTGTCGAAGTTTGCTTGGCTTTTAGATCTCTTAGCCTGTTGCTTGTGTAATACGACATGAAACCATCCATTGATGTTTGCTTCTATTTTAAATTCCAAAGTAATAATCAGATTTACATGAAGTCACAGAACTGTCTGTAGTCTCTGTGATCTGTGGCATATCGGTAATTCTCAAGATAAGAGGAGTTTCAGTGTTTTACCTGACAATAATGAAAGGTAAGACAGGTATCGATTGCCGGAAACAGTGTTGAAGAACAAAAAGCAGTGATGCTTTTTTCTGAACGCTGAGTTTATTTCCTAAATACAAAGTAAATAAACAAATCGTAATTAACTCTGTTTACCGAGTATTGAGACAAAACCCGACAGCCGCCACATCTTATACTTGGAGTTTAATTCTCTCCTACTGGCGTGTTCGTGGGAGTTTCTGCTTGTCTTTAGTCTGGGCGCGAATTCCTGGAAACCGTGTGAAGCGGGAAAACGTCTGCGGGGTTTAGAGGCGGGAAATGCTTTGCTAAAAATTTCCTTGTCATTCTGACGTGGAATCAATCAGGCACCACTTTAATCTGATTAACTTCAAAAGATGACTTAATCTGGACGCCATTCAGCCATTTTTCCCCCAAAACATTATCGTTAATTAGTTCCAGACGATAAGCGAAATGTTCACCGCAGTACTTAGAAAATAGCGATTTTCACCAAAAAAAAAAAAAAAAAAAAAATGCATTGTATTTTCGGTTCCCACTGACTTTTTTTTTTCATTCAGAACTGAGCTGCGTTTCCAGGAAGACTAAGCTGAAACTTCCACAAGCGAAATAAGCCAAACGTTTCCCCCGTACACTTTCAGTAACAAAGACCTGGCCAGACTTTAACCGGTCCCCGTACACTTTCAGTAACAAAGACCTGGCCAGACTTTAACCGGTCCCCGTACACTTTCAGTAACAAAGACCAGGCCAGACTTGAACCGGTCCCCGTACACTTTCAGTAATAAAGACCTGGCCAGACTTGAACCGGTCCCCGTACACTTTCAGTAACAAAGACCTGGCCAGACTTGAACCGGTCCCCGTACACTTTCAGTAATAAAGACCTGGCCAGACTTTAACCGGTCCCCGTACACTTTCAGTAACAAAGACCTGGCCAGACTTGAACCGGTCCCCGTACACTTTCAGTAACAAAGACCTGGCCAGACTTGAACCGGTCCCCGTACACTTTCAGTAATAAAGACCTGGCCAGACTTTAACCGGTCCCCGTACACTTTCAGTAACAAAGACCAGGCCAGACTTGAACCGGTTCATGCAAATTACATTCTGGCGCAGTTCTCATGTATCTGCTGGGACTGTAGATTGTGTTCAGATAACATGGGGGTTTAGTTTGTGTTGCAAACGTTTTAAAGATGTTAGCCCTTTAAAACTGGTTCGAACCCGCGGGCAATGTAAGGAACGAGAGAGAGATCATTGAGTTGTCGGTTTGTCTCAGCCCTGATTTGGCGAACGGACTGGTACAAAAAAAATAGTGGTCCATCTAACGGTTACCCAATAACTTTTTTTTTTTTTTTAAATCATTTTAAAGCGAACTCCAGTCTGTACAAAACCCAAGAAAATCAGCTGGAGCATAACATCTAACCCTCCGTCGTCGTCTTTTCCTAAGCTTGCACATTTTTATTTTATTATAATTAAATGAGAATTTTGGTTAAAAAATCGGGAAATCAGCAGTAATGTTAGTTACAGGAGACAGCGCAATAGTTCAGAGGATTCCGGTTAGCTCACTGTAAGTAACTGAGCCCTCCCTGTCGCCGCCATCATCACGGCCCGGTCCGAGTAGAACGCGGACCATCCAAACAGGGGGAAATAACTGCACTGTAAACGCACAGGTGGTTGGTTTTCGGGGAGCGGAGCGGACCGGACCAGGATGGCGGCGATAGGGAAAGAAATATTGGTTTCACACAAAACCAACCCAGCCGCTGCCATAAATTCCATTGCAGACCCTCCTCCGATGGCTGCTGACGATCCGGAAGAATTATCGCAACGTTGCCTATCACAACTGGCGCCACGCGTTCAACGTCTGCCAGACGATGTTCGCCATATTACAGGTAAAACAGATGCTCTTATTGGACTGTTTCTTCTATTTTCTATAAAAAAAAAAGGGCCCCACCCCTTTTCGATAACATTCTATTGCTTGGTACCAACTCTCAGTAACCAGCGATTTAGACAGTGCACCATCTGGCCGTCTCTCTCTTCGGGGGCAGAGCAAGGAATCCAATCGACGTTCTTTCCACCGACCGCCAACACTTAGATTACTCAGCACAACGTACATCATCGTCAACAAATTACTTACTCTAGTGGGCATCCTTGTTAAATCAATAAGATCCCCCAATACTTGATCACCACCAAGAGAGCCACACTACTTAATGTCACCATCAAAACGAACACACCGGTGTATTACTTACTCCGCATGGTGATTGGTAACACCTGATCACCACTTGATCCAGCGGAGGGTTGCTTTTAATGATTCCATCTTTGTAGAAACACTGACAGAAGGAATGTCTGAAGTTCTTCAAAACTATATTTCCTGTTAAGTTAAACTAGAGAGAGAAAATGTGTATCATCTCGCTGAAAAGTTTTTGCAGCTATATAGAATCACATTCAAAAATGGTTTTAATAAGCAATAATGTACCAATCCTTATTACACTGCCTCAAAACAGACCAATTTATGGATCTTTGGAGGTCATACAAATGCTGAAAACTAACGATGTCTATAGGTCGATACTAATTGTGATGTACACCCTGCATTTCTCCCCATAGCCAGAAAAATCAATTTAACATTGACAAGAAACTACATTTCTTGATTTCTTTATAAATCCAAAACAGAGCTTTCAATAAATTTTATTTCTGATTCAGAATGTAGAAAAAACAGATGTAGTTACGATGATTAGAGTCAATCGTACCACTTGATTTCATCTTTTCACCAGAACAAATTCATCTTACTCACTTTTCTCTTTCCGTCCACCATTATCTTTAGGTAAATCATGAAGATGATTCTTCTTCTTCTTGTGATTTGCCTTCAGAATGAGCCCCCAACTTCATTTTTTAATTATTTACAAGACACAAATATACCTCATATGACAACAACAGATTGTATTCTTATTATCGAACTGTCATCCTTTAAATCATTTTTATTATTTATAAAGACTTTTTAAAATAAAGTATCGAGTTACAGAAACAATATTTTTTTTTCCTTAGCTATCTTTTAATGGCCATTTTTGCCTTATTATTATCTCCTTTTATTTGCTAACAAAACTGGCTGACTCATTTAATAAAGTCACTCTATATCTTTCTTTCTCAAACACGATCTTTAGAGGTCCCATATAAGGATACATCTGACTGACAAAGAAGTGCTGGCAACCATCGTGGCTTGTCTGTGCCATGATCTTGACCACAGGGGGACGAACAACGCCTTTCAGCATAAGTAAGTCTGACAACCTTGCAACATCAGTTTTATTACAGCTTTCCCGACAATGATACACACACAGATCCATTAACAACCAAGTTGTTTTCAGTCATGATTGCATACCAAGCAGGGATGTTAACCTGTGTGCAGTTTTCTCCCGAATGCACCTATTTTTTCGTGTGAAACTGCCAAAATTCGTTGTTTTGGAATTTTTGCAACTCAATTCTCAAGAAGATAAAGCAAAGCAAAACGATTACCTGTTTGAACTGAAGAGCTTGATCAAGGGCGGCATTTTTCAGCGAGAAGCTTGCAGACAACACACTTGAGTCAGTTATCTGCTGCAAGCTTGCCAATCCAGAGAACAACAGTACTTCTTATCAGGATCTTATGGAACAGGCAGAGAAAGCGACCATAGAGTACCAGACTCGTGCTGAAAATTAGCTTTATTTCAATAATATTCTTAAACATTTAATTATATCTATTATAAGTATTCCTTTAAAATTTGAAACCTACGAATTATTTGAAACCAATTTTTCCACTGAGACATTCATTTCAGAAGGCATCACCATAGTTATCCATTGATTAGAATGTTAAAAGTGGTTATTATACATATTACAATAGTTGGTTTAATCTCAAGAAAAATACACCTTTCCAATGGCAGATATGCTTCAACAAATCCCTTGAATCGCGTTAACATGTATGGGATAAGCAGCAGCATAATTAATTGTAGAGAAGGTAAGTTTCCTGCCCTTTCAAACCATTTATTCATTGTGTTACAATGAACATTTTTATACCATTCCAGTATTCAACACAATTTCTAAAAAAAAACAATCTTCAGGTTATCTCCCCTTGTAAATTAGAGCTGAAATAGAAACAAAACAAGCAGACTTAATGCACTGTTTTGAAATTTAAATTTCTCAGTTACACCCCTAAGTGATCTTCAAAATCTAGAAAGTTCAATATTTATTGTTAATTGTTCAGAATAAGTAAGATCCTTCATTCCCCTCAAATTATTCTTGTCAAATGATTGTGCACACCTTCTAGACTGTCAACCTCCTCAAAAAAGATAAGGTCACGCATGGTGTCAGAGGAATCTATCTAAACTATGGCAGGACAAATTTCAGTACTTAGGTCACTCAATTTGGCAGGATATCACCAAGAGATGAAGATGGTATAATTGGTACAAGCTATACATGACTGCCAAAAAAAAAAAACTCAGCCATTACTAATATTGCATGCTGAGAAACCCATGAGTGTGCCATGTGCTTAAGTCCAGAAAACAGAAACCAGGCAAACCCTTTGATCAGCTTGTAACAGATCTTAAAATATTAGTCGACAGTGAACAAGTAATCAAAGACAGAACATTAAAGGTACAAAAAACAATAGCACGAGAGAGAGAGAGAGAGATATTTATCAATGCTAAATGCACAAATGTATGAACAGCAGCGAAAGGTGTAAGTCAGCAATAAGTACAATAACCAACAGGAAAGCAGTAAAACCAGAGCAAAGAATCAAACAAAGCAGAACAATTGCAAGTGTGCAGTAGACCTGGACATTCATATAGAAATAATTTTCTTTCCATGGGTCAGAAGCAGTGTAACAGTTAAGGTCTATACATTAAAAACTAAATTAGACAATGAACTGAAAGCAATGGATTGTTCCAATTGAGGTAATTTTGTTAAAACTAAACACGGGACGAATGTCATATTTCTTTTTAATGAAGACTACTTGCAATTTAAACAAAAGCTTAAACTGAAGCCGTCAAACATCAAGTCGGAAGCATGATGGGGGAGATGTTCCCAGAACAATCAGAACATTATTTGTTGGACTCGATTTTGCTTAGACTCGCATCTTAGGAAGAAAGCCCTCTAAAAATCTGGAATTCGAGAAGAAAGTTTTCAATATATAATGCTGTGCGAAATGAAACAAAAACCAAAGTAAGGATGATAAAGTTAAATTCATTACAAAATGCACAGATGGCTTTGAAGGACTTGCTTGATTGCTTAGTAAAGGTAGTTAGAAATTAACTGGAAGATAATGCAGATCCTGTGGTAGAACCTTGTCAATGTCATATAAGGAAAATGCGACTAAGTTAAAACAACTTGAGAGATTAGAAGAACCAACAGTGGAACAATTCCTTAGCTATTGTGACTAAACCAAATTGATGTTTACATATCTGTCTGGACCATAAGAATCTGAACAATGCCATAAAGCAAGTAGATTTTAAACTACCAACCAGAGCAGAAATTACAGCTAAATTTGCAAATGCAAAAGTCTTCTCAACATTAAATTATTCTAATGGTTTCTGGCAAATGAAATTGGATAATAATGGTTCCCAGGTGTGTACATTTTGAAAGATATAAATATTTCAGGTTTCCTTTTAGAATTTCTAGTGCATCAGAAATTTATCTCAGAACAATACAGACAACAAACGTTGACAGATAACATCATAATCCGGGGGAACAACATAGTCAACACCTGAGGAAAAAATCATGACGACAGCATGAGAAGTGGAACTGAAGCTTCAGAATGATGAATGTGACATTGCTGTACCTGAATTAACATTTATTGGAGATCAGATCTCAGTAGAAGGCCTGGAGAAACCAACAAACAAGGAAATGCTGCAAAAAATTCCTTGGAATAATCATCAGGGTAAATATATGCAAGATTTAGATGTGAAAACCTCTTCGTTTAGGAAACTGCTAGATCAGAAAGCAGTGGAGTTAGAGTCATGAGCAAAATGGAGCATGGTAAGAACACATTTCCAGAGAATCGATCCCAAATATTCTAGTCAAAGTGAACTGGGTGGGAGCAGAACTACAGCAGCTACATGGAAATGAACCAATAAAACTAGAAACAACAGCCGCATAAAATGTATGTGAAAAATATCATCAGTACAACTGTAGCCAGAAAGGTGAAATGAGACAGATCATAAACTATTTGTCTTTATATATATATAAAAAAAACACCAAATGATTGTCTGCCTAGAATTACATGATTAAGACTTAAACTTCAAACAAAGTTATAATATCACAGTATCATACACTGACAAATGGATGCATGCTGAAGACGTCACTTTGTAGATCGCCATTAAAGACAAAAGAAAGTAAATAACCAATATACCGAAAACAAGCCGAAATTAAAGCCCACATTGAGAGCAGCATCTACGTGAAATTGTTGAAGGAAACTGTTCTCAGTAGAAAGAAAATGACCAATCAAAGCATCAAGCAGAAATTTAAATATACTGCAATTTCCATGAGAAATGGTCAGTTTTTGTAAGAGATTAATACTGAAGGGCTCAAAGATGCTTATTCCACTTGCAATGAGGACCATGCAAATCATCTTGGGAAACAAAAGTACCAAAAAAAAATAGTAAACCATGACATTAATAACTTAGTGAATAGTTTTGAAATGCGTCAAATATTCCAGCACAACAAGTCACCCGATGCCAAAGTTTTTTGCTACTAGTAGCTATAGATCTTATTGAAGTGAACAGACAGTCATTGCATACTCAAATTAACCAGTCGTCGTCGTCTCATTGTCAACCCAGACTAGTGTAGTAGTCATCAAAGCCATGGCTTACCTGGGCGAGTTCAGGGACAGCAGACCCTACTACAGTAGCAGATGTCAGCAGAGTGAAGATCTGCACACAGTTAGCAGTCTAATATCCTGATGAGAATCCTTACTTTTATTTTGTCTGAGCATCACCTATAAGACTCAGAGTTGCTCTTATAAGTGGCACTTTAGTGACAGTGGCCTACAAGTCAGATTTGTTAATGGGCAGAACCCTGACCAAACTTCCGTGTGGTTGGTACAGAGCTAAAAGAGTACGTATCAAACTCTGGAGAGAACGAAAAATGCAGTATCATGACAGAAAAGCAAGACCTCTGTAACCTTTAAAACTTACAGAAACAAGTGGGGGAAAAGGCCAAAGTAAGTAGACATGTAAGTATCATGTGGTACACAGCTTAGATGAAATAGGAAATTGAGGAACAAAGTAAACACTGACAAGAGAACTAAAAGAAATCTACAGTTCCTCAAATGAAGTGAATTCACCCCAAAAGTCTTCCACCAAGAACAAAAGCAACTGATGCAAACTAGAGAAATTAAGAAATGTGAGAGACTCACAGACAATTAGAGATGCTTGCATTAGTTCATTTTCCTGGAGCTGAGATAATCAATGACTGATAAAAGACTTTATGCACTTACAGATACTCATCGTTATGTTCAAGAAAAATACCTGTATTCCTACTTTCCTTTAAAAGATAGAGGATGTAAAGATGAGTGTATAATATTGTTTTGTTCTAAGTCATGTGAAAAATCACATAGCAGCTGTGTTCCGGAGATTGTAGTTGTTGGTCATGTGCCTTGGTTAGTAAATTAATAGGGGTTTTATCAGGATCTATCACCACACTAGTTTAGTTGTTGTTCGTTGCTATCTATCCCTCTAAAATAGCCATAAGCATTTATAAAAGGTTAAGACTATTTTGTCATATGATACATAAATAACACGCTAGTTAGTTTATAACCAACTAATTTTATTTTTATTATTTTTAATTCCATGGTAGAGAAATGACCATTTTTGCAATGAAACTTTTCCCTGCCAGAGATGAAAATATCCAGTTCTACTTCATGTTTCTGCAATCTAAAATTGATTCCTTTTGTTTTTCTTTTAAATAAAAAGGTTGTTTTGTACTGGTGTTTTGAGAAATGTTTTATAATTGGGCAAATCCACTGATGTAGACAGAGTGACATCAGATTTCTGGTGTTAGCTGCAAAGATATAAAGTAGCTAAACCACAAACGATTTTAGTTTCACTCTGTTCCAAATGAAAATATATTCTGCGAGAAGCCAAAACTTTTTCAAGTCATTTGTGCCGCTCAGTGCGAGGAAAAGCCTCTTTGTTCTCAGCGAGGTCAAAAAGTAAACAGATTATTTTCTTATATTAACTGGAAGGGTAAATTATACAGAGTTCGAATTAGGTAAATGTTTCTCGTCTTTTAGAAAGGCTTTTAGCCAACAAAAAATAACTGCTGCTGTATAATTCCATTCTCTTATTAGATGTGGAATTATAGTTTGAGTTGTGGTGTGAATGTCTGATGCAGTCCCATGGTAGAACAATAAGATTTTAGCTTTAACAAGACAGAATTTCATTTCCATTATTTTGTGGCAATTCAGTTTCAATAAAATTAGTATTCTCAAAGAATTCAGGACAATTAAAAATTCCAAATTGAGATCTGCTAAGAAAAGAAAAGAAAAAAAATGCTAATTACTTCCTGATTATTCAATTTACTGCCAGTTTACAGAATCATCAGTGAAGTATTAAAAATATAAATCCAATGTTGCGGATGTTAACCTTTCAGCAGCAGCATTCTGGTAGACCATAGTTTTAGTTACAGTAACACGTTGCACATCCATATCTCTCAATTATCCGAGCAACATGTTAAAAAAAACTAGCTATTTTTCTTCCCTTAGCTTCAGTTGTAATATATCTGCGAACTATCTGTTCCAACTTTGCACACCCGCATGACATGCATTTGAGTCTCCCTGTCACTTCTGAAAAAAAAAAACAAACAACAACCAAGAATGATCTTGTCTACACACAAAATTGATCATGAAGAGCATGTCTCCAAAACAGAGGGTTCTAACGCTGTAACAATCTGTAGTAGTGTGAATAAAGAAAGAAGGAAAAACACGACAAAATTTGGTGTTGTAACTTACACTATCAGCAACATTGAAAGGAAAGACGTACCGCTAAATCCAGAGTTCTAATGGATTTCTGAAAAGTCGTCATACTGGCTGCTTTATACATTGTCTGGACCTCTGTTTATGGAGCGAGGCTGCGCAGGAGAATTCATGACATGGAATCGAACAGTTGAACAAGCAAAGTCTGCTTATAGGAAGTCAGTCGTGTCATTCCAGAAATGAAATTTATAACTGAAGAAACCAGACTCTGTTTATTGACACAGATGTACAAGTGCTGACAAATGATTTTAAATTGTTGCAGCAGTTCAAAGTGAATTCTAAACTGAAGATTTAATCCAACTAGCTGTCACATTCTGAATCTTTGGAAAAAGTATTAAAATGGCAGACAATTAAAAAGCTGTTGACAAAATAGAAAGGATAAAGGATGTGCTATATGAAAATCTGTTGACCAACACTTATTCGGGATGTTTAAAATCCGTGTGACTGACTGGTCTGGGTACACAAAGTTCTACTGTAGCAATAAAATGAAAATATTTTCAGTACATATGCATGCAGCAGCCAAGAATGACTTATCCACTTGGAGAGTCAATCTGTCTGTGCCAGTCAGAGTGCTACTGAAGCACTCCGTCAATCCATTCATACTGTCGCTACTTGTAAGTTTGGGACTTTTAAATATAAAATAGCAATGTTTTAGACTGAAGCTAAAGATTAACACTTCAGAGTGCTTTGAATCCCATAAACCTGAAAGAGGCAATCGTGTAAACACTGGAAATATAGAAAACTGTATTCATTTACTTTAACTTGTGGTCTTACTCCTCTCTCCCCCCACAGAGCTAGTTCAGCCCTTGCCCAGTTATATGGGACCAAAGCCACCTTGGAGCACCACCACTTCAACCATGCCATCATGATCCTAAATAGCGAGGTAAGTAAACCCCACCTCTCGGTCACTAAATCCTGCGGCTCCACGTTAGGGATCATCTGGGATTAAAAAAGAATTTTAAAATTATTTTGGTTTCTAGTTTTTTTGTGAATGCGATCTGACCAAAGAATGGCAAATATGAAATTTAGTAAATTACAAAACCTAAAACAACAAAATGTATTAAAAATAACCTTAACATTTCATTTAAACAAGAGCAATCTCTCTTAACACAAGTTTGGTGGATAGCTAAGATAGCTCTGCTAGTATCTTATCGGCAAGATTACCAAAGCAGCCATACAAACAAATAGTAGTGAACCCCAACATCCTTGGGTTGGATGTTAAGCATATCATATAACTTTTCTTCTTAGTTTCAACTGTCTGATTTGAAAGCCAGCCTCAGCACTAATTATGCTTCAAGAAATATTCATACTACATCAGCAGTTAAAGAACAATTTCAGTAGTAAAGCTGTTAAGAGAAAGTATCTTCTGAAACCTACTTCCACTCTGTCATTGTTATATACCAACTGCCAGTATCATAAAAAAAATATGAGCAACTTGTTAAGGCAATCTCTTCAGTTCTTTAAACACACGAAAAATTGGGTATTATTCAAATAATTTTAATTAAATATGAACAAAAAAAAAAATTAGACAAAAGACCAAACTGCAGTAAAGCAGAAGCTATGCAGCAACATGTAATTTTGTAAAATTTTTCTTTAGTAAATACCTAGGTTATACTTTCTGCGATTGGTGCCAGAAAATTCAGAGTATTAACATGGGCGTGGCCGTTACAAAAACTTACTTTGGGAAAAATTATATATTAAATTCTATCCATTTAAATGTCAGAAGTGGAGATTACATTCTGAAGTTAATGTCTGGTCATATTTGAAACTTGAGGAAGTTCAGTTGATAACTTAAATAAATCAGATAGTGTTGTAAACAGAATCCTATTAAAATTTAAAAGCAGAATTTTTTTTTAAAAGTAGTTTTATTTACACTGGTGAATGTAAAAGGAGTCTGACATTGCCTCCCCTTTTTTTTCCACATTTGTAGGGACACAATATTTTTGAGAATTTTAGTTCGGAAGAGTACTCGGAGGCAATTAACCTGCTGAAACACGCCATCCTGGCCACAGACTTGACAGTCCACATCCAGTAAGTGTATTCCTTCGATTTGCTATCTCAGAAGTCACCATCGCTGCTGCCTGGGTTATCCTGATCATAGAGTTTTCTCCGCCAAAGAAAATTTAGGGTAAACATTCAAATATCAATCAAAAAAAGTAGGTGTTCTGATGTATAATGATAAACTACTATAGAAATAGATTCTCTTCAGTGAGAAGGGAAAGAGCAGTTTAAGTTGAGCTGAAGGTTACCAATAGAAATAAAAACTCCTGTAGATCAATATTACTCCATATATATTCCCTCCTATCCTAGTTAATTACTTTTATTCTAAATTTCTCTCAAATCAGTTTGGATTCCAATGTTTGGCACACCTCTACCATGATTATTTTATGCAAATGTCATGCTTGTTTGGCTTTGATAAGCATCATACAGCGTAAACATGTTGGGTGTTGCTTAGAATTGATGATTAAGTATAGAAACTATTATAGAACTCCCACGCAACAGTAGCTTATGTAATGGTTGATCCACCCTACTGTTTGCACTAAGCAGCTACAAAATGTTTATCAGGTATATATCAAACTCCCACTTCGAGTTAATGTTTGCAGCAGAAGACATATGGTCATTGTAATTACCTGCAACATGTTAAAGCTACCATGCCCAGCAGGGTGGATTGGGTTTGTAGTGAAGACGGCAGCTTTATGGCTAACCCTGAGGCCAGACACCTGCCCAGCAGATGTAGGGAGTCCTCTCATTTTTCTATGGCAGATCTGAATCGATCATGATTCTGCCGTGAAATGTTTACTGTACACACCCAGAGCCTGGCTGTGTTGTCATTAATGAAGTTTGACTGTCCAACAGCGATGAGTGAATGAAACAAACACACACCAAAGATACATCTATCCATAGGTTGAAGCTAACTCCACAACATTCATGTAATTGTACCGGAGTTCAACATATGACATCGTGAAATTTAAAAACAATGCCTGGTAAAACACAGCCAAAGCCAGCAGTGCTTCAAGCCAGTCTTAGGAAATTCTTACCTGGTCAGGGAAAGGTGCCACTAAAACAGACTGACTTGTAAAATTGAATGATCAGTTAACATATGTAAAAATGACTGACTGATCTAAAGCAAATTACAGCAAATTCATAGTGTTCTTTTACTACTGTCTATTAACAATTTCAGAATATCTTAGATGCCTTTCTAATATTCCATTGTCCCTTAATCAAACAATGCGTTACAATATTTCTTTTAGCAAAAACCAAAACCCTAGATAACGTTAGAACTTCTCACCTATCAATAAGTTTGCCAAATAATAAAAGTTATTTGGGCTGCTATAATCTTTATTTTTAAACTTTTCTACTTCAAATAAACTATCTCCTAGGCACTGATTTGTTTTGACTGTACCATCCTACAAGTTTGTAAAATTATCTCTTGGGTAGCATTGATAATCCTTAGTAAATCATCTTCATATTACTGTTCTATACATGTAGACATGGTTTCCACATCATTATCACTCTTAGCATGAGTTAATGTACATACTGAACTGATACACACATTTTATACAAACTACAGGCTTTACATGGGCTGCCAGTAATTGCCATTTAGCTTCTGTTAGTCTGCTGTTTATGCATCTCTCTCAGGATGAATAGTTCAGAGACTGTAACAGTAATGTGGACTATCACTTTATTTGACAATCTGAAACTTTACATCTTGGTCAGTCAGCAGTGATTTCTCAAGCTGTGCCATTACCTATTTCAATGCTAAGACCTCTATGACAATTTCAATCAATTTCCAAAACTATTGCTTAACTGAGCAATCATCAGTCATCGTGTTACTGACAGATGAAGATAGAAAACTCATTGTCAAAGGTCCAAAATAACTATTAATCCTTTTACAGAGAATTTTGATTAGGAAGTAATGTAATTTTTTTGATTTTAAATTTAAAGAGTTTCCAATTCTTTCCACTTTCCTGAAGAGTTAGAGAAAAGTTTTTCCCGATGGTTGATGCTGCAGTGAAGAACTGGGATGACCGAGAGTCTAAAGAAATCCTGAGAAGCATCCTCATGACAACATGTGACATAGCAGCCATCACAAAACCTTGGGAGGTGCAGAGAAAAGTAAGCCTTCCTCAGGCACCTGACTAGTTTAAAAATTTGATACCAACTAAATTTCTTACCTATAGTTGGGAGAAAGGTAACAGTCCTCTCCCCCAAAGAGAGGCTGAAAAATATTAATATCTGGAAAAAAAAAAAATTTTAAATCTGTAATATTTAAGAATTTTATTAAATATTGTCCAGTTAACGCTTTCCCACATATTAGCATAATCTGTTGATTGTGTCTATGTACCAACAGATCATTTTTTTAATAAAGTTGTCTTAAAGGGAAAAACTCTTTATTATTGGGATTCATGATAATCATTCTGCATTTGTGGGTTTCTAGAAGCAGCTTGCTCTTAAATGGGAAAGAGTTACTTACTTTCTATTCCCTTCTTGACCAAACAGTAAACTGAAATCATTCTAAAATCACTCAGCATTTCTATTTATTGCACTCCCTAATTTTACTCTCTCCATGCATCTCACTCCACATACAAAGATTTCACAAAATGAATGTCAATAAAAAAAAAACCATCTCATATTTTAGAGAGAAACTTATTTCATGCATTTCAATAATAAAGATGTAGTCCAAACTCCCCCACCTGCCAAGTATCGTGCAGGTCTCAAACTGATAACTGTCAGTGTGTCAGACAGGTGTCACCAGCAGCCTGTAACTTCTGCTCCACTACCTACCTTGATTTATCAGCATTTAAACAAAATCCAAAGAATTACACCACCAAATTTCTATTTACTCTCTTAATGAGTATACATGCCACTCTTACCATAACATTGCCGTCATTGCATGATTCATAGTTTTCTAAAAACTGCTATGTACGTAATACGTTGTTGCCTGCCATAAACTATTCAAAATTTGTTTTAAAATTGTTGTTGTTTTAAGATTTCCTTGACATAAGTAAAAGCTATTATATTGGCAGATCCTTTATCCATCAGCTTACAACTTTTTTTAAAAAAAAAAAAAAATGCACTTTAACAACATTCTCGAAAGATTTGAAAAATTAAATACAAAAATGAATAAGTAGACATTTTATTAAGGAACATTGATTTTTCAGTATTTTATTGACAATGATCAATATTTAAAGTTAAACTTTAGTGTGATTAATTTGTGATCATCTCTACTTTTCATGACTTGTAAACACAAAAGCCCAATGACTGGATATGTATGTACTGCAAATATATTCCGTAAGACATTGTAAATATCTGTCTACTTAAAAAAAAAAAACAACTTCACTTTTCTTTGTTTTTGCAGGCAGCTGACTTGGTCATGACAGAGTTCTTTGATCAAGGAGACAAAGAAAGAAATGAACTGAAGATACAGCCACAAGTAAATCAAAAACACTAATAATAAAAATGCTGATGTTTCAAAGTATATCGTTACATTATCTTAAAATTTTTCAGACTGTGCAAATAGTCAAATCCAAATACAAAAACTTGTCTTTTAACATGTGAAACGAGAGCTTCTATAATTACAATCATTTAAGTGACTTTAGAAGAAAGTGCACACGTCAATAATCTGATAGAAAAAAAAACCTATATACATGCAAAAGTTGTTTTATTAACAATTCAGACATGAATTATTTTTGTATTTAACAAGTTTGGGGATCTTTCTGCAGTAATTGGAATTAAAAATGGCTCTGAAAAAAAAACCAGCTTAAATAATTGTATACATTCAGCTATTGATAAAAGAAAAATTGCAAGACAACAATAAATTAGCAACAGGAATCATCTAAGCCTAATTTTACATTGTGAAAAAAAAATATATCACAAGATATTGCCAGTGGCTACCAATTAATGGAAACCCTAAATGAATATTTTCTAAAGCAAGGAGGCAGCAGAAAGCAAGATGCACAACTAGGTAAAAAAGAGAAACTCATACTTTAACAATGCAAATAAAAAGAAAAAATGTCAGTCTGTTGATGCAATTTTGGTAAACTAACTTCTTTCCTTTCTAAACTTGCAACATTTAAATATCCAGTTATCTTTACTTGAAATGCTAATATTTCAGGTAAACTCTCCTCTGTTAATCTGTTGCATTGTTTCCACCCTTAGTACAGTCAGACAATTAGTGAAGTAGAATTAAAAGATTTTGTATCTAGAAATCAATCACATTGTTGATCCTTTTTATTAATATAAGGAACATCTCCGGCAGCCCAAGCTAATGTGACTGACTTTACGTAACCAATCCTCAGTGTGATGCCAGGATAGGGAATAATTATATAGTCCCAAACATTTTTGCAGTAACGCAGTCACATGCCTAAATTTTAGCATAAATGTTATTATTAACAATAACAAAATCAAATTATGCTCTGCATTTTGTACTTCTCCCCTAAGCAAAAATAAAGAAAGTAATGTGGTGTTGTGAAGCTGTAATTTGCTACATCATTTTAAAGAAAGAAAAGGATTTGTTTCAACCACCACCAGGATAAACTAACAAGCTATGCAATAGTTTTCCCTTCCACTAAAGCAGTTAACGTGAAGCGGCAGTGACAGCTTATTCCTCTCTGCTATCGTTTTATTCATCAAAACATAATTAACAAAACACGAGCAGGTTCAAATCTTGAAAAAATGAATGGAGGTTCAAAGTCAATGTTTTCTTCAAAAAAAGAAAATCTGTAGAATATTACCAAAAAAAAAAAATTTTTCTGCAAGAAATTTATCCAAGTCTCAGAATAAAATGAGTCTTTAGTAAAAGGCTTATATTAGTCCAAGGCCAGTAAGCGAAAAAGACAACAGCCAATCCATTGGCTCCATGAAAAAGCCTTGCTGGATGGTTCCCTATAAATAGCGAACCAATGAGCAATGGCCTTTCAATAAAGCAACATCCTAGTAAATCATTGGTAGCAGTCAGTTTCTTTTTTTGTTACCATTTCCAAAGTTAAGAAGCCAAACCTGACTCAGTCTAAACAAGTGGTTAAAAAAATAAAAACTTAACCATTTTCATTGACATCACTAGTCCAGTGATTAAGTATGGTTGAGGGCTTCAGTTCACTCCCTATGGGAACACGTAAGTTTGGTGAACCTCTCTGGCATGGTTTCTCCACCATGTCCTCATCCCAAATCTAGAAACAAAAAGCTCTAGCAGAGATTTCCCCACAAAGAATATGATTGGCAACTCTTCCTGGGGATGACTGCTCGCTAAGAGACATCTGTATACTGAAACAACCATTTTTCATCCAAAAGCAGCATTCAACTGGAACCCAAATGAAATAACACTGCCATAATAGTATCCAGCTGAATGTACCTAGCATTGTTAAAAACAACAATTATAATTTTTCAGTAACTTTTGGTTTTACTCTTAAAAGATCTCATCTCATTTTAAAATACAAACTACTTTAAATTTATTTAGTTCTTTACTTTCATTAGCTACTATGGGTATGCAATGTTGTTCTTGTATCAGACTGCTTATGCTTGTGTCATTTAGCAAAAAACTAAAATTTAAAAAATGATTCAAGACAAAGCAGCCAATTTTAATTTCTAATTACTTTGAACAAAATTTTACCAGACCTTGGGGACAGTTATCCGTTCATTTCTTTTTCATAATTATCCACTGCAACAAAAATGCAAACTAATTGTCTGCTTCACTTATTTCAGGCATGTATGGACCGAGAAAAGCAAGATGAACTGCCCAAACTCCAAATTGGTTGGATCGATGGAATCTGCTTGCCACTATACAAGGTGATTTTTTATTGTTAATTTTAAGCTAAAATGAAAAAAAAAAAAAACTCCAAAATAACATTACTGTATTTTTAATAATCTTTATAAAAAATCTGTCTAAATAAACTTTATTCAAAAACGTGTTTGAAAAGCATATCCACTTATAAAATGGGGAACTCATAATTTTAAAATATATATACAAAACCTAATAATCAAATTTTCTTTTTACTTATAGTTTTACAGTAGACAACCATCTCATTTATTTAAAAGTTTACTTTTTGGTACTGCTGTTTTTAATTTATGAACTGTCATACCTGATGCACTATTAGACTGCCAAAATCATTGGTTGAAAGACTTTAAGCACATATTTACATTAAATATATGACAGGTATAAGGTAATAAAGTCTCAACTTGCATATTTATACCTGATTTATTTTTAAAGTCATGCCAAAAAATCTAAGTTGTACACACACACACACACACAACAAAAAAAAAAGATGAAAAAATTCTTAGCATTTGTTTCAAAAAGGAAATATTTCTGGAATCATATTTGGAGATTAAAATGCAAACAACAAAAGTAAATGAGTATGTATTTCTCATGTAGGGGAAAAAGTAAATGCCAAGCCATACGCTCCTATAATTCAAAGTGTGTCAACATCTTAATACCAATTAAATCTGCTACAGAAAAATACTTATACGCATTAGCAGTTGCAAGAGAGATCTACTGCTGATCCCTTCTTTTGATTTTTTTTTTTGATTTTATGTATTTTGCATGCAAAATACAAATTACATTCTGTCAGTAACCAGTTGAATTTTTAAGAAATTTTATTTAATGGTTTGTATTTTTCCTTATTCTAAAAGAAAAAAAGTTGTTTTTTTTTTAGTGAGGGTACAAAAACTGTTTAGAGTACCAATGAAATGTTTAAAAACTCTCTTTCTCTGCAGTCTCTTGCCCAAATGGACCAAGTATTCCAGCCAATGGTGGATGGCATCTTAGCAAACAGAGCCAAATGGGAAGTGCTTGATGCAGAAAGATTAGCTAAACCTGCACTTACAGAGACAGGAGTATAAGAGCTAGATAGAAAACCTGACCAGCTACATAATACTCATCAATGATCATCACATCAAGCAAAGCTGGCTGCCCGACGATTACTATGTAACACCCACCTTTTCGCTTTCAATATTTCCTGGTTTTTTTTTTTCCAGTTTGACTACAGTACAAAAGTTGTGATAATTTCAATCATTAGACAAGATAAGGAAAGAGATTTGAGTCTATATTTTACAGAGAACAGTCTCCAAGGAACAAACCTTCAAACATGTAAATTAGTTAGTTACCTGGAAAATAAGTGCAATCCAATAAATTACTAACAATTCAAGTTGTATCTCCTATGTATCATTCATATTTTCTACTTAGGAAATAACTTAGAAAACTGAAAATGTATAGTGTGAAACAACAGCTATGTATGATTAAATCAACAAACTTGTTTCATCTTCATTGTGAACAAAAAGAATGTCAAATAAAAGAAACTATATCCAGTAACTTTTGATATAATTTACAATTTCAATAACAAGAGCAGAAACTTGAAAATTAAAGACTAATAATAATGAAGCACCATTTTGAATATCTGTTTATGTACTTCTGTAAAAATGAATAAGATAGCTTTCCAATTACCTTCATCAGCTAGGCTTAATAAAACTAGTAGACATACTATAATAAAAGTATCCCCTCTTCAACAATTCTTTGTCAAATGATAATCCGCCTTTAATGTGTTCTAAGTAGGTGACAATTTCAAGATCATGCATGATTTGCTACATGTGATTTTCTCTCAACTCTCCAAGATACTTACTTGTTATCACATAACGAACAGACATAATGGGCAACAGAAATTCTAGGTCAGGAGCCTGCAAGTTACTGCCACACTAAGTAGAACATATCTGCTCTTGACAAAAATTTTAATACTCTAAAAAAAATATGCTAATTAATAGGACAAACCCTGGTGTTACTGTGGTCAGATACTTATCTATTGAGAATTTAATTAACAAATACAAAGCACTCATCATCAGCATCCAATTCAATCTAAAATTCAGAACACTGACTGTGCAGGGACTACCTCATTAAACTTTGAGGTGCATTTCTTTCTCATTGTCTAGTTTAGTAAATTACCTCAAAGACTGCCTATGCAAAAGTTTCAAAATATAATAAATTGAACATTTGAATTTAATAACGCTTTAAATGCCTGCTTAAGAATATTTTCCCTATGCAAATTGAAAAGTGAGTTAGTTCTCAAGTAAAAAAATATGCAAAGCTCATTCTCTGTCAGTTATCTGTAATAACTGCTAAAGAACAAAGTTAATTTTGATACTACACATTAAGTGTCACCAGTAAATTACTGAGGCATGGTTAAGGACTTTGGAACCTTGCAGCATCTTAGAAACAGAGAAGTAGCTTGAAGTCATCATCAGGGAACCACTTGTTTCAGTTCAATACAAGATCCTAAAGTAGTTTACCTTGAAATTTGCTTGTAAACATCATTTTCAATTTTGCCAAATGATGGATGCTATGATAAAGAAATGTATAGGAAGAAAGAAAAACAAACATGCAATACTTTTAGTATTGGAGAAAATATAAATTTTGATATTTAAATTCATGCTTACTGTTTGACTGTACCATAAGCAATGTGCATAGCAGTACCATTACCGCTAGAATTTTGATCTTTCCTCAACCCTTTCACCATCAATGACCACAGCAGTCAGCATCAGGTTACGCTTAGATCTTTGATATATATTAATGTACAACTACTTAAATTACTACTTAAGGCCAATCTACAACAAAACTTTTATAAAATATGTTATTACATAATTTTTAAAGTGCTACACTTTTTAAAATACAAATTATGCATTTATAATTAGTACTCTATTTTGAAAGAATCAACATTTATAATCATTTTAAGAAATTTAACTAATTTTCTTTAAGTTAGTTCTATCAACTCAAGAGTTTCTGGCATAGTACAGAATTCTAGAGAAAAACCTAAGCGTAAAAAAACTTTAGTACAGCACATTATGGATGGTGTCACTTGATAGTAAGTTAACATACATGAACACTTCTGTCATTAGCATACTCCCTTAGCAGAATGAATGAGATTTTCATTTTACATTTCCATAATTATGCAGTTGAGATGAATGGTGATGTTCTACACTTTTAATTTATACTTGCATTCGGTTCAAGGGCATGTTATGTCATATGATGTCACCATCCAAGATGGCAGCCCCATTCATGATAAAGTTCATTCCTAGAAGTGTTAAATAGGTTCCATATCTGTATTTTCCAATGTACAAGTCTCAATTCTTCTTTTAAATAAAAACAGTAAATACAGAATGGTAACTATTTTGAAAATGCATGTCCTGAGACACTAACTTTGGACTAAATAGATTTGTTATACCAAGTTTAGCAACTCAGAAATCTACAAATCGCTATATTGGCCTTTTCTCTTGCTGAAGAATTTATGCTCGGTAATATAATTTTGTTTCATTCTAGCCTAGAATACATAAGGAATTATAGGATGGCTAAAATGAAGGTGGTTTCTATATATACACAAAAACTGATTTTTCATTTACTGTTCATAATTTTAAAATTGCGTTTTCATGAAAACATATTTAATGCTAAACAGCACAGTACTCATTAAACACCTCATAGTTCCTGGCATTCTAAATTAGTGCCTGCATGTTTTCACAGCAAATACAAGAAACTTTAAATGCTAAATAGCCAACATCATGTTGTAAAGAGGAATTATTTTCATGTGTCAAACTAAATACCTTAGACCAGACTAAATATTTCTCACATGAGATAATTTTAAATATCTGCACAATAATTATCTTTGCATTAATGCATGTTTTTTGTAATAGTTTTGGATATCTTAGCACTGGAAATAATTTCCATGACATGCATAATCTAAAGAAAATAATATTTATCAACAGCAGATCCTCTCCAGGAAGTACCTTCCATAAATATATCAAACAATGTATCTGGTGTTCCACTATTCCTGAGTAAAACTATATAGATGTTATACCAACAGTGAATGTCATTAAATTACAGGTTATTGCCAATTAAATGACATAATTCACAACGTTATTTATTGTTCTGTTCATCAACACATTATGGTGTTGTACACTCTCAAAAATAAAGTATGCATAGAATCATTAGCTGTGGTTAGTAGTACAAAGTCTTCATTGAAATGTTGTACACTATTAAGAGATTTCAAACTAGCTTCTGCTGTTAAGTTCCAAGGAAAATTTCAATAGTTCATTTGACAACTACCTAGCAATTAGGTTTCAGTGTTTAGAATCAGCAGGCTCTAGTTTAAAAGCAATACATCAAGACAATTTCTTGGTCAGATCACTAGATCACTACCCAAAAGTCTCTTTTCCCAACAGATGTGCGGGTAGCTTGCCTCTCTTTTTTTTTTTTAAACATCAACTGCAGAATGTGGCTCCCACTGGCAGATGGTGGTTACTATATCTTCTCCCCTGTTAATTACAGAATGTGCTCTACATGTACAATGGTTCCTCACCTAAGTGTGGAAGCTTATAACTTAAAACGCACTATAGAGAACATATTTAAAACTTAAAAGATAAATAAGCAGCAAAAAGTATATTAATCTAATACTCCACTATGTACACTTGTATATCATGTACTGCACTTTCACCAAAAACTCATTGGTAGTTAAGACAGACAAATTATTTATAAGTACATTTTTATTTACAACAGTTGACTTGAGGTCAGTGATACTGATAACAACATACACATTTCTTTTCAGATATCTCAAAACTTTTACCGATGCTTAAGAAATGCACCACTTTTTTTTTGGTTTGTTATTTATATACTGTATATGAATATTTCTTTAAACAACAGAATAATAAAATATATATGAAAGACTTTGGCTCTGAGAACAGACCTATGAAAACTGCAGGATAAATATTTAAAATCAAACAATAATCAAATACTGTATAAAAATAAACAGTATATTACAAAAACCCACCACCCAAGTGTGGCAGGGAGTTTTTGGTTTTGTTTTCAAAAACAATTTTGTATTTCAAATTAATTTTCACTGAGTAAGTTGTAAAGCAAATGCAAGACTTTTTTTGTGCACAGAAACTACAAAATGAGAGTTAATTACCTCTAGTTTTTTTTTTTCTATAAAACAGCAGTGACAAACATGGTGCCAAATTCAGATTAACAACAGACAAAAACAAGTCATTTTGTAGAGGAAAGGTTGACAGATGCCATGTATGCTGACAAATTTGGAAGTTAATGGATCTAGCATGCTTAGTAATGTGTGCTTACAAACTTAAATCTAACATTGTATAAATAAGGAAATAAAACATGCAAAATTCCATTTAAAACCCATGAAGCACAAAGTTAGTCATTTTATGATAATGTATCTTTTGAGGTTGTTTTTCTAAAAATTAAATGAACGGATTTTCCTACACTTAACATGGTACAGAAGTTGTCATCTGACATTGAGAGAAACAGCATTTTAGTTTCCCCCTTGCCTTGCAAATACAGCATCCTGTACAGGATTAGTTTTTGTTTTTTTCTCCCTAGTAGTATCATTTAATTTCTTAAAAAAAGATCAGTCTTCATGAAGCTTGCTTTTATCTTCCCATGTTTCCAGGAAAAACCACTGAATGCAGATCTGGCAATGTCGAAGCAGCTGATGCTACAAATAAAGGATTTTGTTCGAAATGTTACTTGATAGGTAAGATAAAAGCAATTCCAGGTCAGTGGACTTCAGTCTGAAAAACTAAGCAGCTTTTATAAGGTGGTAATAAGATAAAGTAGTACTAATGGAGCTTTCTGACCAGATAAAACGCATTAATTGCAGTAAGACAAATGCACAGCACAAGAATGCATTACTACAACCATCCTACTTTTGCTCAATCTATTAGAGTAAGTATTAGTAACTTAGAATTATTCATAAAATGTGAGAAATCCAAGAAAAAAATTTATAGTCAGCAATAGAGTTTACTGAAGTTGCACACTCCCTGAAAAATAATTTTACTACCTCTTCAGTTTAAAATGTTTGATCTATAATAGCATTTGTATACAAATGCAAACCTATAATTGTACACCAAGATTTTGATTAGGCTGAGTTACTGATATATCATGGTTTAGTTTAAATATGGAAAATGTTTAAAAAAGAAAGTTCAGTAAAAATATCTTATGATTTTTTATTTGGATTATAGCATTGTTTCTAATATAGTTATTGATATGTTCTATTTATAGTTGTATGACAATTTTCCAGTGAGTGATCAGTACACATCTATCTAAAGTTTTGAATTAATTTTTAAGACATGTGAATCACTTTCCTTTTAAAATGCTATGCATGTAAATCAAAACGGAAACTGTGAATTAATGTTGATGATAAATACAGCATCCATTTCATATATATAAAAATGTTGGTTATTAGTTAATACAGATCAAATCAATTCCAGAAAATAAATATATAAAGTTATTCTTAAATTATTAAATCAGGAAGCAAAGTAATGCATCTGTAGTACTTCCATTTTAGAGTCCTTAATATTAGTCCATAATAATCTAACAAAATTATGAAGCCATGGTTTCTCAAAGAAGCACATTTTTCTTTGTTTGGAAAGGAAAACAGCTATCAAAATTAATGAACTTTATTCTAATTGAAATCTGGATTCACCATTATCCATGTTAAAATGTTAATGGTGATCAGTTTTAAAACATGAAAAATTATCAATGTAATAAATAATTTTAAAAGATTTAATTTATGCAATACACAGCAATTATCTAGAACAAACAAAACAAACATTTTTACATTAAAAGTTGTGCATCTGATTCTGCTAATCGGGAAAATGTTAATACATTTACTAACCTGTAGTTCGTTCAGTCAGCTATGATAATTTCCAAGTTTACACCAAACTCTTTCTCCCAAGGCCCTTTGATATGGTCAATAAGGGATTTTATTCCACATTCGCTCTCAAACAAAAATTCCCAACTGAATTGTGTTCCAAGTACTTCATTCAGAAAGGATAACTTCATTTTCCATGGATTATCTTTACATAAAACCTGAAAGAAGACCTTTTTAATCACAAAAAAGTAGCTTGCAAGTGTTCTTTTTCACCCACGCTCCCTACATTTATACTTCACATTTAGTTTACCATTTCCAAAAATTCTTGTTATAAAACTATACAAATAAATCTCTACCATTTTCAGGAGCCAAAAAAATTTTAATGATCCACAAATCAATACAACATTCACAATTATCTTTCCTTATTTCAATAATGTATATTAACTAATCTTTCACCTTTTCAAATATTTTAAGCTAGCATTCTGTAAATATGAAAATAGAACATGCAATCTGTTTAAAAACCATGAAGCAAAAAGTTAGTCATTCTATGATAATGTATCTTTTAAGTGTGTTCAGTATACTGTATACTAAGTTTCTTTTTCTAAGACTTCAATAAACAGATATAAGCATTTTAGCTTTCCTCCATCTTGAAAATACAAATGTCCTGCACTAGATTAGTTTTTGTTTTTTTCTCCTTAGCTAATAGTAGTATTATTTAATTTTTTTTTTTTTTTTAAAGGATAAATTAGCAGCAAGTAGTTTATTATCTTAAATGTTTAGAATGGAGATTTTGATAATGGAATATGTAAACTTCAACAACAATTAAATCTTGAATCTCCAGGCATATAAAATTTTCTTGACCACACTGTTCTATGTGCCAAGTTTTTCATTAATATCTATGGCAGAAAAAATGTCACGCACCACACCAGTGACATCATTGATAGCTTGCTGATCAAGCACCACAAACTGAGGTCCAACATCTTCTAAAGGTATCTGAAACTGAAGCCGTGGCATAGGCCATTGGTGGTTTTCTTCAAGCAAAAAGATGAAGGCTGGAAAAATAGCCACACTGACTGACTGTTTAACTGAAAAAGAAAAATTCAACAGGACTTCCAAACAAATCTGACATTTTTTTTCGTTTCTTTAAAAAATGACATCTACATTCTCCCTCCTGAACAAGGGGTCTAGTGATAGCAAATGCCACCTTTAATTTTGAGTCTAATAACAGCTTATATCCATAGTGACATCAAGGAATGTGCTATGCTGCTGCCAGTGTTGATCAGCACAAGAAAGACGCTGGTAGAATTGTAATACTGAAAAGGATCATGGTTAGCTGGAAAATTGCTCTGGTATTGCTCATGGCTGCTCGACAAGTCAGTTACCTAAATTGGATGAAATTATCAGACCAAGTCTTACCTCTTTATCAACAATTGGCACCAGTAATTATGGTTCAGAATGACAACAGGCCTCAGAGCTAGGATTATTAGTGTTCCTTTAAGCCGATGGTGTCATATAATAGACTGGCCAGCCACATCTGTATATTTCTCCCACTGAGCATCTATGGAATCTAAAAACCTACATGATGAGCATGCATAGCCCTAACCATCAAGTGGCAAGTGATACCAGATAGGTGATCAGATTAACTAATATAATCCAAAAATGATTATTCAGAAATGCAATTATTGTCTATGAAATAATTGTCATAATCAAATAGACTTTTTTTTTTAAAATCACAACAGACCCCTAAAACCTAATAACAATAGTTAGTGTTTTAAGAAAACTTTTAAAAAAATTTAAAACCCTGCAGTTTCTTTTAAAACTTTAAAATACAATTTTTCAAAATATTTTTAAAATGAAAACTGTCTTCAATTTTTACAAACCAGTATTATTTTTCAGCAGATAACACAGAAGATACACTGCCAGGCTTTCTTCAGGATGTTCCATATTAACTCCTTTGAATGCTTCAGCATCATTACCTAGTACCTGTTCACTTAGATTCTGTAACGTCTGAGGGTGTAAGGTAGTTATTCCTTTCATTTTAGTTGTGCTTGTCATTGATAATGTCTGAAAAAATTCTGTAAAGAATTTACCAACAATCATTTGATGAGATACTTATAGAACTCAGCTACTATTAAGTGATAAAACAAAAGATAAGTAGCAGGTCTTTATCACTTTCAAGCAATGTTGTTGTTGCAGAGAATTGTATTTAAACAAAAGATAAGAATCAGCATGGTATGCATAAGAAAATGCAATGTTGGTTTCTAATGCTAAAAAATTTATCTTTCATGCTAATTCAAATGCATGCATTCTTGAAGTCTGACCTAAACAGTGCATGCTTTTCAGTTTGATAACGTTATTGCCATATAATGCTTCAACCAATCAGGTAATTTTTCTAGCATCTATAACTTAGTATAATTATAATATGCAGAATAACTTCCAGTGTGATTATAAGTGGCAATAAATGATTTCAAGGTTTCAGCCAAAAACTGGTAAAGGCAAGATTTAAAAATGCACTACAAAACAGAGGCAGAAAGCCATTGCAATTTATACAAAAAAGCCTCCAATATGATTAACTTAGCTTGATTAATATTATCGCTGTTAATTGCACCTGTGGGTAATGTATTCCATTCAATAGTAAATTTTATTACTAAAAAAATATTTTTTTAATGTGCGCGCGTGCGCCAGAATTTTGGCTAATTTGTAATTATGACCTCTAGTAACTGATGACAGCCAAAAAAGTCCCTGATCATATTATCAAAAGTACTAATTATTTTGAAACCTCCATTAGACTGAACATTTTAAGATTAGAGCCTACTACCGTCAGAATCATTTATATAAAAAATGTACACCAACCCTATGGCACACCATGTTATGATGATGCTCCATCTAATGTTATGCAATGTCTGTTTTCTTCTATCCATTTTAAATGTGTACTAAAACATCAATTTGATTTTTTCTATCAAATGGCTTAAGGCTAAAAATTTCTCGATTTGTTAGCCAAAACCTTTTCAGCACCAAGCCCTCGCTGAGAATGTTTCGAAATATTTTTTTAATTAGCTGATTTTGTAGAATTCTGAAACAATGCATACCACTAAGGTTAAAATAACTGGCCAACACAAACCAGCATCACCTTTAATGCAAATTTTTTTTTTATGAGGATTTTTTTTTTTTTTTTTTTTGCAGTGTCAACAATTTAATACTCACCTATTAACAAGTTAACAAACTCTTGACATTTTTCAGAGTCACCAATGAGAAAAGAAAAGCTGGCACCATCAGCTTCAAACTCTAATCTGAAGCTCTGGTAACCAAGTCCTATGTCTATATACTGGAGCTCAGTGACTGCGTTTTTACCATAACACTTCACACATATCTCCGGTTGTTCACTTAAAGAAAAAAAGAGGAGGAGAGTCAGTTTTGTTTCTAATATACATTCTAATAATCTAAAAGTTTACATATATGAATTTGCTCAATACCTTTACAAGAAATACATTTTTATTCCAGTTAAATATTTTCCTATTCGTTATTATTAGCTATCAATACCGCCACAGGAGAGATCTGCTGCATTCACCGATTACAAGTTAAAAGAAAAGTTAACTAATTTTTCAGGTTTAAAGCAAGAAATTCTAAACATTCTATCCAGTTTTTACTCTGCAAACCATTCACAAAACATGAGCCAATACTGTGGCACTCAAACCAACAACAGTGTGCTAGCATTCAATCAGTAGTCAATAAGTTTGACTTACCAAGGATTAGCTCCGTGAAGTCTGAAAACATAAACATAAAAATTTGTGATGACGAGCAATCCTCGGAATTCACCAATGATGTGTTGAACAACTGTACACTGAGAAATACAAAAAAAAGACACGCAGCATTTAGCTATAACCATTCATCTATAAAATTTACATAGCATTAAAAACTAACTTTTAGATATCATCAGTTGAAATGAAATCCAAGATAAAAGCAAATTGATGCTGATCACAGAAAAACATTTTGAATTCAATAAAAAATTCAGTACTACAGTACATAAATAAAGGAACCATAAATCTTTAAGATATAACACTTGTATCTATGATACAAACAAACGGTTGAAGATACAATCAAGACTTTTTTTTTTTTACCTGTAATAAAAGTTCTACATCTTCTTGATTCCCAAAATGGCTCATCATTAAGAACAGTTTAATCCTGTGGTCAATATGAGAAAACTTTTTAAGTCCTGTGTCTAGCTCACCAGTACTAACAGTTTTCACAGGTGTTTGTTCACTCAATGTGTTGTCCACCTTTGAAGATATATCAGCTCCATGGAAAGTATCTTCCTCATCACTAATATTTTTCTTTTTATTTACAGTACTCAGATGTTTGTTTGTTAATGACTGTTCACATACGCTGGACACCAAACCACTATCTACAGCACCACCAGTCAACAAAAGAGGGTCTGAAGTCCAGTTTGGCTTTTCTGGTGCAGAGTCCTCTTCAGTGTCATTTAATAAATGCCTACCAGTATCTGCTGTCACAGTTGATGACAAAGGAGCATCACAAGCTCTAGAAAAATCAGACAAGATGCTTCCTTTCCACTTTGGTAAAATAGTAATGTCACTGCCATAAGACACTGGTTGTTGTCCAGAATCTGAACATTCAGTTCTTTCACCGCTAATATTTGCATTATGCCTTGAAGACACTGTACGTAAAGAGTTAATCTCCTCAACCTGCTGTGGTGCATCCTTCAGCTTGTATTTTGAACTTTTGGCTTTTCCTCTGGAATGTGTGCTGCTAAAGATCATTTTTTCAGCTTTAGGTTCTGCTTTTCTGGGTAGCTGTGGGCTGCAGCTGGGAGGTGGTGGAAAGCGATTTTGTCTTGATAGTAGTGGGCTTCCACTTGGGGACTGATTCCTGAGAAAGAAAAACAACAAAGAACTTCACAACATAATTAAGCAAAAACAAATTCTTAAAGTTAAGACTGTGTGTACTTGTGTGCCTTTCTGAATTCATCGTGCATAATTTTTTCAAAGCTATATTAGAATTTTAAAATAAAATCTAGCTACATGATCACCTCTGGTATTAAACAGTGTTGCTTAAATAATGTAAATGGAAAAAGAAAATTAAACCAAAAATATATATACTAAAATAATTTCAAATATAAATAAGCTACTCAATATTCACCATTCAAATAAGCTGATCACATCCCATTTACAACAAATTATAAACTGTAGTATTTGGATGGTTTGTGTAGATAATGGTAATTTAAAACATTTCAAATAATGTAAAGGCAGAAAATAAAATGTATGCAAACAGCAGCTAGTGATTCTGCGATTAGTGTTTGAGTGTAGAGATTTTATGCTGCTGTTTTTACATTTGAAGAGTGGACTAATCTGAGAAACTGGGACGTCCAAACTCCACTCACTATTTAAACAGGTGTCTTTGAATATTTTTAAAGACATATTTCTGATTAACTGAATTATCAGACTTTGTATAGAGTTCAATACAAGCATATCAAAAAATATATCAGAATATACACAAAATGAAATTCTTTGGGTTTTTTTTTTCTTTTTCCAAAGCCAGATATAAAACTGAATGTGAATTTTTAAATTCTTTGTTTTAAAGACTGAAGAAAGAAACCACAATGGTCTAGAAAGTCTGACTATTAAAATATCATATGACCAAACAATGCAGAGTGAGTAGTTTAAATGTAGAGTAATACTTTTTTTTACTGTAAATCACATCGACCATCATTGAAAACACAAGCTGCAATCAATACAACAATGTTCTGACAGGCTGGCTAGCATTTCCAAGCAATCAACTTGTTTTTTTGTTTTTTTTGTAATGTTTACAAGTTTAACTGCACAGAATATCTAGATATTACACAATACAGGACCATAAAATAAGTTGATATCAACTACCAAAAGTTTTTTTTTTTTTTTTTTTTTAGTTTAAGAATTAGTATCATCCATGTCACTATAATATTACCATTAGCCTCAGTAACTATACTGTAGTACAAGAAAATTTGAATAAGAAGTTTTAGATACAAGGAATTCCTGATTTAAAATGTGAAAATGTAATGGGATAGGCTAAATAGATTTTCTAAAAAACAACAACAACAAATTGAACATATGGTGGTGTTAAAGATGTGCTAACTCACTTTTGTGTTTGCTCTTCAAACTGCTTGGCTTCTGTCAAGGAAGATAATGAACCACATGGAGAGGAAGCTGTTGATGTGCAATCAATCTCCACAACTTTCCTGCTTCTACAACTGGGACAGGCTTTTACTTCTTCACCTGACAAAATGCATAAAATAAAAATAACTTAACTCTGTTTACTAAAATAAATAGCTACTGATCCAAACGACAGTTTTTTTTTTTTTAAAAAAAAAGAACTTACTTACTTTTCCCCTTGGCTTTTATAGGAAACATCGAAAACTTTGGTTTAGACATCTGGACTGCTTTCGAGAATTCTTTGGAACACATCAAACACTGAAGAACGAACGAATATCCAAAAAAAAAAAAAAAATAGAAGAAGAAAATCACATCAGGTGCTTGTTTGGTTGCATGCAGCCAAAAAGTAGTTTGAAGATTGTTTTTCAGTAATAATAGGCTTATACTGATTAAGAAAATAAAAACAAAAAAACAAGCATCTAAAAGATAACATCTGATACCAATGCATTTCATTCCTTTATGGCAAAGGATTTTACTGGAATTCATTCATTCAACAGTAAAACTCAGGATGGGCTGGGATAATCAGAACCATTCTGCTGCTGGAGAAATCAACCCCGTAATTTTTTTTTTTTTACCTTCAGGTAACAAATGATTTCAAATACCATGAAAGATTTTTATTTTCTTTTATCTAACAAATCAAGAAATTGCTACTAGTTATATGTGGAGTACAGATAACAGCTATTCCCAGAATCACGGAAATTACAGAAATTCCAAAAAAAAAAAAAAAAAAAGGAACCATTCCACACACACACTCACCAAATAACTGGTCTGCTGAGAAGTTTTCGATTGATGCTCTTTCACAAAAGGTTTCACCAAATTTGCAAATCTCTGCAAGCAAACAAAACTAGTTTCTTTTTATAGTTTTTTAATATTCATTTCAATTTTTCTGTAAATGAATTTACTAACTAAATAAATTTATTCATTAGTATTTATTTCCTAAATAGAAATTTTCTAAAATCTAAAAACTGACAAGTTATAGCAAGCACTAGCTGGACTTAGCACTGTTATCATATCAATTTGCGCAAGTTCAGATAAACCTCATTTCAGATGTTTAAAAAAATCATGAGTAATACACTGGAAGCAGATTACATCTCCTGGTCTACTTTTGGAAATCATCAGAAAAAACATTTAAAAATCTAAAATAAAACTAGCATAATCACATTTGTCAACATATTTAAAAAAGAATTATACAATAGCACTGCATTCAGCCAGTGGTGAATGAAAACTGTTCTTCAGCTTCAAAAAGCATGCACAATGTAAAGTGATAGACACCTTTGCATTATCAAAATCTTCCATTAAATATATTCTTTTCCTTCGATTTTTAAGAATGTAGTCAAACTTCAAGATGATGAGTGGTTGAGCTCCCGCCTCCATGTGTCTGGTTTGAATTTTCTCTAGGCACTTGAGGTCCAGCTTCTCTACTAATGCTCCACTGACATCTTTTTCACTAATAAAGCGGTTATTTATTGTCACTAACAGCTGCTTGCCACTCTTTTCTCCAATTGTGACAATGAAAGGGTCACTCTCAGGACCTAAAACAGTCAAAGACATGTTGGTCAATATCAAGATTAGATCAAATGTTCAATGTCTGTATACAGTTTCAAATTTCAATGTTTGCTTTAATTAGCCTTCTGAAGACACTAAATCAGCAGTGAATAAAAACAGCATAAAATGTCTATTATAAAAAAAGAAATTCTTTATTCTTAATCTTGGAAAAATTAAAGAGATAGATATACCTGCACAACATACCTGGTAGAAACAAAAAGCAATAGTACTTTCTTTAAAAAAATTGTATTCCATTTAAAATAGATATAGATTTCTTTTACTTTGCAGCACATCCGAATTGATGAGGACGAGCCAACCTCATTTAAAGCAACTCAGCACTAGGGAATTAGTGTTGGTTCAATCTTCAGCAGCAGCAAGGAGAACAGTGGTAACTGTGTTTAAATATCTTAAGCAAAATGTATTAACAAGCTGGCACTAAACAAGGAGCATTTTAGAAGACACTCTACACTGATTACTAATTGTTTCAAATGTCTAAACTTATACTTTAAATTTTTTTCACCGCAAAGCAACTTTTTTTTTTTTTTTTACAATGAATCTACATAAACATGGTGCTGGTTCAGCTATTTATCTTTAAATAACAAAATTATGTAAATGTTAATGGTTACCATGAACATCCTGTACCTCCTCTTCACTTTTCAACCACCAGGCATCCATGCTATCATGTCTCAATTTAACAGTTTCCATGGATTCTGCATCATCTATCAAAACCACCACCACAGAACCATCTGGTTCTTCATTTGAAGCAGTTTGCGTAGCTGCTGTAGATACAGCTGTAGTGTGCACCTCCTCCTGAGTTGGTAATCCATGTTGGTCTTTTTCTCTGGCTCTCAGAAGCTGAAGCCAGTTGTCACCATAAAGTTGACGCATTGTCTCAATGTCCTCTTTTGTTTTTAGATAACCATCACTTCTCGATGGGGATGATCCTAGAGAGTAAAATAATATCAGATACTTGATTAATTCCTCCTTTTTAAGTAAAAACTCTTGAAAATTTAATTTTCAAGATTTACCGGGTTATGAAAGCAAATTTTGCATGGAAATTCACAGTTCTATATAATCTATAGTCAGAGAAAGTTACAATACTATTTCTCACAAACTGAAAAGAATGTGACTAAAATTATCACATCACAATAGAAATAAGTCAGTTAAAAATCATGACAGAATTTGACTTTCACGCAATTACTAACTGTTCAAAGTGGATTTTAAAAATGTAATACCAGTCTGACAACACTCATACTATAAATCCTAAGTTTTAATAATTAAAACACTTAACATTAGTACCCAAGTTTATATATAATAAAAATGATGGGTTAATTTTGATAAAACTATAGTTCTCAACCTATAAAGTACTTTCAGCTGAGGAGTTACATAATCATCAGGCAATTGGTAACTTACCTCGTGAACTATCAATTGAAGAAACTTCAGCAGTAGAGTTGTCCAAGAGACTGCTACACTCAATCTTTCTGTTGATTTTTCTTCTGTGGTGGTGCTTTTTTTTGCAAATTGGTTGGGGGGCTGCTATTTGTTCAACATCATTCCTTTCAGTTTCAGATATTCCAGAGTCAGTCTCCCTAGTCAGCACTGACACAGGACCTTCAATAACAAACTGGCTACTTGTTCTCAGATTTAAAATCTTGTTTTTTTGAACCATCTGTGGTATATGCAAATAAAAAATTTAATATGCATTATAGATTTTATAGAATCAGAACTACATCTTCAAATGACACCACAAAATAAACTTGGTATTAAATGAAAATATAAAATAAAAGCTAAACTTATCCTATCTATGGCTGCATGTTAGGTAAAATTAATGAGAAAATAAAACAAACTATCAAAACAATTGCAAATAAGCTTTTTGAAATCACTAAGAACAATTCTTTTATATTTTATAAAAAAAGAATATGGCGTTTATCTACAGATGCATATTACTTAAAATTCGGTCTCAAAAAATATAGAACTAATGCGTAATAAACACTAGATCATGGTTTGTCTGGCATCTGTGCATGGTCATGCCAGCTCCCCATCATGAAAACATAGTAGTTCTGGAAATGGTGACTTCAGATTACTTAATTATTTGTCTGATCTTTACACATTTCAGACTATTTGTAAGGGTGTTTTAGCATTCTGGTTACCTCGGACTTGCAACTGTGTTGAAACTCCACCCTACAATTTCAGTCCTGCCAACTTTGAGGTTATACAGCATAAAGTATCGCCTGTCGGCTTTGCCTTCAAAAATGGAATTCCGAGGACAATAATACACCTCAGTGATAGATGTAATGACTATTCTGTGATCAGTCATCCATGCTTAATATTTACATATTCTAAAAATAAGAATTTACTGCGTGTGTGCATTCAAATTTTCTACAAATGAACATTTCAGAAAATAATGAGAATATTTACACCAATGATGTCATGTGTTGCAACCTGGCAACATCAATGTACAAGCACTTAAACGCACGCTCTCGTGTGTTGGGCACGAGCGAGCGAGGCTGCAGTTGTCAGTATCACTTTCTACATCTACCAAATGAAGTTTAACAAGGAATGTTGGCTCAATATGGAGAAGACTGCATGATGCATGGAAAAATGTGAATTTTGAAAAGACTGAACATCAGTAGCGGATAAAGACAGACTAGGACAACGTCCCTGGTGAAAACACTGGCAGAGTGGAAAGAGCTCTGTGATAGCCAGCGGCAGTGCTGAAAAACGGACTACATGAAATAGCGATGCAGTTCAATAAATGATACCTGATCACTGACTCTTACTTATGAATTGCCTTTACTGTCTAAAACACCCCTTTATATACAAAAATAAAATTTTAAAATTCAACCTGGCCATTCAACACAAAGACAAGACCAACACAGATTCCATGCTGTTCAATCTACACAAAATGAATCAGTGAAGCTTAGGGAAAAGCATTTTATCTAATTATTCCATGAAAAAGTACTTACCATAGCCTCAGAATAGTTCAGCCTTCTTCCATCCAAAACAAACTTAAAAAAAAAAGTATATAATTAGTTAGAGTTCTTAAGACTTTGTTGTATAATATTAGCATAAATCTCTTACATTCCCATACAGAATATCATACAATTAGTTAGTTAAAATTTACTTTATTAAAGAAAACAAACACCTTTATGAAGTAATAATGCTCTACAGCAGCGAGTAGTTTACCACTCAAAAAAAATTTTGCACACATGCAAAAAAATAAAGAAATTTCACTAGTTTCTCAATAGAACAGCCAATGAAATTGAAAGTAACAAGACAGGCATGTTCAATAAATCATATCCCTTATCCTAAGATCTGCTAGAAGCTAGTTTGACCAATAAAGCAGAAGTGCATGTGCACAAATCAACGTCCAAATGCAATTGGACACTTGTCTTACTAGATGTCTTTTTTGGGGAGGTTGTGCATGTAAATTTAGAAAAAAAGTTACTTAGGTGCACATGCTATGAATTTTTTTCAGTGACCTCAAGTCTCAGAACTAGGTATTCTAATAATACTAACAATATGCAGTTGCAGAAATTTTTAGCTTAATTTTTTTATTCTTCAGAATGTAGAACATTAAATTTTTATTTTTTTTATGGAGTGAACAACTACTTTTGTAAATATACACGAGATTTCATTGGAAAGCAGGAACATGCTATTAACAGTTAGATTAATCGAGATTGTGGCAGATGCTAGTCGATTGCACACTCAACATGCCCAACAACAAAGGCAGTATAACTGTAGTACAAAAATAGCTAAAAAAATTTCAACAAGAACAAATTATTAAATTTGGCAGGATTCCCACACGAGTAATTGTATATAACTTCTTTTTACCCTCTGCCAATTTAAGAAAATCTGCATAGATGAAGGGAATAACTGTAATAGACCCTGAATATTTAATTTCTCAACCCTATCAAGCTGATACATTAATATACTTGTAGTTTCTTTAATGTGCATCTATATGCAAACCAGTATCAAAAAAGCATCAACAGTTAGTCTCATATTAAAGAACAAAGTAGCTTAATATTTTAACTGCATTGATATAATAGCTCATGACGAACCCGTTGTCATTTCTTATCAAGACAATACTTCAAAACTATTAAACAAGTGCAGTTACATTATGAGGCACTAAAAATTTTTAAATGTATACCTCAGTTCTCGCAACCAATGGAGACACATAGCCAATTGACTTAAACCTATGCCTGGCTTGATAAGACATAGGATTTCCCTGTAAAGAAAGCTGGAACAGAAAATATTTTTTTAGTCTATATGCAAACTAAAAGGTTACAACAAGATGATCTTCTCAGACAAAAAAAAATAGTTTTAGTTGAACAGGTAAGTTTCATACTGTTATTCTTTGCTAATAAGTTCATAATAAAATTAACTATGTATGAAATTAAAGTTTAGTGTTTAAAAATATTCACAAATTTAATTTCTACCAATTGTATGTTTTTAGTTTTTAAACAATTATATGAAAAGCTGCATAATAATAACTACTTGCATTCAAGTAAAATATTTTTTAAAAAATTGAGCTGACAGTAGATCCCAATAAAATAAACTGCATAGATTTTAGCTTATATGTGCAGGTGCATGAAATGTAAATAAAAATAAATATTATTACCCTGTTTAGTTTATGAAGAGAGGAAATAACTGACAGGCAGGTGTGGTCTGAAATACAATTACCAACAAGATCCAGCTCCACCAGTTGAGGCAGCTCATCAATACCTGAAATTAATAAAGTGTAGTCTTTTTTGGTCAATGCAATTCTATATTGAAACTACTGTTGCACCTAAATCATTTAAATAAGTCAATCTGGATTGTAAGAGTAAAAGCCTAAGGCAATTTTCTAAAAATTAAAACTTGTATTCAGGAAGAGAGAAACCAATCCATTTGTTGACTGAGTACAACATGCAAATGCTCCACAGACCAGCTTAAGTTTTTTTGGTCAAAGTGAACAAACAAGTGATGCACAGGACAGAAGCAATAGTCAGCCCTGACTTTCAGACAGTAACCTCTATTATAGTGATGTTTGGGATTTCAGCATCCTTTATAGAAAAATCATCCCATTAGCAGCATATCTCTAAGTTTTGTTTTTGCTTTAGAACTATCTATAACTGTTCTTTAATCACGAAATTTTCCGATAAAAATGGTTATTTCAGTTGAATTTTCTTTAATATTCGAAGCAACATTTCCATAATAAAATTTACAAAAAATAAAGATATTGCATTGAAGAATTTCAGTGTACAGTAATTTAGCAAATTTGATTTGTCCTTTCCCTGTGAAAGGACAAATATTATTTGACATTCAGAAAGCTAGCTGGTATTATTTTTAAAAATGTTCATTAAAAGAAAATGATACAAAACATGGAAATTCTTTATAATCTGAAAAATCACATGGTTAGTTTGCTTCTTGAATGACAATGAAATCACTAATTTCACTGTCAGCAGGAAGCCCACTTGGAGCAGCAGGCACCTCGAGAACCCACTGCTACCAGCAGCAAAGTTAGGCCTATTCCCCCTCAGGGAACATTTTTAAGGAGTCTCTTGTTCCAGCATAAATAGTTATTTTTCATTTGTTGTTGTTTTATAGCAGGTTTCTTAACCAGGATTCCACAGAAGGGATGTGAAGCCTCATCAGGGGGTCTATGAGATTTTTTTAGGGAAGTGAAAAACATTTTAAGTATAAACATAAAATTTTGTGCTATACGCCCAAGTTACCTGCAAATAAAAGAATCACGCTCACACTGCCCGGCCACTTAGCAGGGAACGAATGAGTGGGGGGCCCAGTATGACATGTGACATCGCCACCTAGAATTGGTGGTAGTCGCTGATACACCCGACTAGGATTAAGCCGTGGTTTGAGCAATCTGATTTAAATTAGTTTTAGTGTTGTCATATCTTGTCTTTTTGACAATACATGTATTAGAATAGAATAAGGTTTTATATAAAGGGACCAAAACATGAATTAGTCCCTTTTAACATGTTACAGCACATACCAACTCCAGTAAATATGGTTTTTTTGCTCTCAGCTGCAAACATCTTGCAAAATTTCTCAAAGTCAAAATGTCAAAAACAAAAATTACTGAGTCTCCATTAAGAGTGGGTACATGAAGGGGTATGTGGACTGAAAAGGGTTAAGAACCACTGTTTTAGAGGAAGCTTTTCCCTGACTTATGCCATCAAAATACAGCAAAAGTAAATTCTTGTAGTCGGTCTGTTTGATGGGTAAAACAGTAAACACTACCAACAACAACAACTTTGTTCTGCCTGTCGTTAGGCTCATGCAAATTACTAATATCTACAAAATTTAAATATCAAGTACAAAATTCCCTATGTGCAAATCTGTACATGTTTTAAACTTGTATTTGTGGTTTTTTTTTCTATTTAACTGACAGGAAAATAGCATTTTAAAAAAAAAGATAAATGCTAAAGATTTTCAAATTTTATAAAACTTAGGTGTTTTTCTTTTATAGAGTTACGATAAAAACATTCAAAATTAAAAACGAATACATTTTTCAATCTATTTTTTTTTTTAAAAACCCAATATAGAATTTTCTCCTGCTGAAACAAAGTCTTACTAAATATAGAATACAAAATAAACAAACTGTAAATTACTCCGTACTGGAGACAACAGAGTCCTGACTGAGTTTTAAAGTTGGAAGTTCTATACACAGAATGAAATATATGCAGCTAAGCTGTTGATAACCTAGCCAAATGCTTATTAAAGATGAGACCCTACATAGAGACAACTTATTAATCATCTCTCTGAATGATGATTTCTCATACTATCAGAATTTTAAATATCAACATTACCAGTCATTCAACCATCTAATTCTTTATGGATTAATGCACTGAAAGGAAAATTCTGTAATAAGTTTGGCAAAGTTTATTATAGAATTTTTTCTTTTTTTTTTTTTTAAACTTTTAGGTTGTGAATGCACAATGGTTCAATCACCAGAGAATGAAGACTTTAGATGTAGATTCTAGTTTGTTTTTTTTTTAAAAAAAATTATTTTCTGTTTACATTTTGGTAATTAGGGGAGAAAAGACAAATTTTAGTTTTCTGCTATGGTTATGGTTCTTATAGAAATATTAAGGAAATCTGTGTATAAGTCCGTTTTGAATATTAGTGAGCTGCAGACCTGATTTTTACTAACTTGGTTCTTTATCATATTTGTCTGTTTTAAATTCTACACATCAAAAGGCTTAACTTTGATTCTGTAAAATTTATCTTGGTTTCTTTGAAGTTGTTACATAGAAAAGAAGTTATTAATTTACCTTTTATTAGATAAACATTGCTAGCATTGAATAAATTATTTTAATGTCATTCTTCCAAAAGCCAACTTAGCATGGCAAATTTGAAATTTTTATATCTCGTGATGACCCATTAACAATAAAAAGGTACATTTTCCTTTCTGAATTAACAGAAGACTTTTGTGGTAACAAATCTGTTAGTAATCAACATATTCTTATAAAAATTACATTAATGAAAAAAATGATAATTATAATTACAATCATCAGCCTAAAACTAAAAGCATATCAAATAGACAAGGCAAAAACTTTATTTACATTATACAAAGTCCATTATTATTTTGCCTTTCATCACATCCCAATTTAAATTATACTAGAACTGACAAAAGAATTGTTCATTTTAATTTTTCTTTTGGATATTTAATCAAACTCATAAACTTTTAAGACTATTCTTGACAGTTGAAACAAAAATACTTATTTCAACAAAAAAAAAAAAAAAATAATCTGATGTCAAACTACTACAAAATTGTATGAGAGAAAAAGAATTACATCTCATTTAATTCTTATCCAAGGCTGTGGCAACATTCAAGATTTAAAGCATTTACTTTTCTGTGGCTGAATACTTAATTCATGTTATTGCATTTGAGAATGAATAAATAGACTTGTGGCCATAACTGGTCACCAAAACATTTTCATATATAATCATACAGAACTGTTAGAAAAAACATACATAACAAATGGGCTATCAGATTGCAATTCTGATCTAAAGACTTCATGCCACTATCTTCTTCTATACTTGATACTGTTCAACAATTTTTATCAGAGTTATTCGTTTCTACACGTATCATTTATCTATTCTACCCACGTGAGTGTGTTCAGATCTAGAGATCTATTTATCCTTTTCAGCATTCCATCCACTTTTAGCGATAGATATGATTTGAGTTCTGAGCTAGGCTCAAGCCAATCCTTTTTTCAAACAACTTGGGAGCTTTTACAGAAGAATTGTGGTCACCTGCTCTTGAAGCAGTCTGTTCTAATAATTATCCTTATCTTTTTTTCATAGTCTTTCTTTTTGAATGCCTTTATGGCTAACATTCATAAACTGAGAAAAGAACCCATGTTTGGAGAGCTATTCTACTTGTAACAAATATCTGTTGTCCTGCATGCACATTTTAATATCCTTAACAACAATTCAATAATTTTACATTTCGGTTGATAAGAAATCAAAAATTGTGTCAAACAGTTAACAAGCCAAAAAGAATATTGGAGAAAGAGATAATCTTGTGATCAAAGTTCAACAGATTGGCCATGCGTATACATCTTCTCTAACAGGCACATGCGAGTTAATACACATCTGTCTGTAGGTGCTAACAAACTGACTATGAATATTACAATGGTGAGTCCACAAGTATGGCCACACCTGTATGGATATTTGAATGAAGACATTCAAATCTGACAGTTTAAAAAAATAAGCAAACAAAATCCCAGCAGTGAAAATAGTTTTAATTTTTAACAATTAACAAATACGCTTACCGTCCAAGGTTTCTAAACTGTTGTTCCTCAGAACCAAAGTGCTCAATGTACCTTTGGTACAGATTGAAAATGGTGGCAAAGCAGTCAGCTGATTAAAAGATAAATTTAACCTCTGAAGGTCATTGAGATGCTGAAATAAATACAATACAAAGTTGTTAGCTTGTTTTGTTAAAATAAAGATGAATGCTGATATAAATATTGCAGATTAAACTATACAACAAAAGTTTTGATCAGAAATCAACTGAAAGAGAAATCTAGCTATTAATGTCCAGTAATAAATTACAAAATACAAGTCTCAAAAAGCATATTTGAAAATACTTCTCATTATTTACTTCAATGCAGCCTTAAGATGAGCCAAATACAGTAAACTCTGTAAATAGCAGCATCCTCAGGAATTGGGGATGCCATTATATCAAATATTCCATTATATGGAGCATCCATATAAGTAAGTTGTAAATAAGTAGAATGTAAAACAGACATGTGCTGCCAGTTTAATCAAAATATTCAAAAAAAAAAACGCATTTATATCAAGTTGCTTATGGGAAATATGCTTAAGTAAAACAATCCACTTAAAGATATATGCACATCTTACATACCTGTAAAAAAAACAAAAAAAAAACAATTATACTACACTTGTTTACTTTTCTGTTATCTGCTACTCCTCTGGCATTGTTGGTTCAATTGCTGCATCATGAAAACAATCGATGAACCAAAATTGTACTCGCACATAAAAAAAATTCCTGTTTACACCTTTTTTTTTCTAATTTCTTAACTATTTCAATTTTATCAGCAATGTTAAGTGTAGTCCTTTATTTTTCACCAGTACTTGCTTTGTCAAATTTAGGAGCCATTGTTGAGGAGTGAAAAAGTTGAGAGAAATTAACTATTCACACTTCCAAGATAGCAACATTTAAGTTGGTTGCTGTCTGCCACCAGAGCTGTGACATTGCCATTAGATAGTGCCACTATATTCAGAGTTTACTGTAGTCTCCTTGCTGGATTACCCTACACTCAAACACCAGCATTACTGCCAGTTTCACAAGTTTCTAAACCTTAAAGTTGTACCAACAATACACTTATTTGTGTATAGTTATTACTTATTTTAAAAACCTGTTTGTCTAGTTCAATCCAACTCCTTTATACAGGAATACCCCGACTTACGTAAGCCTCGACATACATAAATTCAACTTTACGTAATAAATAAATTCAAAAAAAATTTTGAGATACGGCAAAATTACTACATAGCGCCACGTATGAGCACTTGGATATGAACAGGCACTATTTTGAGCCATGGAGTAATGTGCTGCGGTCTGAGTGTTAGTCAGCCACCATTCCTCTCCCACGCTCTCAGTTGTGCATTGGTATCAATCAAGTGAGTTTAGTTGTGCGTAAATCTTTTCATTTTTACGTAAATTTTTCCATTGCAAGACATGTCAAAGCGTAAAAGTGATGCTAGTGCTAGTGGTTCCGTGCAAGGTGAGCAAAATAAAGAAATGTGAAGACGGGCGAACTCTGCCTTCATTTCCCGTGGCTTGGGCACAAGCATGTCGATCCTTAACACAATAGTTAGAGAAAAAAGACCATACTAAAGAACACATGAAAGGATCCACCCCCATGAAATCTACGGTGATAACAAAACAAAGGGCTGGTGTGACTGCCGAGATGGAGAAATTGTCGTCGGTGTAGATGCAAGATAATAAGCAGAAGTGTGCAAGTTCGACTTACGTAAAAATTGACTTACACATAGCCAACTGGAACCTAATCCCCTTATGTAAGTCAGGGTCTTCCTGTACTTCACATTTTCTTGTGCATATCTTTCATTACTTCAGTTATTTGCTAACTAATATAGAAATATTAATTAAAATGTAATTATATTAAAACAAAGATGTAGAAATGAATGAGACAGGACTAAATAGAATCAATGTCTCAAGTATATCTCGCCAGCAGGCTTTGTTGTACAAACATTTTTAAACATTTATCATTTTTTCTTCCTTCCTTACTAGCCTCTGATTAAATGTTTTCTGCATAAAAATTACTTTCTAAAACAGCTTTAACAACATGACAAAGTTCTGTTTAGTGAGATTTAACAAGCAGATTATATGAAAATAATTACAAGTTAAATGGCCTATGTAAAAGTTTTCTGTTAGACTAGTCAATGCAGCCAACTTCTGTGACACTCTCTCTTGTTGTACAAGAGTCACATTATACAGCACGCGTATAGCAGTGTGCATCTAAAATCTTAGATACTAATCGATAAAACTGAAGAAATACTTAGTTGTTACAGACACACAGATGGGGTAACACTTTTTTTTTAAACCAAGAACTGAGCTTGATAAAACAAAAAAAAATATTTTTGCTCGTTTTACATTAAGTAGTAAAACATAGTATGAATTTTTTTAATTAGCTCTTCTTAGTTTAAACCAATCATGTGCAAAATTTTTTCCATAAATTAAATGTTATCTTTTTTTTAATGGAGATGCAAGATTACAAGAATACAGAAAAATAATTCTTTTCTCAAAACTTAAAAATACCCTTTTCTTATAAATACGGTCAACCTAAGTTAAGTTTATGAGAAACAATTCTGTGCATAAGCAAATCTATTACAAATTCAATTTTAAATTGCTGGTTATAAGGAACAAGTGAAGACAGAAAAACAGTTGCCAACAACAGTATTGGCCACTAGCACTATAGGCATGTCTGCACTAGCTACCAACAAGTCACTGGAAACCAAATGAGCATAAACTGGTTCAAGTTCCTTTGTAAAAGTAGAAGGATGTCCATCACAAAGATGCTGACACCGAACAAGCTAGCTAGTTCTGCTAGGGAAGATCAAAAACAAAAAGCCAGGCACATCTATGAGTTTTGACCAGCAAGATAGTTTTCTTTATCATGTCTATCAGATAGCCACTGAAGAAGAACTGCATGAAGCAGATGATTTCAGAGGGAATAGCTTAGTAGTAGTAAAGGAATCATCACAGAAAGAATCCTGAGCTTGAGGTGGTTCTTCTTTCAGAGAAGAGGTTCCATTGAACAGACCCATCTCAAAATTGTCAATGCAGTGCGTTTCACAGACTTTGTCATAACCAATGGCAGGTTTAGCTTTTAGCAGATCTTGTACAAATACACATACACAGCAATCTCCAGAGCACCAACTCAACAGGCATGGATGACTGGAAAAGCAATGTACTGCCTGACCTGCTCAACACCTACATATTGAATGATATCTACAATGCAGTCAAGACTAGTTTTTACTACCACTCCATCCCTAACAGGAAACTAACATATCTCAAGGTGTAAGAGTATTCAAGAAAACCAGTGACCATATTACACTGCTCATGTGTGCCACATGTCCTGACAAGCAGATTCCCCACCAGCATCACTGCCAGTTTCATATACAGTTGTCTCCTGGTATTCACGGGGGTTACGTTCCTAGAGCACCCGCGAAGAGTGAAAAACCGCGAATATTGGACGTGGTCCATAAAAATGCCTATAAACATCAAAATATAATGTAACATATAATAAAAAATATAAGTAAATATATAATAATAATTTAATAAAAAACAACACTCAGCGAAACACTAGATCACTACACGGGGTAAACTGGGATGACATGGGGCTGCTGGGCTGCATCTGCCTGAGACAGCGCCTCGTGGGCAGCAGCCAATCAGCAGCAAGGAGAAATGAATAATGCTCTCAAATTGGCTACTTTCAAACCTCCAGCCAATGGCGTTTATTTTATATTCATATTTTGCTGAATTTATGTTAGTATTTATATTACAAAATTAGTAAATTATATCGTTATTAATAATTTAGCGTTAAAAAGCATGAAAAAATATATATTGCCACGAAAAAAGCCATAAAAAAATCGTGGAAGATATTTGTGATTCCGCAAATATGCGGGGGTTTCCACGAACTATTATTAGTTAGGTTCTAAGGAAAATTCCGCGAATAACCGGGGCCGCAAATGCCTAACCGCGATTACACGGGGATCGACTGTACATCAAACAAAACCATGTGGATGAAAAGAAAGACTTTTTTAGGAATGGGCAAAAGAGAGATCAAGAGCTTTGCAAAGACAAATAGAAAACAACTCACCTTCACATCTACGCCTCCCAACACAAGAAAATTTGTGTAAAATTACTTCTGCTCAATGCAACCTCCCTGATCCAGTCTATGGATCAGTTTTATAAAGTCGCTCAACACCACTACAGGAAGATTTGACAGTGCATTGTTTATGCACAGCATTTGTCACATTGCTTGACATATTTGCATGGCCAGCTACAAGAGCATGACAATGTGACATCAGTGATGATAGCCAACTTAGGAAAGACAGATGCACACCAGCAGCAAACTCTAATGTCACTGACAAAGGTGTCAACAGACTCAGTGATGAATCCTGAATGCTGATGAAGGGCTCAATGCTATGCAGATGACAATGATGGCTGTTGTCAAGTTGATTGCTGACAAACATCCACAGCTGAAGGAACCTGATGATAGTGATGACAAGACAGCCCGTGTTGATAGACAGTGCAGCCTTGTCAGCAATGTGAAGTTAAACACTACTACTTAAAAGTTGGACAATAATGTTAGCTGTTGAATTAAGTCATTAGAAAGACACACAGCACTATTCTTGTTCAATTGGATGTACTAGATATTCTTAAGGTTTAGTTTATGAGTACTATTTTTATTATTGTGTATTGCTTAATCACTTTCATATTTTTAGAGCATGTAATAAAACATTAATAAAAAGTACAATATCTGGATACAAGACTTGCATTTTTGTTTAAACAGTACTTCACACTGCACAGCTGCCCTCTGACAATGCCTAATTTGTGGCTAGCCAATACAAATAATGAGTCACCCATGTAATGTACTAACTTTGGATAAGTAGAAATGCTGGTTGAGGACGACAAAATGCCTTACACATCTATTTCCCTCTTATCTGAACTCACCTGTTTATAATGACTAACTGCATTCCAAGAACAAAAAAAAAAATCTCTCTCAATTCATTAAAGTGACTGATTTACAAGAAATGAAAGAACAATTATTCTATTGACAGCAATACTTACCTCCAAACTATTGTCTGTGGAAGAGATGCTGTTGTGGCTCAGATCAAAGGATTCCAAAAAAGGCAGCAGTCTCTGGGAACAAAGAATTGAACTTTTGTATCCAAATCACACAATTTGTTTCTATATAAAGCTGACTTTGGCAACTCAGAAATTTCTTGCTAAATTCTGAAAACTTATTAGGAATCAATCAACATTTCCAGACTTGGACTCAAGCCAAATCATATACTTTTATTTAAAAAAAAACAACAAAACAATGACAATGTAGTTTGCAATAAAAACATGCAATCGTACTATCAAAATTAATTACATACTAGAGATGGGTCGAGTTCTCTCAGGTTATTTTGAGTCAAGTTGACTGTAGTTAGATGCGACCAAGACATTGGTCCACTCATATCACCACCACAATTCTCAAACAAATCCTGGAATAAAAGACAATTTCTTTTTGTGATATTTAAAGAAAATCAATGTAGCTCCATAAATATTTAAAACCAAACTTTTTACAGTAGCATGTATATAAAGTAGAAAACCCACCAATATATTAACTGTCTAACAATTGTATCATTCATGCTCTCTCTCCAAAGTTATTTTTCTAAAAATGGAGAAATACATCATAGCAAAAAAAATGAACATTTTGAATGTACCTAAACTTCTATGATTTTGTGATATATAATTCACGTGAAAACTTAACTCTAAATGCAAAAAAATGTTAGAAAAGTAATGCAAAAGTGAAAAAGGAGTTGAATGGAAACTATATACATTTATTTGGAGGCTAAGCTCTTGCTTTCAAATTCTGTTGCTGCTATCTTGCTAGTATGCAATCTTTGTACATTCAGGACCTCAAATGTCCATCAGTACTCCAGAAATACTCAACAGTAATGGGTCATAAAGGTGTTATTGCAGGACTATCTGTCATGCATCAATTAATATCCCAACTATGCAAAAATAATCCTTAAGCTCCTGCAATTGCTGAAAAAAAAACCTATTTCCACCAAAGACAAAAGTACTATCCAGTACAGTATAATAAGACTAACTCTAGTTAATAAATCAACCACAAAAAACACTTGCATAATGTTTATTAACAATCAAGACTTTGAGATGGTGCTGCACTTATGAATCTACCACCAGATGGACTAAGGATCTGAGTACACACATTATGTGAATGAGGAAAATAGTTAATTTTGTCAGTGTCAATGGACTGGAATGCCTAGCCAAATTCTGAATACAGAATTGAGGAAATATAAAGGTGCATTATCTTTTTCTTTTAAACAATCAAGCCACATTTAATAAAGTAAGCAAATCTTACCTACCTGCAAAGACTGCAAACTTCTATGGACACACAGCTGCTTTAACTGGTCTCTGAGTTTCATAAGCCCTTGAATCAAATGTACAGGGACACGGTTAATGGTCAATTCTGTAAGTGCTTCAAAACTTCCAATGTCAAGAGGTCCCTGAATGGTGTTAGACTGGTGACTCAACTACAAAAAATGACTAGTCAGATAAATTCCATTTTGAAACAAATTCATTTCAAGTATTATAGCTTATGTTTAAGCCTTTTGATATACATAGTAATATACTTTTATTAATGAGACTCTTATTTTACTATTTATACAGAAAACTAAAAAAATAGACAATTTTAAAAGTAAAAATGTATTCTAATAACAAAACAATACACTGCACACACACACACAAATTAATTTAGTTAACTGCTATCTTTGTAGTAAAAGAAAATTCATATTAAATGTTTAAACTAGTTAGTTATAAAAAAAATGATTTGCAACAGCACTTTTCATGCACAGACTGTATACAAAGATCCTCTAAATGCTTGCATAAGAATTCTTTTATAGTAACCAGCAATAATTGTTTTGTAGACAATGCAATTTTAGCTATGGTAATCCTTTACCCTTTCATGCTTTATGACTACAACTGATGTTATACCAATAAATATTTTAAAAATAAAGTATTTTAAATTACTTAGCTCATCATAATTTAATGCAAACCATGTATTTGACAATTTAGTAGTACTTTTTTCCCTTTTTTTTTGTAGTCAAATAATTACTAAAAGTTAAATCTCAAAAAAAGTATTTTTATAACACACACAAATCAAAACAAAGGGATATAGCTTACTGAGGGTAAAACATTTCCACACACACTGAAGAAATTCTTACATGATGGGTCCTTATGTTATCATCTATGAAAGTGAATAAACTTAAAGTCCTTGAGCTGATCTATGTAACACTGACATGAGAACCAGTTCACTTTTGTAGTCATGCACTTCAGACTAGAATGCTGCCATCCCCAAAGAGTCACTTGCATTGTTCTGATCAGTGTACATGATAGTTGTTGTTCTAACTAGCAGTAACTTAATATACTGGCACCATTAACTAGCAATCCATCCACTCACTAAAAATTGTTACTTAGGAAATGCTTATTATAAAGTCTCTAAAATTGCTGCCAAATATTTTAAGGATCAGATATCAAGCTATTCATTTTTCTAGATGTAGACACTGTTCTGCCATGTAGATAAGCAGATCAGATTTGCCAATTCTGTTAAACAAGATTCTTAAGATTTCTACACACTTTTCTGTTGTATGTGTGTATGTATGTATATATATTATATATGCTACAGAAGAATCTATTCTCATTTTTCTGTTCTTTTTTCTGCTTATTTACTTTCCCTAAACAAATACTTTCTGCTGAAAATGAACTAAGCTGGTCAAAAGTGCCAGGTACCGTTAGATCCTGGCAGTGTTATTTTTTAAAAATGTTTTCTTAAATGAAGCCTTGCAGATCAGGCATTTCCTAGTCTTATTTGTAATTGTTAACAAATTTGTTAGTAACAACATGTAAAACTTCAATAATTTTGGTACTTCAATCAAATTTCCTTTAAGTAAAAATTTTAAAATATACTTAAACACTTTTCAAAAAACATGCTAGAAAATATATAGTAAACTTTTTCCAGTCTTACAGTGGTGATATCTTAGTTTTGTATTGTATAAAAGACAAAACATGGAATGATGTGTTCATACTAATGTCATGTGAAGCTTTTATTAAGCCCAACTCCTTTCAAAACAACCCATAGCTAATAAATATCTTTAGCTTCACAGAAATTAATTTTTTTATGTAAAAATGCTTCCAGGGTTTCTGGGTAAATATTTGTCAAATGAGAACAGCAAATAAAACAATGACAACAAAATAACCAAAGCATTTGCTATTTAATTATCCATAACATGCTTTTCTAATTCTGATGTTTATTTCTGCTTTAATTCATACCTTCAAAGCAGTTGCCTGAACAACAATGTCCTTCACAAACTGTATGTCATGCTGCATCTTATCTAGCAGGGCTTGCTGTTGTCCTGATATAAGAGAGTAGTTGAGGATACCATGGTTACTCTCGTGTAAAACTTGAATGGCTCGATTCAAAATAACCAAAGTGTAGGTTGACATATTCAATCTGCCCTCTCCTTTGAAAATTTTATTTCCTGAAACAAAGCAAATAGAGCACTGACAATATTAACAATCATGTTGTATATAATGTTATTTAACTAAAAAAACTAGTTAAATATTTTGTAAACATAATAAACATTCCAGAAAGACTACGAATACATATGCAGTAGTTTTATTCATGTAAAAATGTTTATTAGAAATATGAACTTGTTCCAAAATGATAATGCACAACCATAAAAAGATATTTCTTTGATTCAGTTGTTTATTTGCTGAAAATCAAGAAACAAACTAATCATCAGTTTACTAAGACCTGGTACTCTCATCACATATTAATGTAAAAGAATTTTATTCAGACAAAATTTTAAAAATTTGCTTTGCATTTTAATTTGACAATCTAAAATATTCAGGGTAAGCAAAACTTCATGCACAGCAAGATTTGCAGTGAAAATGAGATTATAATTGGAAATATGTTTACAATTAATCAGTGCACAATAACTTACTATTATTCTTTTTAGAATGTGTAGGTTAAAACACATTTTAAATAGTGTTTTTTAAACAGTGCAGGAAAATTTCTCCAGTATATATCCTTCAGAAATTCTAATGAGTTAACTACTTAATACATATTCTAAAAAGCAATATTACTCTGGTGTAAACAAACAAAACTTCTTCCAAACCTTGTTGTCAGTAAACTAGATTAATTACTTTAAATAAAGCTAAGAATTTTGTCACAATTTTGTCGTCTTTATAAAATTTATATATTACATCTATTGACCAAACTGTGACATTTCCATTTCACTCAGTTCTAAAACTAAGTGACATCAAACACATCCACCATCTAAATGTTTGGTATCAAAAAATTTTTGCTAACTTCATTAGGTAGAATCATGAGAAAATGATAATTCATAACTATAATAAGCAAGTTAATTTTAGTAATGTCTTAATTTCCAATTCAATGGTACAGTAACATTTTTAGATTTAAGTCTATTTGAGAAACATCACAAAGATAATTAATACCTGTTGTTTATTTTGTAAAAATAGCGAGTGATGCCATAATGAAAATTACACACAAAACACTTGTTGGGGTTGGTCTGTGTGCGTGCGCGCACACACTACTGTGAAAGTTACCAGATAAAACAAACACCATAGCAGTTCAAAATCAGAATTTGAATTTTACAAATCACTAACAGACTCACTGTCACTATGTTAATGCCAAGTACATCATGTAAAAGGTTGAGAAACTAAACTTCAAGCAAAAGACAAAAGCTGGTAATGAAAACAGCACAGAAGGTTGATGAAGGATGATTCCATGTAACTGTCAACCATTAGGTTAACATTTTAAATTATGAAATTTAGTATTTAAAAAAAATATGTATATATATATATTCTAAAAGCTAAAACCTGCAAAATTTCACTTTTTACTGATTTTCTACAACATGATTGCTATATTTAATTGCCAGGTAATTTATGCAAATTTAGATTTTAAGATAATAGAATTTAACTTATAAAATTAATCCATTACTAACCTACTATAATTTATTGGTTATAGGATGAATGGGCTAAATTTCCCACTTTTCTTAACTCCATTCCTAATAAGACTAACTGGATTTCATAGACTCCCTGACTTACGTTCCCAAGACACTTACGTAAGTCAATTTTTAAAGTCAGATTTCACACTGTAACTACCATAAAAGTACTGTACACCTGTATAACATATACAATTAAAAATACTGTAAAACTTTAGCAACCTGAATATAAAAAGATTAGATACACTTATTAATTGGATTTTTTCCCCCTTAATTCCTAATGTTGGCTTGCTTACATGAAGGGACTCGGAGGTTGAAGAAACAGTTCCTCCATTACATTACATCGGAGTGGTGGAGAGGGGAGGATTTCAAGCTCTTCCATGGAGTCATCAACCTCAGTCGTTACAGACTCAGGTATTTGAGGTGCTAATGGTCCAGGCAGTGGTAACTGGTGAGACAAAGCAGTTGGAATTGGTGAGGTTGACATTTCAGATTCTTCAGCGGGAGTACTAGAAGGTTGAGGGTTGATTGAACGGCTGCTTGCTTCTTTTCTTTGTGAATGATCTTGTAGCAGGATAATTCAAGATGGATTATCCTGATAACTTTACCCAGCCTTTCCACATTCAGATCCATCACCTCGAGATCAGCCAGCACAGCATCAAACCACCTCAAGGTTTTGATTCAAGAGCTTCTGTGAATGGCTCTCAAGTAACATTGCCACATCATCAGCATCCACCTGGAGTTGATAAGCCAAGTCGACGACTTTTTTGGCACTTTGTCAGTGTCTGTCAAGCTCTTGAAGTCGTGGACATACTGAGGAGAGTTTCTTCCAGAAACTGTTCATATTTGTTGCCTTGACCTTGTCCCACACTGCTGCAAAGTTCCTGGCAGTGTGAAGGATATTTTAGCCCTCTAGAACACCCTAAGCATCTTTCCCTCCTCACCAGTAGCCTTGATAGCCTGGGCAAACAAAACTGAAGTGGTGTTTGCCGGCATATACACCACCTTGATGCCCAGATGGTAATCGTTGAGGTTGATGTGGATGACCAAGGGCATTATTGAGGATGAGCATCCTTTCCCTGCAATATTTCTTCAACTCAGGAATTAGGTGGTCCAAGTACTCTTCAAAAGTGAGATTTTTCACTTAGGCACTCTCATTGGACTTCCAAATCATAAGGAGGGAACCTTTACAGATGCCCTTGAAGGGCCGTGGATTCTTGGTGTAGTACACCAGCAGAGGCTTGAGATCCCCCACCGCATTGTGCCCAAGCATCAATTTAAGGCAGTCCTTTGCCACCTTAAAACCAGGTGTTGTCTTTTCCTCCTTCACAATGTAGGTCCACTCTGGCATTTTCCCCCAAAATAATCCCATCTCATCAACATTAATCATTTGTTTGGGCAAATACGCTTCCTCATCAGTAATCTCAGCCAACATAATAGGAAATTCTTTGGCTGAATCTTCATCAGCACTAGCGCTCTCACCACCAACTTTCATGTCATGCAGGTTTGCACGAGCCTTGTACTGATTAGACCATCCATGACTTGTCACAAAAAACCATCAGTTACACCTTTTTTCACTTTTAAGTCTTCATAGAGACTCTTGGCTTTTACCTGGATAAACTTGAGGCTAAACGGTGTACACTGCTGGGATTGGTCTTCAATCCACAAAGTTAATAATTTTTCCATTTCCTCAATTAAGCCAGAACTTCGTTTTGTAATCACTGTTGCTTTCACTGGGGTAGATCCTGTCATATGTTCCTGTATTCTCTTCTTATCCTTCACAATCGTGTTTATTATCGATATGGCCATCCCCACAGTATGTGCAATGGCAGTTAAACTAAGTCCACCCTCATATTTGTTAATACTGTCCACTTTTTCCTCTAGTGTAATTATTTTTTATGCTTCTTTAATGCACTAGCACCTTTCACGCTACTTGTACACTCGCTCATAATTGCAATGGAAAAGTTATGCAAAACGATGCAGATCACCAACACTTGAGATGCAGATAAACACGAGAAAGATGATGCAGTGCAAGAGGGACACAGGCTGCATATCACCTGCCACCACTGCGCAACTACAAGTACTATCCAGCTTCACCTGTATGTAAAAAATCTACATAGCTCAGATTTTTTGGTATTTTGCAATAGGATTTTACGTATCCTCGAATTTACGTGTCAAGCGTTACGTAACCCAAGGACTTGCTGTATAAGAATGTAGTTGACAAAAACTAGCCAAACCACTAAAGTCGTGTTGCAAACCCGCCTGAGTCTTTTTCTATGCATAAAGTGAAAATACCACCATGGACCACCCACAAAGTTCTCCACTCCCATCTAAGTGGCGATTTGTTTCGCTTTTAATCTCACTTGAATGGTGTTAAGCCTGTTGTTCTATTGAGATGTGCACCTGTGATTTCCTTTTTAAATTCTCTCTCTCATGTACATCCTTTGCCTTGTGCCATTTCTGGACACATCTTTCATTGATACCGTACTTACGATGAACAGCCATTTTCATCAGCGAAAATTATGACTTCCAGTTTAAAGGCTGCTGTGTAGGAATTATGCATTTTAACAGGTGGCATTTTGAAAATGAATTGGGGTTTTACAATCACAACAAAGATTAAAATGGATCAAGATAGTGGTGGCTTGTTATCAAATGAACAATTAAGCATACTTTAATGAACACCAGTCCTACTGAGAAGAGGAAAAAAAAAAAAAACAGCATTCACCAAATAGTAGTTTCATATGAACTTTATAGCCAAGTTTTCAGATCTAGTACTTTTGTTTTGTTTTTTTCAGTATTGAAGAATTTTAATTTTATTCATATATTAGTTAATTCGAATTATATAAGACGAGGCCCAGACTTCCCATAAAAAGTCTTGTCTTATAAACCGAAAATCATGGTAAATCTCACCTCCCCCCTTTTGAAACTTCTCTTAAAAACATTTTTCAGTATAAATCATCTCTGTAATAAATACTTATGACAAATTTTAGCTCCTTTTTAACTTAATATTTTTGTTGAGAAGCTAAAATTATTTATGGATATTAGTTAATTTGATGAATAACAAGTGGATAATTCAGGATGAACATGTGGTATCAAGACAAAAAATACAACTTAATATAATGATTGACCTTTCCCTTATTAAGTCATTCAGTTCATGAACTATAAGTGTCGATTATAACTCTTTGATTAATTTGAATTGCATAAAATTACCCAAATATATTAACTAATACAAATAATATTATTTAATACATTTCCACATATTCTTATCAACTTGGTCATGTCATCACAAAGCATCAATGGGAATGATGCTGAGATTAATGACATTTATTCTGCATCATAATGTCATTCAAGAAACTTGTCCAGAGAAATTTATTCCCAGTGCTAAGTTTAACCACCAACTAGTCATTGCCTGAATTTGGAATAATACCAGGTAAATAAATATTCCACCATGCACCGCTAGTACCATTCAGGTTGTTCACCCTTACAAAATTCACCAACACTTTTGTTTTTGCATTTACCACCCAACTAAACAGCAAATGTACCCTGCATTTTTCCAAAGCTGTTCCATACATCACATCAAAAAAATTCACTGTATGAGCAAAGACTAAAACAGTGACCAAGTCAAGAAAAGATCTGAGCAATCTGGCATAGCTGAATATATACATTTACATTTTTCGTACTTGGTAGATTTAGTTTTGGTGATGAACACAACTAAAAGAAACCATTTTAAAACATTTCAGAAACAGCCGCCGTGAATAATCACAGACTGTGGCAGCAGAGTGAACGAGGCAGAACAGGGTTGGACAAATCAGAGCTGGATCACCATGAACACAACATTACTGATAAACCTATCAATACAGAATATCATCATCAGAAAAATAAGACATAATTAATAATGTCACTAGCAACCAATTAACCATAAATAGTATAAGTACTGGTATTTTTTTAATGTTGATGCTAACTACTGATTAACTGTAAATGTCTGAAAATGTCCCTCCACCCCCCACCCCAAGAGTTCACGGTATTAGAGGTTCGAATGCTACATAATGATCTTTTAATCATACAAAATTTTTCTTTTGTCACATTTTTACTGTTATTATATTCTACATTTCCATTACTTCACGGTAACTCATATCCCTTTAAGGCTACAGTATGATTACGGACTGACTAATTGTGTATATGTTATTGTTAAATAGACTGAATCACAAAAAAAAACTATTAAAAGTATTTTATTACCTGATTTGCTTGATTTCACTTATATAGTACCTATTAATATCATCCAATTTTAAAAGATTTCTGGCAAACAATGAATCCCATGAACTATTTCCATTTTAATAAATAAGATGTAAGTTAAATCAGATTTAGTAATACTAGAAATTATCCACACACACACACACAGTAGGTTTATGGTTTGGTTTCTAGGAAGAGATCTCAATTTTTCCACTGAACATAGCAAAGTCACTTCTGTTTCCATGTAGTCTATATTAGGTTACTACCAAATATGGTCTGATATTAGCAGTAGATGCTACTTCATTCAGTATATTTTATTCTTCTCTCATAATGTAACATATACCAGTGTCTTGTCTTTTATTATAAAATTTCCTTGAATTGATCTGCATATGCACAAGCCAGTATCAGTCATCATGCCAAAGAGATGAAACTTTGGTTACTCTAAAGTTTGTGCTTAATAAGTTCCACAAACTTAAGAACAACAATGGGTGAATTAGATGCACTTACCTTCCATAGAGCCCAGAGTTGACAACCACAGATTTAATCTCTTTGGTCTGTAAAATCATCCCTTGGATGATTAATAAATTTTTTATTTAAACTATTCTTAAGTTTGTTTGATCTCTTTATTTACAAAAAAAAGCACTGAGTTTTGTTAAATTTAGAATATTTAACAGTATACATAAATTGTAACTTAATGACTAGAACTATGATATCAATAAACTTTACACATTATCCTAAAGTGAAGATTTAACTTTGTATAAATTTTCAAATATAAGCCAATACCACATTTTTAAAGTTAAAAAAATCTGATTTAGTTTTTAAAAATAGTAATTTTGTTTTAAGAATATTCAGAGGCATTGTATTAATAATCTTTTGACTATTTAACTGTTTTTTCATACTATTATCTGCTTTATGTAGCTGATAAATATTTTTTTCATTTACAATTTAATTGAACTAGTCAATTCACTTCATTTGTTATATCTATTAAACTTTTAAAACATTATAAACATGTTAATATAATAAACATATACCAACCTTTTCGTTGAAGTATTGTGGCCATCTCGCAAAGCAATTCAGCTTCTTTTCGACCAAAATTGGCCATCTTGAAGTTCAAACTTTAGGAAAACAAACATATACCATTGATTGAAGTGAATCAGAAAATTACCAATAATTTGATGCTAGTATTAAAATCAAATTATGGGAGAAGCAACATAACATCCTAATGGTTTGTGTCATAATAAAGTAGAATTACCTCTCACAAAATGCATATCTTTTCAAAGTTAAAATAGATATCGTGAATATAAATGAAAACAACAGTTACTAGTCAGGGCTAAAAGTGGCATATTTTGATGATGACACCAAACCAAATTTAAATAGAGTTTATTACCAAATTTCTTAATCTGTGATGAATAATTTAAAATGTAACTATTATCTTTAAAAATTAACTGAAGTATCAGCAAATTATTAGAATCAGTTTAGATTTTACAGAATAATGTAAGCACTATGCTAAATAAGATTGTTAGACACTATGCTCAATTTAACAAATTTCATTCCTAATGATTTTCAAATTTCAAACAGATAATACAATCTAAATTATTGATAAAAATCATTTTTAGTTATACTCCTGAAAACTGCTTTAACTTATACAGGCTATACTTAGTTATATTGTACTTTCCTTTTCCAATAATTTTATTTGCTAAAATCAGTACTGAAAACAAAAAAAAAAAAAAATTGCAAATGTGCTTGACAAACATTTTTGTGCTTGCACCACAAAACTGCACATTACATATATACTTTTTAAACAGTTATCTCTTAGTCTTTTCCCTAAGGCTAAAAATCTGCAAGCTAATATTGTTGATCAGTATCAAACAAGAAATATGCCACCTAAAACACTATTATTTAAAATAAAAACCATATTCTAAAACAGAATGTCATACTTTTACACTACCTCAGTCTTCCAGCTATGCTTATTTTTAAAAATCTATAGTGAAAGCAAATTTTATTGACATTTAATAGCCCACTGTTCTCTTAATAGCAACTTTTTTTTTTAATTTGTCAATGTAAGTTTTATTAGATAGAAACCATTTTAACATTTTTATAGACAAATATACCATTTATAAAATTGATTTAACAAATGGAAAAGTAAAGCACCAATGTCAGTGAGCAAAGACTGAATTTATCCAATTTACAATAGAATACAGATGATGGCATATTAAATTCCAAGCAAAGAAAACAGCATTAGTTAAAAATTTTAGAAACAGGATCTATGCATCACTAACTTTTAAGTATGTAATTAAGAAGAAAATCAGAATCGATCAAATTCAGAATACGAATTCTTCTATAATAAAGTTTATTTGGGAATGGTGAAAAGAATCATGGCATAAATATAAACCATAGTAGATGAACAATTGAATGAAAAGCAGAAACAGCAAAAATAGTTTAACTCTTCATTTTTAAAGAAAGAGTAAAGTTAAGAATAGTCACCAGTCTGGCGCCATGGCTGGACTGGAGTGGTTCTCCAACCGGATACCACTGTCAAGGCTTCCTCATGCTAAGGCGCATAAGCGTTATGATGATTTTAATAATCTTATTTTAATTATTCTACAAACTTCCACCCAAAATTATTTTAAAAACCTGTCCTACACACGTACGTACATAGGTAAAGGGAGTGGAAACAGAGTTTTTGTTAGCATTTTTTAAAATATTTTTTGTTGTTGTATGTATTCACATCTCCCTCTCTCTTCTTTCCTTCTCTCAAGTACTGGGGTTGGGCTGCGTGTTTATCACAGCAAAAATACTACTGAGAAAGGGGTGCGTGTGGGGGGGGGAGGGTACTTAATAGTTAAATTTGTAAGTTAACTAGAAACTTTTAACGAAAACAACACTCTTATCTAACACCTGGAATTACCTTGGTACTATGTCAGGTATTCAGCTCTCGGAAGCCTGAGCGAGGGAAGTAACGTTAACAGCCAGCCCGACGACCTCTTAATTCCACCCATGCACTTCCTTAAAGAAATTAACCCGGCTCACCGACGTTTTAATAAACCGGCTAAACCGACCCGGACCTCATCTGTCACTATGCACAACCCTAAACCAACCAACCAACCAACCTACTTACCTGGTATTTCCAAATTGTTTCCTGGTGAAGATAAGTCACAAGCCGAGACCAGCCCAGGCCGCCATAACCATAACAACACGTGACGGCGGCAAAAGGAGGAAGTCGATCAGAAGCGAATAATAGTAGCATTTTTCAGGGGAAAAGAAAATATTAAAATTTACATTTGTCACGGTATTAAATCTGTTAATAATATATTGTGTTCTGAAATATTTTTATTTACGTCAAAGACGGATTTTTTTTAAAAAAAAAAAATCACTCCATAAATTTAGTGTATATAATTTACAGTAAAAAATGTTTAATTAATTTTTAGTTATGTTAAAAAGGTAATTATTATTTTACGTTTCTAATAAATAAATAAATAAATAAATAAGCAGATAAAGTGAGTGACGTCATCAGGGAAGGTGAGAGGTGGACGTTTGAATGAGTGAGATCGGACGCTCCAGGTGAGATAGCGGTGCAATGTCGTGTTTAAGATACATAGTTCCCTTTACTCTACCTGTCGCCGCCTTCACCCGAGCAATACTGTTTACCTGTTTAGATTGGTATCTTCAAGGGCTGGCTGCCGAGAATGGACAAGGACCGGCTCACCTTCTACAGTCTACACCGACTGTGATCCGTCCCCCCTCCTCCCCTACCCCCCTGATCGGTATCGATCGAGGATCGTTAACGGTGAGATAGAGAGATGTTCCTTGTCCTGAGTCTAAGATAAACATATCGGCACCACACCTGGTAACACCACACCTGGAAATGCCATCATCAGAATTATATAGATCTGCTGTCACACACACACACAGGACCTATGGGTCGTGTTTTCCGTTCTCCTGTCCCACCGTTAAGGATGAACGCTGTGCGATCGGATCTGATGTACTCGGAAATTACGCATATGTTGACTGGATATTGCTTGTTATATCACTTACTTATCAATGTGGTTCAAGGTTTTACTTCTACCTCATCTACCTGCAGACAGTTAACCACTATGGCTTAAATTGTGAATCTAAGAACTCATTTTTTTGTTTTAAATAGCTACAAAGTGTGAATTTTAAATTACTTTGAGGTGTGGACTATATCTGACTGTGAGGTGTGGACTAAACCTATCTGACTGTGAGATGTGGACTATACCTATCTGACTGTGAGGTGTGGACTATACCTATCTGACTGTGAGGTGTGGACTAAACCTATCTGACTGTGAGGTGTGGACTAAACCTATCTGACTGTGAGGTGTGCACTATACCTATCTGACTGTGAGGTGTGCACTATACCTATCTGACTGTGAGGTGTGGACTAAACCTATCTGACTGTGAGGTGTGGACTATACCTATCTGACTGTGAGGTGTGGACTATACCTATCTGACTGTGAGGTGTGGACTATACCTATCTGACTGTGAGGTGTGGACTATACCTATCTGACTGTGAGGTGTGCACTATACCTATCTGACTGTGAGGTGTGCACTATACCTATCTGACTGTGAGGTGTGGACTATACCTACCTGACTGTGAGGTGTGCACTATACCTACCTGACTGTGAGGTGTGCACTATACCTACCTGACTGTGTGTGGTGTGTGCACTATACCTACCTGACTGTGAGGTGTGCACTATACCTACCTGACTGTGTGTGGTGTGCACTATACCTACCTGACTGTGTGTGGTGTGTGCACTATACCTACCTGACTGTGTGTGGTGTGTGCACTATACCTACCTGACTGTGTGTGGTGTGTGCACTTGTGTGTGGTGTGTGCACTATACCTACCTGACTGTGTGTGGTGTGTGCACTTGTGTGTGGTGTGTGCACTATACCTACCTGAGTGTGTGTGGTGTGTCACTATACCTACCTGACTGTGTGTGGTGTGTGCACTATACCTACCTGACTGTGTGTGGTGTGTGCACTATACCTACCTGACTGTGTGTGGTGTGTGCACTATACCTACCTGACTGTGTGTGGTGTGTGCACTATACCTACCTGACTGTGTGTGGTGTGTGCACTATACCTACCTGACTGTGTGTGGTGTGTGCACTATACCTACCTGACTGTGTGTGGTGTGTGCACTATACCTACCTGACTGTGTGTGATGTGCGCACTATACCTACCTGACTGTGTGTGATGTGCGCACTATACCTACCTGACTGTGTGTGATGTGCGCACTATACCTACCTGACTGTGTGTGATGTGCGCACTATACCTACCTGACTGTGTGTGATGTGCACACTATACCTACCTGACTGTGTGTGATGTGCGCACTATACCTACCTGACTGTGTGTGATGTGCGCACTATACCTACCTGACTGTGTGTGATGTGCGCACTATACCTACCTGACTGTGTGTGATGTGTGGACTAAACCTACCTGACTTTCGTTTAATCTAAGATTTTTGGAGTTCATTTCTGTGTTTATGTTGGCATTTAAAATATTAATCATGATTGTATAATTGTCTGCTAATGAGATTTATTAAATGCATTGTGCCTTGTTTTGCCAGTGTGTTAAGTTTATCTACCCAAGTACGTATGGTTGGTGAATCTGAATGTGTTCTATATCTCCTTCACTTTGGAGCTATGGTTGCTTGGTAAGAAATTTAGCCACACTGCTTTCTGGCTTCTGACAAACTCTTTTTTTTTCTAGTTAAAACATGACTTCATTGTGTAATTTATGTACCAGTTTATTTTAAATGTTGTTGATATATACCTAAGCATCGTGTTATTTATGGAATGTTCAACCATCCGTGTCAACAAAGTAGAAGCTTTTTAAAGTTCCAGCAGTACTATCCAGAGTATAAGGACAGGAAAAGTTCACTGAGTTGTTGATAATTTATAACAGAGGTGGGGATAAATGCTTGAAAAGTGCATGCCAAATATAACTATTATGTATATATTAAAAAATATTAATGTTCTAGAAAATGACTCCTGAGCTACCTATCAAGAATATATAATTCATTTTTAGTTGCATATAATGTTGTACTTGAATAATTTTTATTCTGACCTATTATGTTTAATTGTGTTGAATATTTATAACAGCCATGCTCTCTATACTGGTGAATGTACATCAAACTTGTCAGTATATCCCTATTATTTGTTGTGTATTTTATTATAAATGTTTGGCCAGCAGCTGGCAACTCTAAAAAAGCTGCTGCATTTATCTCTGATTAACTTGTTCTTTTTGTTTTCTGAAATTCCTTGTTCTCTTTCAGATGACAGAACCAAAGAAAACCAACATTTTGAACATTGATGAAGAAAGTCGTAGCTCCAGGCTGTGGAGAAAATCAAAAGAATCACCATTTATGCCACTTGGTGAGAAATTTTTTTTTATCTTTGGTTTCTTAGGCAGGACTTGAATTATCATATTAGTAACTTGAAGACTGCTTATAAAGTTTCATACTTTGTACTGTCCTCATAAAAATTCTGTTCCTTTCAATTTTTTTGTTTGTTTAATGTTTCCACACATCTATTACAAATGGAGTCATTTTGTGTCAACTCAACCAAGCATTCCCAGGCAGCAACTCATACTGATGATTTTTTGTACACATTTGCTTTATGAATAGAAACAACGCATGGCAACCCTCATCGCTCAGTGATTATTTTCCTCCCATCTTTACTGATATCCATCTAATAAACTAACATAAATGGGGACTTTCAGTGTTTATAGTGACTATTTGTTGTGAAAACATTCAGAAAATAGTCTCAAATCAATTCTAACTCTTTTGTTCTTAGATATTGAAACAACAATTTAAATTTTGACAGATCAAAAAATACTCTCCATATTTCAAAGGTGCATTTACATGTTGAACATCTTAGTTGTGGACACAAAATTGTTGGAGCTATTGGATCATCAAATAGCCTCCAGATGAAAATTGACCAAAAATTACCGTATATGTTAATCTGCGGGCTTGTAAAAGCAAGCAGTTTATTTAAACATGAATAATTCACCCAATCTGACTGAACATTCCCCCTTAAGACAGATTTATAAGTTTGATTTGACTATACATAGTACACAGAATAATATTTTATTTTTTAATTATTTTTAATTTATATAAAAAATTAGTCCAAGTAAAAGTGCTTTGTAAGAGCAGGTACACAACAATTATCTATGCACAGATAAATCCACAATTTGGTATTCATGGATGAATAATCTTGTGGAGAATACAGAATTCTGATGAGATTTTTTTTTTCTAGAATAAAATAGCATTGGAAATGAATTGAGATCACAACATGTAGATGCTGATTCTGGTCCCAATTCTATTGGAATTGGACTTGCTCTATTTCAGAAGAGTGTAATGAGGTTAGTTTTTTTTTTTTACTGAATTCAATAATAGTCAATACACTGGAAGAATTTCCCTTTGTGATTTCTTTTATCAATATCAATAGAATATGGAATGCAGGGAACCTTTCTGGATTTAGCTTGATTACTTTTTAACTACAGGGGACTTTGTTTTACATGCTGAGTAACTATGGAGAATATTCTTAACCTGGATTATGGCTATGTACTGTATATTTACAGAGCAGGAGTTTTTAACATATTTTCAAAAGTACAGGCTCCAAGAGATGTTCTAAAGCAGTGTTTCTCAACCCAAATCGTTCAAACACCCCCCCCCCCCCTGAGGGACCTTGGGATGTCGAAACGCACCCCCCCCTATTACTACTACTGATGTCTTTAATAAGTAATATGATGCAAAATAGGTATTTTTATTTAAAATGTTTCTCTTACTCATAAAAAAATAAGTTAGGTTAAAACTTGTCATTCCTACATGGAAAAGAGTCAGACAGTCATTGATGTTTCTATATAAAAGCTATAAAAGCTTAACTGTAATTTCATTGCAGATTTTCAGGGTAAATGTGTGGTAGTAAAGGGGGGTGAAGTGGTACCAATGGTGCATACATACATATGGGTTCTCGTTCAGAATGAGAATGAAGCCAACATAGTTAAAGTTTGGAAAGACGCGATGCTAAGGTACTGTTAATTATAGCGATTATTATAACATTTTTATACTGGTGCTTCACTATGTCTAAAGGCAACAGTCTTGGTAGTATTTGGCGAACGAACATCGAAATTATTCTTCTTTTTATCGAAGTAGATTGTAATGAATTGATTGAAATGCTTTTAGAAGTATACTGCTGAATATTTAAAACACCCCTCCCTAAGCAGAGGTCATGAAAGGTGGAAGGGGTTCATCGGATCTGGAAATTTATCCTGGCATGAAAACAATTGAAGATAATGATGGCATGCTTTCTCAATAAATTCGATTCATTTGCAGAGTGTGTGACTATACACACACATGCAGAGTCGGGGGCAAATAGTCAAAGGTGTCAACAGCGTGGATGGCCAAATCAGAGCTGTATAAGTGGTAATAAATGACGATGCCCAGTTTCTGCATGTGAAGACATTGGCCCGTGGCTCATTCGGTTAGGTGTTAGGTCTGATGCCCATCCAGGGTGTCACCTGAATGCTCCTGATGAGACCTAACAGGTAAAAAGGCCTAGTTTACTTGGCACGTTTTCTCAATCAAATAAGTGAAAAATAAATTGCTAATAAGTAAAAGTAATAACTTCCCACATCATTGGACATGTCATTTCCCTTATCAATGTCATTGATCTTCCTTTCCAATAAAGTCGATTTGATCTATCCTGAAAATCTCTAAATGGAAATTCATGGACTGGATTGACTGGCATGGAAAGAGAAGTCATTTTCGTTATAAGGACCTATTTATTACACGAGTTGCAAAAGGAGCAAAAAAAATGACATCGGATGTTATCACTGATGTTGTTGGATCAGGGTTGTCATTAGGTTGATAGACCATGCAAAACAAGAAAAATCGTCTTGATTAACTTACTTATTAGTTATGCATATATTATGATCAGTATTGATAGCCAACTTACACCCATTAAATGTCGACAACGATTTCATGATTTTAGTGGGAGCCTTGGGGTTCATGTTTTCTTGCTAACTCAAGCACATCCGGTTCAATTTTTGTCAAATGCAAACGGAGATCACCTCGATCTATGACGTTCAAACGATTTCGAGATTTATCTTGTATTCTTGCAATGGCACTAAAACTTTTTTCAACCAAATAGGAGCTTGGAAAGGGAACTGCAAAGCGCTTTGCTTCTTCACTAAAAAGGGGGAAGCAACAACGGGTGTCTTGTTGAATCCTAAACAGTGGTTCACCCATCTTGGTGAAACGTAGGTTCATAGAAGAATCATTTTATAGCTCCACCACTACTTTTTGGAGCATTACGTCAGTATGTTGTGCACTGACTGCGAATGGATCAATCAACCATTCAGGAATTTGCATCTCCACGAGATCTGCAAATTGCGCTTCCATGTCCTTCTGGAGAGTGCACAGATGATCTGTGTAAACAAGTAGTTTGCCATCGCTCACAAAATCTCCCAACATATTCAAACATGGAAATTGAGTGAATTCCCGGCAACTGAGGTTGTGATGAAAGAGGGGCAGCTTTGCAATGAAGGAAGTTACTGCAGTCCTGGCTTTTAAAAAGCTCACGTTTTCACCCTGCAGTTGCATAACCAACAAGTTGCACTTGTTAAATATATCCGCAAGGTACGCACAGTCCTTCTTAACCTCTCAGACTTTCATACAAAGAGTCTGATTATATGCTGTAAGAAAGTCGATGATCGAATCGAAGAGTTCAAAAAACCAGTTCAGGCATTTCCCTTCGATAGCCACCTTACTTCGGTATGCAGGAGAATATTGGCGAAATCTTCGTCGTTGTCTTCGCAAAACTGACGAAATACTCGCTCATTCAGTGAATACCTTTTGATATAGTTGACAGCATCAATCACAACCTGCAACGAGTTGTTGAGAGGTTCACTGAGTTTTTTTGACGCCAGATGTTGCCTATGGATAATGCAATGAACTGCAAAGACATTGGGGACATCCCGTTTTAATAAGGCAACAAATCCTTGATGCTGACCAGTCATTGCACGAGCACCATCTGTGGCACAAGCGACAATGTGGTTAAGGGGAATTGCTTTTTTTTTTCAAAATAGTCTTTGACCTTTTCAAAGATCGTTACACCTTTTGTATCGGTCAGCAAATCCAATGCAAACGAGTTCTTCTCGCACTTCGTTTTTGTCGATGAAGTGCACTTAACCCAAAAGGAGAGACTTATTGCCACAGAGTGTGCTCTCATCAATTTGTAGTGCGAATTGAGTCGATGCCAAAAGGGAGCACAATTTGTCCTCAATGTCGGATGCCATCTCATCAATTCGTCTTCTGACTGAATCATTACTCAGGGGTATGCGTTTGATGGTGGTAGACGGGTCTTGGTGTAGCACTGTTGATAAAACCTCGGCAACTGCGGGAAGCACCAGAGATTCACCAACAGAATGGGGTTTCCCACGTTTCGCTATGATCTTAGAAATGTTGTATGACGCCACAAGTCCATCACTATTTGTAGTTTCCACATTGGAAAATATTGTAGATATAGTTGTCTGCTGAGTAAATTTTTCTTTCAGTGCCTGAAAATATGATAAATCTTTGTCTTTTTTGTCACTGTGTTGAAATTCGAGGTGCTTGATGAGGCGAGACAGTTTCATGGCTTCATTCGAAAATGTTTCCTTGCAAATTAAACACATGGACGATTGCTTGTTAGACGGTGAAGGGATGAATCCATATTTCAGGTAGTCAACGTTGTATTGTGTGCACTTTTTCTTCATTGATGAAGCCATGGTTCTGTCAAAGGTAAATCTACAATGGTTGACAATTAATCATCCAACACTTACCAAAATAAACGTCCTCCAGAGAAAATTCCTTACGTGAATTGAGTCAGGCATTATGGATAGACTCAAACATAAAAGCCTGCAAGTGCGCTAAAAATAATTAGGTCAAGGTCATTCATGCACACACGCGTTGTATAAAGGCGCTTATAATGACGACACAAGAGGGAATGCATGTAATGTAGATTGGCCATCATGCGACTGTGGTAATGCACTGCAATGTGAAGATTGTGCTTGAATCGTTCCCTACTTTTTGGTGCCCCTTTAACGCCCCTCAGTGCCCCCTTTTGGTCAAACGCCCCCCCTTGAGAAACGCTGTTCTAAAGGATGGCAGGCTATTTTATCAATTGTTACCATTCTTGCACATAGCCTTCCATTTATAAATTTCCTGCTCTCCTCATTAGAGGCTGTACTCATTGTAATAATTTTAACAATTTACAAAGAACATTAACCCTAATTAACTTTAAGAAATATTTGTAGAGTTGTAACGCATGCCTGTTAAGAAATGTATTTTAAAAAATGAATTATATTTTCTTTATTGTGAAAAGAAGGAAATTAAATTCAAAAAAAAAAATTTTTTTTTAACAAACTCAGGTTAGTATTAGAAATAAACAATGAAAATTTATTACAGTATTTTCTTCTTTTCAGTATATATTTCTGACCTTTAAACAGCAGAATTTCTTCTCACAGGTCTTCTTGGTCTGCTTGCTGCCTGTGGCTATGGTGCTTACAACTTCAAGAACAAAGGTGGTATGTCGACATCAGTCTACCTAATGCACCAGCGTGTGACTGCTCAAGGAATTTTAGTGGGTGCGCTTACTATTGGAGTGGGAATCTCTTTCATCCAATCCTTAGTGAAGAAGATGTCATCCGATGATAGTAAATAAAGAATAATTAGACCATGTAAATAATATATATATTGATTTTATTTGTAAAATATTTTTCTAGAAATAATAAATGAGAGATTTCTGAAACAAATATTAACTCTATCTTATATGCTGTACATATCAGATCTTCTATGTAATTAGATACCATATTGTAGTAGTATTTGATTGTGATAAAAAAACAAACAATAATAGATTTTCTGTTATTCTCAATGGAGATATTAAAAGATTTTTAATGGTTTATTATTTTATGCTTTAAATGTTTCAATCAGTACTGGTTACTTGTCTCACTGTGTGTCAGACTGTGAACCACATTTGGACAATGTTTTTAAAAAGATATTTACTTCAAATTCTTCGTGCAGTTCCTTCTGTAACAGTTGGACTAAAGATCTTGGTTCTTTGTTATTTGAATTGTGTGGGAGATACAAAAGCACATTAACTAATTAATAGCTGGTGCATTAATTCATTGTAGATCAATACTTTAACAATCTATCATTTTTTGAAGGTCGCACAGAAAAACTAAATCAGTGAATTTAGCTTTATAAAAGAAAATGTTTCTTTTCAGTGAAAAATTAATATACACTATATTTCAGTTTCCAATAAACATTTACAAAGTATATATACAAAAAAATGTATACAGTGACTAATAAATTGAGACATTAAGCTTTGACATGGAAAAAATAAATTTCAATCTAGTCGTTGTTGTTGAGTGAGTTGGACTTCCTGTTGCTGCTGCTGAAGATGACTGCGTTAACATCAGTGTAGAGTTAATATGGAAAAAAAAATGAATTTACTAAAACCTTAACTCAAAAAAGCTTAATTTTTTAAAACTGTTTCTGCAGATTACTTTAATAAGAATAAGATAAACTAAAATAAATACAGAATTTCTTAATTGTGTCTGACCAGCTGATGTGGTTTTAACTGAAAAGTTCCCCACCCCACCACAAAAAAAGTGAAAATACCTGTCATACATTTTTTTCTCTTTCTCCGGCAGACAACTGTTGTCTTTGAAAAATGAGTTTCTCAGGTGTTTTCTGACTTGACATTTTACAGATAGAATTGTTCAGATTTTTTTTTTTGCCGAGTTCTAATTAAGATTAGCTTATCTAGAAGTAAGGAAACTAATAGCTTTTACAGCATTAAAATATTCAAGGTAGAAATGGAAATGTGATAAAAGGAGACTAACTTCAGAGAGTAACAAAATATTGTCCCCACCCTTCTGCCAGAAATGTAATTTGTGATGTTTCAGTATCTTGGTGGTTAGGGGCACAGGCAGCAAAATTTATAATTATCATGTGTTCATAATTGCAAGCCAAGCATAGCAATTCTAAACATTTTGAAGTCTACTGTAACACTGAATTGAGATTTCTCAAATAAAACTTTGGTCACTTTGCTGATTGTTAACACTTTGTTGAAAAGAAGACTGGTTCCCGACTGATTGTCAATGTCAAACAAAGCCACTGCTATCTAAAAACTTTCACATTAAAGATTAATTCTAATTTTTATTGATTGTTTTGAAAATTTGTACTAAGATACTGCATGCCATGCATATGTTATAACAAAGTTGAAAAATCCACATTTTGGGAAATTTCCCAGTTGGAGTTAAGTGGTGCCTGTTTCGAGAAATTTGCTATTAAAGGGAGAACATCTTTTGTCCAAGATTCATCTTTTAAATTTTAGCCATTCTTTTGTGGAACTATTTTAAAAACTAGCAATAATTAAAATGTATTGTCTCTGGAAAAAGCAATTATTAAATGTAATAAATGAAAATTCTCAGAGTTTTTAATATTGTACTGAGAAGAACCACAGAATAAGAAGTCTGGTTTCAGGATAATTTTTGACGAAATACAGACATTGCCAAGTTTACATTAAAATCCTTTAGGGCCCAGTGTACGATATATCGTATGTATAAAGTTGTGGTCATTCGGTGTTTCCGTGCTGAAGTATCGTTGACGAGAGTTGCTTCCCTTGCGGTCATTCGGGTTTCCGTTCTGAAGTATCATTGACAAGAGTTGCTTCCCTTGCGGTCATTAGGGTTTCCGTACTGAAGTATCGTTGACAAGAGTTGCTTCCCTTGCGGTCATTCGGGTTTCCGTACTGAAGTATCGTTGACGAGAGTTGCTTCCCTTGTGGTCTATCACGATCGGAGCACAGTTCTGTCGAGACCGTGCGTGTTCGTCTTGCAAATGCACGAACATGAACGGATGCTTCACGACTCGTTCTTGACACTTCCAGATGACGATGGCATATAACCAGGCCCGAGCTAACTTGGGTGGTCGGTCTGGAGCTATGTTTAACTGGGTCCTTTTCTCGGAAACCCTGAGAGTGAGAGACCGGGGTCCAGCTCCTTCAAAGTCACTTAATTATCCAGTCAGAGTGTGAGGCATGCAGACATGTTAACAGCACTTCTACAGTTATCTTTTAACTAGATGTGCGGTGCACGTACCGCACCATATCTGATGAAAATCAAAGAAGTCGCTGCTCCATAATATTAACTTCTGTGACCCTACCCCATCAGACCAGCGATATTACCAATGGGGGAAAACTTGGGTGTGGGCTGACCGAACTTGGTCTTTAGTAGGTTAATAGGAACTCTCTTATTTTTTTGTAGTGAGTGAATGTTTAGAGTGTAGTAACATAACAACAAGAAGTGTGTTACCATGGAAATAGCAGATTTCCCAAAACTTTTAGAGGAAGATGCGTATATCCAGTATTTTGCACTTTGGTATTCCTTGATATTAGTGAGAGTAATGTAGTAAGTCTTCCTGATATATCCTACCAAATGATGAGAGTATAGATGGGCATAAGGTAAATAAAAAGGCTTAGGCATCCATCATTGACAAATCCTAAAGAAATATTTTTTTAAAAATCACCAAAATTGCCAAATTTGTTTTAATCTCATAAACTAATTCCATTGGGAAGTTTTCAAGATAGATGAAGATAGTTTTGATTCAATAAAAATTGCATTGTAAAACAATTGTCAAACAAAAAAGTCCGTCACATTTCTGGATTTTATTATTATTATTATGTTTAAAAATTCCAGGTGTGGAAGAAGGGTGCATAGTGACAGAAATTATTGTTTCCTCTAAAGTGCACAGTACATTCTAACTTTGGCTAACCTATTGAAAATCTTCATTTTTAGATGTGCGACCAGGTGGAGAAGCAAAGGCATTTTTCACCAGGATTTGAACGGGTGGCTTTATTATTGTAGTCCAGCATAACCACTAGACTACTGCATTTCCAAACAGATGCTATGCGCAAGTAACTAATGGCATTACTTTCATTTTTCTTGTATAGACCATGTAATCATGTATTTTTATTATCTTGACCATTTCAGTGGGATGTTATTACAAGTTCAAACGAAATTCTGTAACTACCAGTTTTGTATAAGAAAAGATATAGATATTTAGGCATGCAGGAAGATTTTAAAACAAATATAATCCATTTTTTTCCATAAATGTAAATAAAAAATGTTTAAGAAAATAGATGTCAACTTCAGGCATCAACTGTCTGTCAACATTGGTAAAGCATTTCAAGCAAATAATACATGATTACTGAAGAAACTGCTTCTGAATATATATATGTAATCATCAGAATTTTTTAACTTCTGCTTGTGATCTCTGGTAAGTTTTATGCTGTCATGTCAAGAAAACTGTCTAAATTTATTTCCTTACCCAACAAAAAATTCATATACTTCAATTAAATCATCACAAAAACGTCCAAGGTAACCAAAAGCTTAGACTTGTTTTCATAAATGATACCATGTTTACTTGTTTCAGAAGGAGAAAGGGAGAGGATCAAGCATGGAACTGTTTTTCTCCTGTCAACAGACTGCACAGTGGAGACTGCAAAGTTCAGAACTTGCCAACAAATGGTCCCCTTCTTAGTGGGCTATATTGAATGTTCATTCTGGTTGTACATTCTCCAAACAACTAAGACAGAATCTACATGCAGTAAGCTGAAGCATGGGCATATTGGCTATATACAAAATCTCAAACTGTTTTTGGCTACATTAAAGAGAAATATTTTTGAAATTCAGAAATTAATAAACTTGGGGAAAACTGTTATAATTTCTCACAGAAACAGTTTTAATTTTTATCTCAATAAAGCCAGTAGCACAACTTGGAGAATGTTAGCTTACATTTAGCACTCATTTTTAGATGCTAATTTTAATTTCCATGGCTTATACCCATTTGAATAAAGTAAAAGAATCAATCACAGACGATCATTCAATTCTGAATGAAACTGATCACAAGAAATTTGGATAACCTTAAAGTTTTTCATTTGTTTTTTTCTTTAATTAAAACAATGGTAAATAAATCAATTAAGACTAAATGCCTTAGCTTTTGTTGTTTAGTGCTTCAGTTGAAGAGTTATGTAGGTAAGTTAACCATGAAGGAAATCCAGCTTTTAATTACATCCCATAGATGATAGTCTGCAGCATGCTACCAAAATACAGATAATTTTCTTACATCATCTTGCACTGTTTTCTTTAATATTTATTTGCAATGGCTATAGCTAGGTCTCATGTTTAGAAATAAATATGTTCTTTTTTAAATAGCAAAAAAAATTTTTTTACATTAAAGTTTGTTTTTTTTTTACCAAACTTACAGATGTTTTTCAGTATAATTCTTGAGTGCAACTGCTTTTTTATACAGAAAAATTCTTTCTCAGTGCAAAATAACGAATAAATTCATAATAGAAACTGCTGTTTATTAACTATTCACACATTTGTTATGTTGGCAATTTAACAAACACTGGAGATCTGAAGGGAATAGAGAATTCAGTTTGGTTTCAAGGCATGTAACAAATCCTAAGGGTTGATTTGATCAGGAAATGAAATTATTTTTGCTGTTGTTCACTAGTGAATATGTATGTGCCTACAGACTAGACTTTCTTTTGAAAGATAAAAAGATTTTATGGATAAGTAGTTTTAGGATGCAGAGTACAATGTACCATTGTAAATCACCAAATACTGAAAAGACTTTTGAATAAAATTTTTAAAAATTGGTATGCTGAATGCTACTTTCTCTGTTTCAGATTGAGCAAACTGCTATATGCAGAAATAAGAAAGTAATTTAGTTACAAGGGAAAAGACCTCAGATGAGATCAGAGAGTAGTTAGAATTTTTTTTATCTCTTAAATACAATAAGGAAGACAACAAAAATTTGGTATTAAATTACTGACAACACAAAGTTCGGAATCTAAAGCATTCTCCATCACACAATTCAGATCTGCTGGCTCTGAGTTGAAACCATCTACACACTCAAACACAACAACAAAAAAAACGTTTAAAAGTAATGTGCATTATCAAATAAAATTCTAATATTTAGCTCTACAGCTACTTTCAGTTCTTTTTCTTAAGAAACAGATGCAAGTACCGCTATATCTATTAGTAGTACATGGCAAACTGATAAGTAACATGCAAGGAAAACTATTTACTTATAGATATCAGCATATGTCACCTGTAGAAGTCTCGTTTCTATTTCAGCTTTGAAACTACTGAGAATGTGCAAAACAAAGAAATATTTAAAAATGTATTGAAAAAAATAAATGAACAAAAATAATAAAGTTAATTAAAAAATGAGAAATGCATAAATTAAAGCAGAGCATGCATATTATTGCAATAGAAATGAGGTAAATAAATGAACATCTCCACAAACTTGGCTGTGATGTCTATAGATTTCTTAGAAAGATCTGTTAATTACAGTTTGCATTAATGACCTGTTAATAAATACAGTAGAAAGGTCCTGTATAATTATCATATAATACCTCTTATATTTGGCTGAATTAAAGCACCAGAATGAAGTGAGTTCAGGTAGAGCAAGACCATAGACTTCGACGATCTTCCCTGCAGCAGCAGTTTAAAGATTACATTTTTTTCCCCTGTTCTTCATGCCTTTTTGCTGAATTTTTTGGCCTTCTCTGTTACTCTGGCTGGGGGTTCAGTTCCAGCAGCAAGGTGTCGTCCATACAAGCTGCACAGAGAAGAAATTTCCAAATGAGAAACCAAGAGAAATACTAGGGAAATTCAAATAAAACCTGACCAGATACCATTACAGCAATGCTATTTCAGCCAATTTTCATTTGAATGACCCTAGTATTTAGATTTTAAAGACTGGGTGGTTTGAAAAGTACACGCTACAATTTTAAGCACTTTTTCTCATGAACAAAGGAAACAACTTTAAAAAATAAATCAATAGAAACAATTTTTTTTTATCATTTTTAAATATAAATAAAAGTATGGTTCACACCTTCAGATTCTATCAAGATTTACTTTTGACACTAAATGTTTTATGCTACACTGTCACATTAAGAACCAAGTACTAAAATCAACATACTATTTATAGGTGTCTGAACGAATGTACTCAAACACGTGAGACATTCCAACTTGAAACTGGTCAGAAATTGGTGTCACCCAGGGATTGTTTTCAGCACGAAATACCTGTTTATTGCCAACCAGGTCAAGGTTACCTGAAAAGAAAATATCAAATGTTTAAGCAAAAAAAAACAGCTGTTTAACAATTTTCACAGTCAATTTGGTACTTTAATTTAAGGAAATTAATCAGATAGGTTTCCCAACACTCACCAATTTCAGGAGGGAGCACTGACAGTCTGTTTGCCTGTATATGAAGCTCTCTGAGCTGCTGCAGATCTCCCAGCTCTTTAGGCAGTGCGGTGAGGTCATTCTCTCTAAGGCACAGCTACAAACAAAAAAAGACTTAAATATTGTATAAAATTGTAGGTACAAAAATACTGCTCTTAAAAAATAACCCATCTACATAGCAAAGAAAGCTTTATGCATCATGCAGCATTTTAAAAAGAATTCATTTATCATATCGGCCCTTTTTTTCAAAAGTATGGTACACAAATTTTCCCCAAACAAAATGGAGAAACAATCTGGTTTAATGACTCGTGCTTCATCATGGTTGTACTACATCTCATTACTCACCTATGGTTTGGCCACTGTCCTTCATTATATCTATTTATAAACATTAGCACATATTTTAGTAATATTTCATAGCAGTGTTATACAGCTCTCCAAGAAACACGATAAAGTGGAAACCAGAGAACTTTATCTCAAATAAGCAACTGTGATTCCTCAGTCAGTCAGTCAGAAAAGAGCGTGTGTGTGTCTGACTAGTTCCTGCAACATGTTAAACAATGAGTTCAATGCTGACCTCAGCTAACAACACTAACATCAAATCTGAATAACAGATTTCTCCACTAATTTTCGCTTGGACATTTTGTTTTGCTTTTTATTTCATTTTCCTTTGATTTTCAAGATGCACTAATGCATCTCTCTAGACTGGAAAAGCATCACTTCTTGAAATTTTCACAAAGCTTCATCTATTGTATGGGGGTGGGGACTGGGTCGACATATTTAACTGCCATTTGTATCTAAACCTGACAGATTTCGAAAACTAATAATAATTTAAAATTTTAAGGTTTTATCTAGTTCATAAAAAAACAGCAGACTTTTTTTTTTTAAATTGCTACTTTGAACAATACTTACAATCATGAGGTTTTTCAGTTTTCCTATCTCTGGTGATATTGACTCAAAATCATTATCACCCAAGTATAAGGCACGCAAAGTTTCTGAAAACAGTAAGAATTAGTGGAGCATTTCATATTGAACAAAGAAAGCTACAGAATAATTGTTTATGTGAATGAAAAAATAAGCTGACTCATTATAAATAAAAAATATATGATTACCTATCAGAAAATACAACTATAAAACCTGTCGTCTCAAATATCGATATATTATTTTGTATTAAAATATATAACTAAAATGTTTTAAAAAACCTACATGACTCTGACATATCAATTGCATAAATGAACCAGAAAATAAATAAATGTAAACCATAAGGATTTAAACGTTTTACACAAATATGGAAATAGTTGAAAACATTGGGAAAACTTTGTATAAAATGAAGATACATTTTAGAATTGCATCTTATATATAAAAATGAAATGCTCCATATTATAGTTGTTTGTTGATAGTACACTGTGATTGTTTGACATTCAAGCAATCAGAAATTGCTACACCAGCAGGACTAAAAGTATAAGCAAAGATATCATTTTAAAATATTAAATGTTTGGTGAACACTATGCCTCCTGGGAAGGATATATCACATGGAAAAGACAGTAATAGACAGTCAAGAAAGAAAGTCCAAACTCTCCAAAGGTAATGTTAAGTACCCCAGAGTATGTGCTCTGTGTGTCTGTAGAGGTTTTTCAAATGACCTAGCTGCAAGTACAAGTGTTAACATTTCTTCATGAACAGTAAGATATGTGTTAATACAAAGTAATCTCAGTGTGTATGTTGCTGCATGAAAACCTTTGCTGAGCAGCAGCAACCAAATGGAAAGGTTAAAAGGAATAACAAATGAAACAGTAGGATGACTAAACCTGGAAGTTGCTTTTAACAGATAAGTTCAAGTTTGAACTGTTTGGCAAATAGCAGTCTGTTTGAAGGCAGGCCACGGTCAGTGTACAAAAGCTACTGTGAAGCATGGTGGTTGATCAATACAAGTGTGGGGATGCATTTTAGCCAAGGGGTGTCAGAAATTTGCATAAAACCAAGGTATGCTGACTGCCAACACATGCAGACAGGTTATCCATCATTCCCTCAGGACGACATCTTATTGGGCAGGGATTCATTTCCCAAAGTGATAATGAATAATGACACCAAGCATACAGCCAATGTGGTGAAAATCTACCAGAAAGTAAAGAGGCTGATGAAACACTCACAAAAAGGACCTGGCCTACACAATGTCTTGATACAAACATTGATGAGGCTATATGGGGTTATATGGCTACTGAAGAAGTCAAACAACAACCAAACCTTGGATTAATTTGTATAAAGTGCTACAGGATATTTGGAACAACATTTCACAATCATACACTGATAACCTGTATGGGAGCATGAAAACAATGTGCCATGCTCTATATAAAGCAAAGGGCTCACATACCAAATACTAATGCACTGTACTATGTATTCATTTTCTATATTTTCTGTAATAATGCATTGCATATGTGCAATACAAGTATCTCAGTTGCAATTACTCATTATTTGTGCAAAGCCTGTATTCATTTCCATAATTCCAATACTATGCTATCACATATAATACGCACCACAATTTTGATCTGTAAAAACCCCAAAAAACATATAATTCCTATTATAATGCACGGACATATTTAACTCATATTTCAGGAACTGTCAGATTGGGCCAACCTCAAGAAGAACAAGTGTTATACAACAGACAGATGGCCATCTTCAACTTAAAATCAACTGAGAAATTACATCTTTCCTTCAGTGGGCACATCCGGAATAAACTAAATGTGGAGATATTTTATGGGATGTACATAATAATTTCACAAAATTCCAAAAAATTCACTCGCTCAGCTGCAGTAGTGATGTTGTAAACCAAGTCGATGGAATGTACAAATCAGTTTTCATGAATACCTCGTGGATTATGGCCATGACATTCGACCATCCCTACAACAACACAGCAGCTCCCATCGGGTCGAAGACCATCACCATGAAGATAACTGGCCATGAGAAGACCCACTTCATTCTGAGGTGTATGACTGAAGAAAGTAAACTCCCACCATACATTGTCTTCAAGAGGAAGATCATGCCAAAGGACCAGTTCCCCAGTAGTGTCCACATCCAGGCCCATGCCAAGGGGTGGATGGATGAAGCCCTTATGCTAACTGGGTGAACACCGTGTGGGCAGACAGGGTATGCTGTACTGCAAGCTCCTGTTGCTGGATGCCTTCAGATGGCACCACATGGAGTCTGTCAAGATAGCCCTAAAGACAACTTGCACAGACCTCACCATCATCCCTGGGGAGTATGATGTCCATGCTGCAGGTCATGGATGTAGCTAGCAACCGCCCAGTCAAGTGTGGGGTCCAGCAAAGGTGGAACATATGGATGATGGAGGGCAAACACATCTTCATCTCCACTGGTCACATGCACTGACCCGACATGCCCACCATTGCCACCTGGATCAGAGATGCATGGGAAGAAGTCGACGGTGCTGCCTGTCCAATGCGATGTACAGAACCAAAGATGACAGCTGTGGTCTGAGCCAAAGGATGATGAGGCAGTAGAAGCATCAGAGGGTGACAACAACGTCTACTATGACACAACTGCTACCATGACTGATGAACAGCTCTTGCAGTGGAGGGAAGACAAAAGCGGGGATGAGTTGATGGGTTTTAATATAGATGTACATCATATCAATATATGTCACTTATCCTATATTATATTTATCTATTTCATTGAATTTGAATAAAATGTGAAAAAAAATATCACTTGCATTTCTTTTTTGTGATTAAATTTTACACGGAGTTTCAGTATGAACTCCTTGTTCTGTTTCTACCCATTTCATTGCCAATCAACCCAGTGACATTTAATACTCATATCCTCCAAAACACACAAAACAAGACATGAACAACTATCTTCTATTGATATTCAATCAAATTGCTCCGTGGGATTTTCTACTGTATACGTATGTATTATTGCTCAATCATTTGTCAGCGGTGATGGCCCCAGCGGTCTAGAATAAAGTCTGCGATATCTGATATCTTGTATAATACGCACCCAACTTTTAAAGGGTAAATTTTCTTTTAAAAAAACGCATATAATACATGGCACTTCATGGTATATATACACAAACATGGAGGAATGTACTCTTCACCAACAGGAGCCAATTCAGGGTATTACATGCTAATCAGATAGTGAATGTCAAGCAGACTGCTGCATAAATGTGAGGAATCGCTGAGGCAGTGGAAGTATGATGGCATCAGAAGGAAGGTGGCCACACTCCTCTGCATGTTTTCCATGGTTCATTTTATGCAACTACCTACAGGAATGACAACTTTTAAAATCAAATTGTAACATTTTTCAGTCAAACCCAAAACTAACAACCCACAGTAGGACAATGCTCACCCTCATACCATGAAGATCTCTTCAGTGGTAAACTGTTATTTTTTTACATGATATCATTTTCAGGAAGTTCTTATAAATAGAATGCTGTTTTAATGATAACAAAATGTGTTTGTTTACTTGCAATTATCGGTCATATTTTATTTAATATACAATTCATCACTTATTAAAATTTTAGAAGACTTGAAATTGGTAGTACATTTTTAAACTGATTCAGTATATATATATATATATGTCCTATACACTATATAATCTCTCACAAATACTTAATTACACCACCAATAATATCATATTTACATAAAGAGACATGCATAATTTATTTTTACTTTATTAGAAACAGTCCCTTTAGCATTAATTCATAATAGCTTTGCATATAACAGAAGTGAGAAACATTTTAATGACAGTAAATATGCAGGAACTAACTAATCAATCAGGAATGTTAAGTATGGCAGTATAAAAACAGAGATTTTTTAGTTGTCACAACAGAATAGTTATTTAATTCAGATTTCTGCCTGACAGAAAACGTTGTGTGAGCTATAAGATGACAAAGTAAGGAAGTGGCTCACATCAGCTGCACAAGTATTTTATTCATAATTTTAAACAGAAAAGGCTGAAATAATAATTGAACACATACCCAAACAAAAAAAATTGCCTGGCAGACTCTTTTCATTGAGATTATTGTAGGTCAAATCCAAGACCTCCAAAACGGGGAATGCTCCAAAGCCACGAGGAAGTGCCTTCAATCGGTTAACTCTAGAAATAAAAATAATTAAAATCAGCAGACTTTTCTGGCTTGATAATACTGCTGTTATACCTAATGAAACTAGTTTTTATTATTATTATATAAATTTCCCCATTCAGAAAATAAAAAGTAAGAAACAGAAAGTTAATTAACTGAAGTCAATATATGCCTACCCTACATTTAGTATCTTCAACTTGTACAAGCTGCTGATGTTGGGAGGCAGAACCTGAAAGAGAAGAAAACTAAATGAAACTCAAACAATTTTTATATTTATGTAACAAATGTATTTTAAATTGTATAAGTTAAATATTTTTAAAATTTAAAAAAACTGATAATAAGACAGCAGTACTTTAAATTATTAAGGTCAATATAGATTATTTCTAAACAATAATAAAAGCAATATGAGGCTGTCTTGTAAATATTTAATTTTGGAAGGTATTCATACTACAATATTATACATGCACATTAGGCGGTATTTATTTTTTATTTAACCCTAATAATTTTCCGAAAATAGAAAAGCAACATTCAAAAAAATTTTATAGACTTATTAACTCCCCTAAAATAAAATTTACATCCGCAGTTATCTCCCATTAAAAGCTTATTATTTATCATTAGATTAGTTTTACTGATCAATATACAATAAATTACAATAAAATAAATCTATACTTTAAAAACTGACTTCAATAATATAAATTTATCAAAATAATAAATAATAATAAAAAGTGTTTAAGGTTTTAACTTCAAAAATAGGTATAACAGTAGGGAATCTTATAACAATACTTTTTTATTAGCGTGAAGCATATAAAACTCGTAGAACAGGCATAATTAACAATATAATTAAATTTCAATTAGAGTAAAATATGCACAAAAGTGGTTAGAAGTGTTTGAAATTAGAACAAAGCACATAGATTTCAATGGTTAATTTTGCGTCTTCAGAAACTGTATTTATTGACCTAGGCACACCAGCGCGTACGCCCACAGACCGCTATTATATAGATTCACGCTAAGAGAACGGCCTCATGCCTTAAACTAATGAGTAAGGAAAATAATGAGCCTGGTTGAACGTCCAGGCTCCACAGTTAGTCTGTGACTAATTTCTGAACGGATCCAGGTCGCCCCCAGGTGACCCACCTACTTTAGTGGGATGCCAGGGTTGTAGTGATCTGTCCGGATATTTGACTATAAGATAAGAAAGATTAGACACCTGCCACTCCGTGAGAAAGTTATTCTTGTATCAGTGGATGTTTTTTGGTCAGGTAGCTTTGTCCCCTGTTACACGCAGAAGAAAATACCAATCTTCACGAAATAATCGCGGTCCAATATCAAAGATGTTCTCTAACCCTCGAGTACAGCTGTGTGGCACATCTAGAAATGCTAGACCGAAAGCTAATACGTGAAACAAGCAACTTAAGGGTTCTTTTATAAATATGCATCTAAAATCACGATGCCATTAATTAGACTTTAAAATTATTCAAATTACATGTTAAATCATTTTCCAGAAATTTATTTTTAGTATACAATCACAAAACGTCTGAGGAAACTAAATTAATGTGAGTACCTAAGGTGTTAGAAGGCTAGTAGTCACAATCAGTTACCTCAATGTGATTGTTGAACAAGTTGAGTTTTTCCAAATTTATCAGATTTACAATCTCAGGGGGTACATCTGTAAAATAAAAACAAAATGAAAAGTAGCACAATTTATCTTTATTATTTTTCTGTAAATGACAAGAAGATCCTTGAAAAATCCACTCACCAGATAGTCGGTTGTGACTCAGTGTTAATCTGGTCAGATGCTCCAAGGTCACTGGAAATACAACAAAAACACTATAAAGAGAAGTCGAAAAGGACGTAAGAATTTTACAATAAAGCTGCAAGCTAGCATGCCAACAGGGGAGATAATTCAAAAAACTAATTTAGCGTGCACTTCCAATTCTAGTTTACAATTTTTGAAAGAAAAAAAAAACAACTTTTAAATAAATAAACCCAAACGTTTTTAAACGTTTAAGCTTCTTTTTTTTTATCTAATAATTAATATTTGCTTTGATTTCTTGCTTTTCAAATTTTTTTTTGCAAATTGTTCCACATCTTGTATATTATTCTATCTCTTTCGACTGTTCCCGGGTTTTAAAAGAAAAAAAAGATTGTGCTCGAGTTCTTATTTTTTAAATAAATAAATAAATAAATAAATCTCTAAAACTCATTAAAAATAGTAAAAAAAAAAAACAAACAAATGGTTCACTTATCAGCGCATAAACTTTTCTATTGACACTATCCAAATTTCACACTGCTATCTTCTGTTCAAGACAATACAGAAACCCTACCATAAAGCTGCCGTGCAAGTTGTCTGGTTCAGCTTGTACTATAATGCAAAACGCACTACAATTATTGACAGGCATCAACTTTACAATATCTCATAAATAACTTTCCATTCCACAAAGGCAAACAACTTTTTCCTAGCATCACGATCGAATATACAGATTCATGAATTAAAATCTCGATGGAAGTGTGTGTGTGTGTGTGTGGGGGGGGGGTTAAATAGTCTTTCAATCAGATATGAAACAGAACCTAGTTTACACCTTCATCTGTTTGCTCTGTTACCAAGACGACTTTAGGCAGGGCCTGGTATATAAACAAATGCTCGCACAAATGGAACTTACGACAATAATAATAACAATAATAACAACAACAATAATAATAATAATATAATAATAATAATAATAATAATAATAATAATAATAATAATAATGCAGGAATTCCCAGCCTAGGTGGATCAAAGCTGGTATGCAGAAGTGAGAGCAGAGGAGATGGGAGTTTGACTGCTCTCGTCCCACCACAAATGATGCAGACGGATCCACTCCCGTTTTTAGTGTACACAGATATCGATGAGCTTGATCGATTTAGCAGCATCCAGACAGAACAAACCGTTCGATTACAGCAGGGGTGAGGAGGAATTTAAGAGGAAAAAAAGGGAAAAGCAACCTCATCGTAGTACGTACTCAAACCGGGGACATCCCGCAAGTCGGTGATCCCCCTGTCCACCAGATCAATTTCGGGGTTCTTATGGTGGTTGTTCTCGTCAACTATCTTCTTCAGTTTAGTGGTCATCTTCGGGTGAGTTTACAGAACAAACGAGAAAAACCGGAGTCGGGTGGGTGGGGGGGGCGCGCGGACCGCCGCCTATCTCAGATCCTCATCCACACTCCCATTAATGGAAGTTCCCCCCAAAGCGGAAGTGGCTGCGGGCGACACGCGTTCCGTTACGGTTGTTGGTTCTAACGTTATAGAAAAAAATATATATATATATTAATAGTGTTTGACAAAGGATATAGTCTTATTGTGGCGGACTTCAAAGAAAAAAGACACTAGCAGGACCGCTTGTGTGGCAAATTGTTGTTCGGTATTTTGAATTTAAATTTTGCAACCGGGTAACGAACCGAAATATGGCCTGTCCTGACCCCCCCCCCTGACCTCTGCCTGAACCTGACGCTGCCATTCCGACTGAAATGGGAGGTATGTTCCTTGTAGATAATAATAATAATTGGGGAAAACATCTATTCAATTCGGGGAAAATTGATCAAAAGAGAAAGAAAGAAATGGGCAGACAGGTAAACTAGGACAATGTTAGTTGGTGGTGGTCTGGAGGCGGTCCCCGGTCGGACCGGAGACATCTCGTCCTCCCCTCAGATTTGCTGGAAGAAAGAAACCTGTCTGTCCCCTGTTTGTTGTTTTGTTTTGTTTGTTTTTCCGATTATTATTACTGCTACGACATCGGTTAACATTCAGCAAACAAGGGTGTCTCCTTCTTACTTCGTCTTATTAGCGCTTTTTATTGATATAGGAAACGGGGTGGGTCCACCGAGAGGAGAACGCGGCACACCCACTCGCCCATCGTCTGACCCCTCCCTCCCTTCCTTCCTTCCTTCCTTCCTTCCTTGGCACTCACGAAGAAGTGATCCAAGCTGGTGTAACTTAAAACGAGATCTGCAGCTGCATTTGCGCACAGCAAAAATTACTTTGTTGATTCAGGTTCCCGTCGTTTCTCCAAGCAGTGTAAAAACACTTCGTTCTGTGTGATAGCATCGCTTGCATGGCGTTGAGAATATGTGGGATTTGCTCCTTTCCGTGTTCGTGAAGCTTCTCTGGGCTTTACTGAGAAGTTTCAGGTACCTCCTTTTACTCGTCTGGTCAATCTTTCATCTCTGGGAAGGATATAACGCTTTCTACAATGTGAAAGATACAAAATTCTTCAAAGGGCACAGCATCTGCAAGGGCTATTTTGGACACCTTGTTGTGAAAGCTGCATTTAGAGAAGTCATATCTGTCACTCAAGTACTTCTTGGTTCTTTCAAAAAAATTTTTAATAGTCACTCTCAATTATCCCTACCACATCTCGTGTTAATTGCTTCAGTCTGGCATTCACATCAACCCCCCCCAAAAAACTTGTCTCAAACACTTCTTTCCAGTTTCTTATTTATGTCAGTCATGGGCTCACACACCACCACAACTCTGAAGAAATTGGTTTCTAAAGCTTCGATGCAGTCCGTGAATAGTTCCAGAGTGTGGCTGAGAAACAGACTCAACCATTTTTCACTGGCAATCCCACTTCTCGCTGAAGCATTTCCATAGTATTTTGAGGCACTCTTCCATACCTAATCTCTGAAAGTATCTTGTCAGAGGTCTCCTATTTCAACAATCAGTCAATAGATGGTAGCAGAGATAGCCACCTGGTCACAACGTGCCTCAATAGATTGCACTCCACTTCAACAAAGTCACAAAACTCCTTCAACTGCACTGTTCTGTTCAGAAATGTTAAAGTGAGCGTCTATCCAGAGAATAATGTTTTCTGCATCAACATCAAGATGTCTGACAATTTACCTTGCTGCGCTGTGCAAAACATGGGTCAGACAGTTGGTTGCAGCAATGAACTTTTGAGAAATTTTCAGTTTTCAATAAACACTTTTGTACTTTCCATAATTAGCGCTTTTGCTGTCAGCTGGACATGTGGATAGTTTTGACAGTCTGAGATTAAAGGACCTGATTTTTGGATAATATTTCTGTTGCAATTGCTTCTGGGTTTCCTGAGTATCACTATAGAAACCCAAAGTACACAGTGGATACCCTTCTTAAAACTAAAATACCTCAAAACTAAAGGAAAACACTTTGTTGCACCCTTGTTTGAGAAGGCATTTGCCAAAGAAAAATAAAGATTATTTGTTCTAATGTAATCCAGATGCTTGTGAACAGAATATGATGCTAGAACATTCTCACTCAGTGCTTCTGTCCCACAGTGGAATCATTGTAGATTTCCTTACCAACTTCTGTGCTGCAGTCCAAACTTCTATAAGACTTGTGATGCTTCACATCATGGTTGTCTTGACAAAGTTCAGCAACAGTCACTTTATCGTTTGGGGCAAGCCAGACAATTTATAAAAAAAAAGAACCCAATGATGACATACCTGCACTTTGAATGTTCAGTTTGTGCTTTTCTGATAAAACATCTTGGTTTACATCTCCCTTTCCTCAGTGGCTAACCTCAATATCACATCAGCACAAGCTGTAGAATGCAAATTGCTCTCCCTTTCTGTTTTTTTTTTTTTGCAATGGAATCATGTCCTTTTGACCATCCTAAATTGAACAGTGTCTCTTGCTTAGGTATTTTGAATTGAGTATGTGAATTAAAGTGAATTTTATACCTAAATTTAGTAGCAGGAACACATTGAAACTTTTTTCTACCTGTTTATTAAAATGACCCCATGTATTTTTGGAGCCACCTGATTGGTGCCATTTGTGTGTCAGAGTTTAAGTTTATAATATATTAACCAATGGAAACAGACAATATAATGTTCAATTTGTGGTTCTGTGAGGTGGAGCATTTCAAATGATTCTAAATAAAAATACTGGCCATGAAGACATCCAGTATTGTATGAGTACCAGACAGGTAATGGATGAATGGCCACCCTAACCGGAAATTTGTTTTACATTTTTTTTTTAAATCTGCATTTATTCTGCATCATAACATGAAATGCATATGCCTTTCATGTCAAGAAAAGAAGCATAAGACATTCAAAAACATTTTTTACTAGCAGCTCTTTAGCAACCCCTTACAGGATGTCACACTTGTTTACGATGTTCAAGACTGGTTCCATGCATAACTTTCAATATATTTGCTTTGATTTATGTGTAAAATTTCAGGAGTACTTGAGAAAAATGGTATTTGAATGTTTTATGACTTGTTGCTTGAAGTGAAAGTCATCTTTGGAGGTATCATTCTCATTTCCCAGAATATTTTCTTCAAACATTTTATTTGGGTTTTCAGACATCCAGTACTGTATGTTGTCCAGATATCTTTTGATAAATCACCTTGCTGCCTAAGAAACTATGATTTCTATGATGAATTGTTTATTTTTGTTGTCTTTTTTCATTATTGACTATTGCTGTAACCAGTGATGGAGGAAGTCACAAGCCTGGAAGGTCATGATGAACAGGTGTGGTCTGTTGCCTGGAATCCTACAGGTACTCTTCTTGCTTCATGCAGTGGGGATAAGACAATCAGAATATGGGGTGAAGAAGGAGAAGTGTGGGTTTGTAAGACCATTTTGACTGATGGACACAAGAGAGCCATCCGAGCTGTGGCATGGTCACCATGTGGAAAATATCTAGCTAGTGCCAGTTTTGATGCAACCACAGGGATCTGGAGCTGTAAGAATGGAAATTTTGAGTGCATTGCAACACTTGAAGGTCATGAAAATGAGGTGAAGTCTGTAGCCTGGTCACCTAGTGGTCAACTTTTGGCAACTTGTAGTCGGGACAAGAGTGTGTGGATCTGGGAAGGTAAGCATGCTGACATTAATTTTGTGAGATCAACTGATGGATGGTATTTAAAATTAAATTCCAGTTTGCTTTAGAAAAATGAGAAGCCAATACAAAACGGAAGTTAAAGTTATGGATCTAGATGGTACAAAGAAATACTAAACTAATATAAGACAATAAATCGATATGTAATTTCCTGGAGCTTTTTGTAATTGAATTTTTATGGTTATGAATGTCAGACTTTATAAGGCATTTATAAAGAAAATTAACTGATTTTTAGAAAATGTATGTTGAAAGGGAGACAAATTCTAATTTTTTTAATGCATATAATTCGGGTGATATGATTAGTAGTTAAATGTTTATACTTTCATATACATACATTTTGCAATCTTTTAACCAGATATTTGTAAAAAACAAAAAAAATCTTAACTAACAATCAGTTTTCCTGGTTTTTCAGTGACAGAAGATGAAGAATATGAATGTGCAAGCGTTATCAATGCACACTCCCAGGACGTGAAACATGTAGTGTGGCACCCTGATAATGACGTGCTAGTTTCTTCCAGTTATGACAACACACTAAAGATTTACAAGGAAGAATCAGACGACTGGGAGTGCTTTGCCACACTGGACTCACATCAGTCTACAGTCTGGAAGGCTTGTTATGACAGCACTGGCAGTAGGTTGGCATCATGTAGTGATGACAAAACAGTTAAGATCTGGCAAGAATATCTGCCAGAAAATCCCGAAGGAATTTCCACAAAAGGAGACAGACCAACATGGAAATGTTCATGCACTCTGTCTGGTTACTACCAGAGAACTGTTTACTGCATTGACTGGAGTCACCTCACTGGTGACATTGCAACAGCTTCTGGTGATGACTGCATTAGAATTTTTCGTGAAGATTCCAGCTCAACTAAAAACGAACCTTCTTTTCAGCTTTTGGACACAGTCAGTAAGGCCCATGAACAAGATGTAAATGCAGTGGCATGGAACCCTAAGATTGCTCATTTCCTTGCATCATGCAGTGATGATACAGTTGTGAAACTGTGGAAGTTGACAGAAAAATTTGTTTAATACTAAAACATGTAAAACTGATACAAATTAAGTAGGGTGATTGATGTAGTGTCAGATTTACTGACTCTCTTCTATCTGGCTGAACTGGTTTAAATGTTCATTTGAACAGAAATATGCTCTGACTTTTTTTTTTAGTTTTTGTTGTCTTTGACATTAAATAGTGCAGAATTACTTGCACATAAGAATTCTATAATGTGTTAACAATAGAATATTTTTTAAAGGAAACTTATAAGCAAATTATTGTTGGTTCTGAGCATTTAGGTACTATTATTTTTTTATTATTGAAACTTAGCATGGAACAATTATTAAACCAGTGAGTTTGACCTGATAAAATGGGTGCCTATTGTGGATTGGCAAGCTATTAACTGATAATATAACAGAGTAGGTAAACAATGGTTTCAGTAGAGGGGAAGGAGACATAAAGGTAGATTCTAAATCTGCTTTAAGTAAAATGAATTGCATTGTCAGCTTTTACAAACTCAGTACATTTCCTTTTTCAGTCAACATACACATTCTAAGAAACTTAACACTTAGTGCTTCAATTAAAAATTAAAACCACTTCCCATTTTTATGCTACATTGGTTGAAAGAAGAGAATATGAAATGTGGGACTAAAGTTTATTTCATAGGAACATTGTTAACAGTATCAGGTGCTGAATAGTCTGTATATCAAAGTAAAATTCAAGAAGTCATTGGCTGGATTAAGTAACACTTGCCCATGAAAATCCATGGAATTGCTCACCAAGAAAACACTGATAATACTGGCTGGCACCAAGTGATCATTTAAAAATAAATCTGATCAGGGAAGAAGTGGACAATCTGCTGCAGGTTGGCAGGCTAATGATATTATTCGAACAGTATGGTACAATTCATTCAGGTATCATTACATAGTGTGCTTTTCAGCTTGTTGCATGTTTGAATATTTCAGTTGTCTCCAAACCTTTTTCTTAAATGCTGCTCCATGTTCTCAACAGTAGGTGCAGCCATAATCTGAATACTTGGCAGTTAATTGGTGACTTGTGAATAACCAGTAAAAATGTCCACTTATTTCTCTCTACATGACAGGAAGTCTTACAATTGCAGTTTTCTAAACATAGAACTTCAGATGGTTGGTCATCTTAAATATGACCCGTCTAATTAAACTGGTTCATCGCTTAACCAGCCACTTATGGCTGCACCATGATCTCTTTATAAGTTTTCAGGTTATAGTCAAACAGAGAGAGATCTAGTAATCAGCAAATATTGCATTGGTACTAGATTCTTTTCCTAGTTAATGGCTGCTGTGAGTAAAAACACTTTTGGATAAAAGATGAACTTACTGAATATTATCGGAGTTCTACATAAATAGTGGTTTTGGAGTATTTAGATATTCTCTTTTTCAAACTTGTTTTGGCATCAGCACAGCACAGCAACAAAAAAAAAATTTTAAGGCAGCATTAAGTCTTAGATCCTAGTGTTTGAATGCTTGCAGTGAGTGAATTGTTCTGCTTTTTCTTTAATATCTCATTACATTTGTACCTTTTATTTAGGAAGATTCCAAGATTTTCGGCAAGCATCAATGAACAAGACATTTTAATTAAATACTCTGGGCGTTGGGAAATATCGAGAAGCTAATGAATTTTGTGCTGTAGAATTTATTTTTTACGAAAGTAGAAAAGGTAATAAGTTTAATCAAAATAAGCATCATTTTTTTAAAGAAGAAAGGTTTATTAGATAATGCTAAATGTCAAAAAAAAGAAAGTTGATTTGCTTAAGAATTTGCTGATATTTTCATTTTTATCTGATGAATATTAATGTACCAACAACAACAGTTTTTACATTAAAGAGATGTATATTAAAAACTACTACAGAAAACTATCATTGGAGTGTCATAGGCCTTTTAAAATTTTCCTGAAAAGGTGTCAACTAGATTACTAAACAAACATGTATCTTATCTTCAGTGTGTCTGAATGTGGGTGAATTTTAGTAAATATCTGAGTCGGCCAGTCTACTTCATATTAAGGTAGTATTATCTCTGATTATCAATCATGAATGAAGTGTGCATTTTCATCTGAAAGCTTAAAGTTTAATTATGAGTAATTTATCTGCTTACAAAAATCGAAACAAATATTTTTAATCTGAAGAACATTGATATGTATTTAGGGGAGACCTAATTAACCATGCCCCCCCCTCTTCTTTTTTTTTCATCATTATCTAAATCTATGTACAAACATTTGCAGAAACCAATGGGTGAAGAGTTTGTGGTTGGGGGGCAACTATGAGCCACATTTTTAGATACAGTTACAGGCATTATAGTGAGTGCTTTGAGATTATTTTCCTTTTTGTATCTAGTGAAAATTAGGTCAGGTGATTGAACAGTCGTCATAAATTTTGTGATCTCACCCAGGAAGCTCTTGTCTTGATCTAAGCCCACACTGCTAGATTAGTTACTATGGCATGATGAATGGTAGGACAGCGATACCTGATATTTACTAGCTTCCTTAACCTTTTTTTTCCCCTGAATTTATTTGAATGGATACTGTTACTTAAAATTATGAATGTTTGTTTTTAAGCTTTTCTTCCTCTGTATTGTTTGTTTTACATACAAGAATTTACATAAATAAAATTTTGCTTATAGTCCTTGGTACTATGTGGGTTAGATCAGCATAAGCACAGGTTTCAAAACAAATATCTCAGCCACATCACCGTATGCAGTTTTACCATTGTAAAAGCTTTTTAATGTTCCCATCAATGTTATAAGTTTTGTAAAAGCCGCCTTTTATACACCGAATTTGCATTTCTTAATCCTCATATCACTGGAAGTATTACTTTATCTAGCATTTCCTAGTCATATATCTGAACATAATAGATAAAGCTGCTTACTCGGATACAGCTGAATTTTCAAAAGTCTGATAAATTATGCAATATCAAGACCATCTTAAAACTAGCAAAACCGAAGTATTGTACAAAATGATAGGCTACCAGTTGAAACACATTTCTGTCTTTGTAGACTAAACTGAAAACATGAAAGTGGTTCTGTATACTATTCTTGTGACTGGGTTGCTGGTTACAAATGAGTATTTTCACACTTTGTACACTTTTCTGGTAGAATGCAAGAAATAATTTCGTGAAGCTTTTTGTGTGTGTGTGTGTTTCATGAACAAATAATGGGACTATTATTCATTTATGATTTCACTGAACATTGTTGTGTCACGTGCTGTCATAGTTACTGTAGAATATTTCGTGTGCAGTCCACTAAGTAAAGACCAGTCGACGCAAAAACAAGTAACTCTTCACTGGAAAAGGTAGCATCTAAATAAGTGACCCACTAAACAGAAGGCTCACTGACTTGTCGTTTATCTGCCTTGCCTAAGTATTGTTGAATTTCATTTATCATCTCTTTTTAATTTGGAAAGCTTGCTTAGATTTAATGATTATAAGGTTACTCAAGATGAGTTTTAATGCAAACATTTTCATACTGGTTAACACTTTAATGGTGACAGACACTGCTGGTTGGCAGAGATCATTAAAAACTAATCTTAGAAATGGAAATTCTTTCCGCATTTAATGGATAATGCTTTTACCGATAAATGTAAAGATAGATTGATGTCGATTAGCATTATAATTATCTATTTTATCAGGAAAGTTGAACACCAAGATTTGGAATAGATGGGTTTAATAGTTTCATAACAAAAGATTATTTTTGAAAAGAAAAATTGCATTTATTTTTTTTTTAAAATTCAAACAGAAAAGGTACTAAGTGACATCATCCATTACAGATTTAAATGAATTTATATTCACAGAAGGGGGTCTATGAGAAAGTCTCATAGGCTCTAAATCTGGGTTTCCAAAAAATTGCTTATCTGGTTTTATTACATAAATTGATGATAATTTTATGAGTGGTTTTTGCCTGTACACTCATTGATGTTGCTTTAATCTGATAAAGAACTGCTTGACGTTTTTCCAAGGTGTTTGTCCATCTTTGGCTCTTTTGTATAAAACCTTTATAAAACGTTATTTTCCTGCCTAGCAAAAACTGCTAACTTCAAGAGTATTTTTCAAGAAAGTCAATGCAAAGTAACCATGGCTTTTGCTTTAATTTCCATGGCTTGCAGGGTTTTTAAGTCCTTAATTAACAATCACACTGATTAGAGCTTGTTGAGTAATTTTTTTTTATCAGTCTTCTATAATTTTCAAAATGATGGGTTTCTGTGATTACTGAAAAAGAACCAAGCAGATGGCACTTTGATAAAGCATTATTAAGGGGGACCTAACTAGGTGATGTAAAAGTTGTTTTGGCCAGTTATAGGCTCTATTAATTGGATAGTGCTCATCTTAAAGGTGACTTTAAGTCTCAGATTTTAACCAGGATATTGAAAAATGAGACTGAGAAATCTTGGTACTGTTTTATGAAATAATGTTACTTTGACTTCATTTTGAATGTACATGTATCATGCAGGAGGTATACATGAAAGGGCTGCATATTTATTGGTAAAGGGTTCAGCACATTATTTGTACAGGGTCACTACTTTTGTTGATACATCTGGTAAAAGTTACTTTTAAATCATCAGGAGCTTTTAAGGGCAAGAGGATATATCATTTCAGTTTTCAACAAATAAAAACACAAGAAGCATACATATTAATTAACTAGCTAAACTCTCTGCAGCATTTCTTTATTAACAGAAATGGATTAAATGATCTGTAAGCAATAGTAGTTCAGCTGGTAATGTCAGTCTGCTGAAAGTACTGAATCCATAAATATTTCTGAGAATAAGTTCTTAACACTTTCTTGACGTTGCAGTATACCGCTTTTAGTATAGAATGGGATAAAATATGAATAACTGAAAATCTGAAATGTTGCTGAAATTATATTTAGTTTTATAAAAGTAATACAAATTTATGTAACTTAAAAAACATAATAGCTTTCTATTTCTACATTTAAATAAATAACATTTTAGATAATTTTTCAATAAAAGAAACGTAGAAATTTCAATTTTTTATTTTTGATATATAAAGAAAAAGAGAGATTGCAATGCAATTTTGGTCAATCACCTTCAAGTGTAAGGTACAAATGCTAAAGTAAACTAATCTGGAAACCGTGCTGTGGCCAAACGTATGAATGATTATGCATATTCTATCACAGTCGCCTGGAAACCGTACTGAGGTCAAATGTATGAATGATCATACATATTCTATCACAGTCGTTTTTTGTTTTTTAAATGACTCTAGCAGCATTTGGCCTCATTAATAGTCTAGTGACTGGTGCTGGCAACACCGCATTCTTTATTATTACAGTCAGTTGTATATTTTTTAAATAGTTCATGAAAAGCAAGAATCACCAAAGCAGAAGAGCAGATTTTGGAAACATCAGGGATGACCCCTGCTGGGACTTGAAATCAAAAGTAGGATTGGTCAGCACAGTTGTTTTTATCACTATGCAAATTGGATTATGCTGACCTGAATTTCATTTCATTTGCTAAATTAACCTTTTCATCTATGCTACATTTTGATTTGTTTCTAATTAAAATTTTTCTTTATAGACATCAAAAGAAAAGAAAATATAAAGAAATGCACCATGCAAATTTTCTAATCAATTATAACAAGACAGTTTTTTAATATTCTTGTTCTAAGAGTAGTAGTAACACCAGAAAGTGGCGTGGTTCTTACTGCTGACCAAAACTAAAGAAAGAATCTGTTGGATAAGATGCAACACTTGTTTAATATCAGTTCATCTGGGTATCTGACCATCCTGGTTGCCAGGTCTCATTAGGGTCAGATAACAGGTTGTTTGCTGCAGTAGTAGTAGGTGTGTGTGGACTCTTGGCAGTACTGACAAATGCCAGACCTCAGGCTGAAGCTTAATGATTTTGTCTGGCCAGCCTGCTTGCTCTCATGAGGGCCCTGCCTTCTCTGATCGATGCTATTTATAGGTTGTTTGGTTTGATGTCTGTATCATTTTTCTGTAACCACTGTTTCAGGTCATTGCTGGCTAAGCCAATAATCACTGGAATACTCTTTGTTAGTAGCAACTCTAGGATTAAAGTATACATACATACTAAGTATAGGAGGACTTCAGGATATTGTTTGCACTAATCACTCTCTACATCAGCAATGTGAGGCTTTAAAGCCAGAATTCAAGGCAGATCAGATGTGGCTGAAAGCTCTTTCTGCACATATCTGGCAAGTCATCCATCTCCAGAAGCTCTCCATACTCAATGTCAAGCTCCCTAGGTCTAAATCAATAAATGATATAATCTGCTTTAAGATTGAAGCTGACTAATGGTTTGATGAAACCAGGGAGGGTATCATCAATAGGAGTGAGTTCACTACCTCATTTATGGATAAACTTGTGCTGCTGTTCCTCATATTGATGTACTGTGTTATGAAGTTCAGCACCCTTCAGGTGAACCAAACCAACCTGGCCATGCTCCATCTATTCTTCCAAAGTGGTAATCCAACCCCAGTGGCTTCTCCTACAATGAAGAAAGTTTCTTTTTAACATTTTCTATTAGCCTCATTGTGAATCTGCACCTGCTGCTGTTAACAAAAGAACACCAAAAGTATGTCAGCCAAAAACCAGGATTTTAAGATTGCCAACATTTATAAGAAATCAAAAAAAAAAAAAATTATTTGCTGCTTTCTCGTCAGATTTCTTGAAAAATAATACAAGTGCATACAAGGAAAGCGAAGCAGTATTCAGAAGATGAGAAGTGAATTTAGCCCAACATAAGTAGTCGCGACAGAATGAACCACTTTCTGTAACCCTGTTATGAATCTCACATGAGTGAAAATCAGACCTGTGGAAGAATGACCAGATAGCAATAATCTCTTATAAAGATAGGGTTTATTTTGCTCACATAATTGCTGACTGGTCACCAGGTCAAACTGGATCTGAGAACAGTGCACCAAAATGTCAGAAGAGACAGTAAGTCATCCTCATGTGATCTCTTCCCAGATGTGTTGTATTACTGCCAAGAGTTTGCATTTGTCTCCATTGTTTGGCCTTACATAAGGAAGACATACATGATAGTGACAATTTTCTCCTAGGGTTTCTGAGCATGGCTGGGTCAAGTGTTGCATACAAGATTCATTTGGATCAAAAATGTAGAGTTCTTCACTAGTCTTAGTCACTGCACTTGCCATTACAAATAGCTCATCATTTTTTTCTGCAATCAATAAGCCATTAGAATGAGATGTGGCAAATGGTTCTTTAAGAAGCTTATCAATGAGACACTGCCTGCCACTCTTAATACATTCCAAGAATTCTTGATGACTATTTGGAGACAGATACTGAAGATTGCCATCTCCAATTTTTTTCGCTGCAATATTTATTTTTAAAGATTTTGCCATCTCAACCATTACTGTGAAAGCCTTTTGGCATAATTATAAGTTTGAATCAGTTGGCCAGTGCCTCGTTTGCTTTAATTATTGCCTTCTCAGCTGAGCTTGTAAGTGTTACTTTTGTGGTGATATATACATTAGCCAGTGAGACTTAACAACTGCTTGTTCACAGACTATGGCTTTATAGAATATTGTACTATTTTCCTGGGAAATTGCAAAAAAAACTTGACTGTTCCTGGAGATTCTGAACAAGGCAGACATCTAACATCATGGTGACTTCCCTTGTAAAATTGGAAGAGAAGAATTTGTTTTTCTTCAGTTGAAGTGTTGGGGTTGCAGCTTAACTTCTTTTGTAGCCTTCTAACTCACATCTTGAAAAAAAGTTAAAGCTGGGGCTAGGACAGCAGCATTGCCATACATGCTATTGGAACTTACAGCTTGAAGAGTAGCAGAAGAGAGTCATTTATACTGCACAATGGATAAACTGTTGGCACTTCATGAGTGTGTCACTGACTCCATCTTTGATGGCACACGTATTTTTTTTATCTGGGCAGACCATTGCCATATAAATTTAATGCTGGGAGTTGGTGTCATATAGGGCCAATTTTTCTTTATCTTGTTACCTACATGAAAATCAAACAAAAACTATTAAATGTTATGTACTTACTTACTAGACCAATGGTGCAAATGCATACATTTATTTATTGATGACAGTCTATTTCTGTTACATGATAATATAATTACCCTCAAATATTATTTTAAGAGCCAGGCATTTATGTTTTTCATAACCTTCAGCCTTAGAGAGCAGGAACACGAGTGTCTAGCTTCATGCATGATTTTTTTTAGGGTAATTATATCATATAGCATATTAGTAGATCGATAGAACTTCAGACTTTATCATCATTTTTAATAACTGTTTACAGCATAAGTGTGTATTGGATGGGCTTAGCTCTATTGCTCTCTCTAATCTTGGCTTTGTGCACAATAGTATTTTTTTCCCAAAGAAAAGCATATATATGCTTTTTTACTTACATGCATGGGTGTCATTTGATGAGGAACAGGGAGGGCACGTCCTCCTCACTCTAAGAGCATTGAATTCAAAATATGTTGATTCAAGGTTCTTAGTGTCTAGATCCAGGTGGTTGTATGAGCCTTTTGAATAGCGAATGAATGTCTTTCGACCAATTTCTGAGACACGTAGACGAATTAGAAATCAAATTTACATGCTAGCTCAAATAAACAAATTTTAAAAATGTTTGACACTGGCTATGAGGCATGAGCAATAAAATATGGATACAGCTTGGAAGGTGACTAAACTTTAAATGTCTGCAGGCACTGAAACCTATTCCGAGTGGGCCAATCCACCTCTGGTTCAAACTGAACCTGAATTATGGTTTGGACATCATATGAAGAACAGATTGGAATAAACCCCTTTCTCATATTTCTGTAATTTATACTTTATATTTCTTTGTTTTCTAGTTAATCATGGCCTTCAGCGCCAGGAGCCTGATATTTTGAATCACTTGTTTTGTGAGTTCTAAAAAAAAAAACTTTAAAGATACTCCTGATGCGATTTTAATGAGAATTCAAAGCATATGGAGGAGCACTTTTTTCGTCCCTTGGCAACGCTAACCGTTCTACTGCTTGTATTTAGTAGTGCCAGGGTATTCACATGTGACCTTTAAGGAGATCTGTCAGTCAGACTAAAACCAATGAAGACCATCTTAGATTTAGCGCGACTTCAAGGCTAAAAGTTGCAGGATGAAGCATCAAAAAGCTACATTTACACAAATTACGATTGTCCCTGACTGTAAGAAGTGATTGAAAAATCGACCAGTCATAAAGTATTCATGAAGAATCGTTCTGCTATCGTACATTTTCCTCCCCTTCAAATGCCCCTTCCTTTCCTTTACCATAATATTTGAGAGCCGTTCATATTGCTTATTTAAGTAGCGTCGTTTTGGCCTTTAAAAAATAACAGAACGTGATACGTTCTTGTTGTATCTCCAAGATGACAAATGCCGGTGTAAATCAGGTAAACAGTAATTACAGGTACATCCGTTTAGAGATTGAATTAACTAATGTTAATTTTAAAAAAAGAAGGTAGGTGTTATTTTCTGATATTAAATTCCATTTATCGCAGATATTTGTTATAACGGTTAACCATCATTATAAAGCTAACCTGCTCTCACGTTTTATTTGTTGTTGTTTTTAAATAGTTTGTACATCGTTGGTGGTTTGGGGGGGAGAGGGTCACGTGTCTGGTCGGTTAAGGTGGCATGGTAGTTTGTGACGTTTCTGGACCAGTGGTGGGGGGGAGAGGGTCACGTGTCTGATCGGTTAAGGTGGCATGGTAGTTTGTGACGTTTCTGGACCAGTGGTGGGGGGGAGAGGGTCACGTGTCTGGTCGGTTAAGGTGGCATGGTAGTTTGTGACTTTTCTGGACCAGTGGTATAAACGAACTCCGTGCGTGCTGCCAAGCTTATATTTGAAACTTTGTTAAAATTATAATTTAATAATACGAAGTATTGCTAAATAATATCCTTTGGGGGGGTTCGAGAGAGGGGGGGAACCCGGCTGAAATAGGATCGCCGTAATGGCGGGCTTCACTCGAACAGTGTCATTAGTGAACGGTATGAATAAACTAGAGAGCGATGTTATTACCAGTCGCTTTGAGAGATGAAGGATTATACATATATAATAGTTTATAACTTACAAACATCCTGGCACCGCACTTCTGATGGGGAGGGATTATTCCGAAATTAACGAGTAAGACCCCCAGCTGGACACATTATTCTCTCCCTTTGATTACCAGCTCAAACGCCTTCATGGAATTTAATATCGGCTCCAAACGTGTTAACAGGGAGGCTCGGTGTGCCCCCCCCCACTCTTTGACGCCGTATTTTCCTGCAAGCCCGAAAGATTTAGCTCTCCATTTTCGAAGTAAATGCGAGAATCGGTTCAGAGATCTGGGTTTTTTCACAGCCTTTTGCAGCCACACGGTTTAGCTGCTGAATCTCTCGGCCCGCCTCCATCTTCGTCTCTCTCTCTCTCTCTTGTTTCCTGAGTAGAATTTTCGGCATAACACAGACTTCGAGCCAGAAGAACCCTGTGAACCATCGCCAGTTTTAGACAGATATCCAACGAGGGCGGAATCCTATTATGATTTTACAATGCAAACTCCGGAATGCGGTACCAATACAATTACTTCGGTGTTTCCATCATACATATTTATAATCCAAAAAAAAAATTAAAATCAAACAGTATTAGAAATAATGAAGGCTAAGAAGGTTCATTTATTATTTAAATCATGATTATAGAAACCACCAGCAACACTTGGAATGTATTTTTTGAAGTTTCCTTTGCACGGCTTTCTATGACTCTGTCGGTCTGGTTTACACCTGTCGCTAGCGCGTGGCGTGGCACAATGGTGGTCATGTGACGCCCGCCTGTCAGCCATAGGTAGGGAGGGAGGCCGGCCGGGCAGGCGTGTTGTTATGCCGCTTGATGTTAGTCGGGTCGGACGAATGGCCGGCGAACAGTTCGCCGGGAGAGGAAATACGAAAGTGCCCGGATTTTACACGGAAAGACGATGAGAGATGTCTTCAAACTCCAAACGGATCCAAGTGACCAACTGGTGCGGACTCCTCCAGGATCTGTTTGGCGAAGGTGAGACCGTCCAGATATTTTCCTATGGTGATCCTCTTTCTCTCCCCCTCCCGCCAGCAGGACTGCACAAACGCTCACTGGCGGCATTTCTCATCACTAATATTCGATTGGAATTTTCTTATTACATCACCTCATTTTATAATTGTGCTGCTGTGTAATAACGACACAGGCACCTGTAAACCAACCAACCGTTAGTTCATCTGGCTTTTAAGAGGATTTTAAAAATAAGTGATGATACATCCCAGACTAGGAAATAAGTGATGATACATCACAGACTAGGAAATAAGTGATGATACATCCCAGACTAGGAAATAAGTGAGGGTACATCCCAGACTAGGAAATAAGTGAGGGTACATCCCAGACTAGGAAATAAGTGATGATACATCACAGACTAGGAAATAAGTGATGGTACATCCCAGACTAGGAAATAAGTGATGGTACATCCCAGACTAGGAAATAAGTGATGGTACATCCCAGACTAGGAAATAAGTGATGATACATCCCAGACTAGGAAATAAGTGATGGCACATCCCAGACTAGGAAATAAGTGATGATACATCACAGATTAGGAAATAAGTGATGGCACATCCCAGACTAGGAAATAAGTGATGGTACATCCCAGACTAGGAAATAAGTGATGGTACATCCCAGACTAGGAAATAAGTGATGGTACATCCCAGACTAGGAAATAAGTGATGGTACATCCCAGACTAGGAAATAAGTGATGGCACATCCCAGACTACCATTTTAAATGTGAATCAGATTGTTCTTGATTTTTTAAAGCTAAACAGTTACATCAGATCCTAATAGTTACATTTGAAAGTTTGTTCTGAAACATAAGAATTTAAGATCTTTTCATAATTAATATATTATTTAAACCTGAATCTTATTTTATAGAAATAATATCGTAAGTTAATAATAATAATAATAATAATAATAATAATAATAATGATGATGATGATGCTTGTTTGTGTAGGGTTTTATTTAGGCCTAGTTACACACTAGTTAGAAGTTAACGCACACAGAATTAATCCGCTAAAACAATAAGTGCTGTACATTAAACCTCTGAATTTTATAATGTCTAAACCTTGTAAAACGGATTCTTCCTTATGAAATTCTGGGAGTTGCATTGTATAACTGATTATATGAAGATTATTGATAATTTGAAAAAAAACCTAGTCAGACAAAAATATTTCTTCTTGGTGCCGCAACAATTTTCCTCCCTCTCTCTCTCTAAAGTTTTAATCTCCATCCCTCTCTTCCTCTCCCTCTCTAAAGTTCTAATCTCCATCCCTCTCTTCCTCTCCCTCTCTAAAGTTCTAACCTCCATCCCTCTCTTCCTCTCCCTCTCTAAAGTTCTAATCTCCTTCCCTCTCTTCCTCTCCCTCTCTAAAGTTCTAACTTCCATCCCTCTCTTCCTCTCCCTCTCTAAAGTTCTAACCTCCATCCCTCTCTTCCTCTCCCTCTCTAAAGTTCTAATCTCCATTATGTAATCTCACCAACAATTCCCACATATGCAGAAATAAGGTAAACAAAAAAAATAAGAACGAAAACTTCTTCTGTTTCAACGACTAGACAGATTATATCTCAGTATCGTATCGACTCGTTCAGACGACACTCGTTCCTTAAAGCTGCAGGGTCCACGAATTATTTGTATTTTTTTTCTCTCTCCCGGAGAAAGTTTAATCCCCACGTTACACCGAGTAATCGCTTCACCTCGCTTGGCTTCTTCGCGTATTTAAAGGACAAACCAAAAAAAAAGACTCGTCCGTTTGTTCTTTTTTAGAATTTTTTTCCTACACCCCAGTCAATAACTAATTACTCGGATAGAAAAATATAAAGCAGCAGCCATTGTAAATGAAGGCAGTAGAGGAGGAGGCTGCGGGTAGTATAGTGGGCACAGGTCCCTGGTTCTCCCAGAACTAACTTTCTGCCAGGTGCCCGTATCATACAAGACCCGGATCTTTAAAATAAAAACTTCATAATAATTCTTTGAAACAGCGATAAGTAAATGAAATAATAAATAAGGCTAAAAAAGGGGGGGAGAGATTTTCCACGAGTGACAAATTGATTTAAAACAAAAAACCTCTTAAAATATCCACCGTTTTTTTTTTTACGGGAGATAGAGAAATGATTTTTACAGAAGCATTCAGAATATATTAAGGGGTTCGAACTTTAAGTGGGAGACGTCGCTGGTTCCGTCTAGGGGTTGTCTGGAACAGGATGGGTGGGAGTCCTAGCTCTGTAAATTTGTTTAAAGTCCACGTGATAAACGTTTTGAGTTAAGGGGGCCCGCAGTCCTCTATTCTGTAGTTGGAATGGCCGACCTCGCCGCATCTTGGACCGACCACGAACACGTTTTACTTTCTGGTCAGGGAGTTCTCTAAAAGTTGAGTAGGAAGGCAAAAAAAAAAACAACAACAACAACCCCCCTCCGTACAAGTGGAGATAACTCGCTTCGGTAACTAGAGAAGACAGAATGGCAGCACCTGGCGGGGGGAACGCGAGCTGTCAACTCACCCGCTGGCTACTGTTCTCGGGGAAAGAGTCTGAACAGCCGTTTCTATTCTCGCGGTCCATCTAGTCGCCCTTAAAGCTGACCACCCCTCCCTCTCTCTCTCTCACCCAACTAGTACAGTTTTGTACGGCCATCATGTTACAGCGCGAGGTTTGCTCCGCAAGGATACCGTTCTTAATTCGTCCGGATGATTGATGGAGTTCCCGGTGTACTGTCCAAACAAAGATGGCTGCCACAGCAACATTATAAATAACAGTTGACTAATTTTTTAAAATTATTTTTATCAGGCAATGAGAATATAAACGAAATAATGTTTTCACACCAGGTCCCTAAAGGTCGCCCACCGAACTACCCAGCTCAGAGCACAGAGTTCAGCATTTCATAACACCTTAAGAGAACAAAGACCATGGTCTGTTTAAACTCTGGTGTATGGGAGTTTAAAAAAAAAACAAACGAAATTAATTATTTATTTACTTTGCTAATACCCACCATCCTAAAAGGGGAAGAAGGGAAAGAAAAAAAGAGGGAGGGCCAAATATGGGAATTTTTCAAATTAAAAAGAAAATATAAACTTTGCCTAATTTAGATGTGAAATTGTTAGGTGATGTACGATGTTCTCACCTGTTTTGCTGCGTGTCTGTATGTCAAACCGATAAGAGGAGAAATGCAAACAGAAATAAATATTAGCACTTTAATATCTCTGTAAAACTTCAGTTCTGAAACCTTTTCTGTTTATTATTTGAATAAAATATTGAATATGTTAACAAAATAAAAAAAGGTTGTTATGGAAACTAAAATAAATGAGTTTGTTACTCGTCTTGTACCAGCATTTTAGAAGTTCGTAATTTAAAAATTATTTTATAGGTAAACAATCAGCCTAGTCTAGTTTTTTTCTGTTAAAATGATAAATGATTGCGAAACTTTGTTTTTAAATCTTGTGAATTATCTTTATGCCCCGTATCTAGCAAATACTTTTATTTGTTAAAAATTATTGCACATGTTCTAACTTTAAGATATGTTACCTTTAGAAGTTTGGAAAATACGACACAGCCATGATGGTCTAACAAAATGTTTTATCCAGGTGGTTTAGTCTGGAAAGACTTGTTGATGACCAAAATCTCATAGATTTCTAAAAGCCCATAACCAAAGAGGCTGGCTGGTTGTTTGTTTGGTGGGTGGGTGTAGGTATACAAGACATCTTGTAATGTACGCCATGAGGCAGTGGCAATGAACCAAAAGCAAATGAGATGGAAACTTAATGTTAATTAACCAGCCTTATGTTGTATATGCACCAGGTTGTGTTCTGAATAGTTGAACATATTTTTTCTCTATCTGACATGAAAAGAACACCTGAGAAATATTTTGTCTTGTTTTATGGCTACCACTTTGATCACTGATGTGTGGCATGGAGTTGTACATACAAGAGCAAACTTTCTCTACTGACATTTGGGTCAGATGTTTTCTTCTACAATTTCTGGCTGACAAATTATTTTCAATCAGTTTATTCGAATCACAGAAAACGCATGCTAGTATAACGCCATTACGCTCAACATAACTTCAGGATTCACACTAATGATCTGCTAAAGAAAATAATGATAATATTTAAAGGCATGGTACTGGCGCCTTCAGCTGGAATCTCAGCTACATTGAAAAAGTTAAAAGCACATGAAACTGACTGGAGGCATTGAAGAAATAGTGATCTTCTATAAAATAGATGACTTTAGAAAGGTCAAGTCATCAGAAATTTTACAGGTTGTATTTTTAAAATTATTTAACTCTTCCATTTAAAAAAAAATTACATGGTTAAATCTGTTCTTTAATTACATTAAATAAAGAAAATAGATACTTGTAGAAATTTCTGCTCATAATAGTCCATCTATGGCAATACATTTGGTCTAATAATGCACTAATGATCTGATGAACACATTTCATATTTGGCAACTACTTTTGGACACATTGTTTAACTTTTTTATTCCTATGGAACTGTGAGGTACCAAGATATTCTTTAAGATAACAAATAAGTGAAAGTTCAGAGCTATGTGATAGATGTGGAAGTATCTCTTTAGTTTTGTAATATGCCATGACAGGGTGAACTTTATTCTTTAGAAATTCAGATTAATTTTGTGCATTAACAGTGTTTGCACAATTCATGAACTAAATGTGAATTACTCTAAAGATATTCCAGAAAATTGTAAACATAACCATGCCAGCTGAAGATGTTACCCTTAACTTCTTTGGTAACAGGAACTCTGGATGCTTGTTTCTTAAGGCATAGTAGTTTACCTAGCTATTGTCACATGCCTTGACCCTTCTAAGAAAAAATATCATCTCGAGAAATGATAAGAGTAATGCCTCCACATGAGTTCTGATTTGATTTGTAGTTTTGGAATCCACTATGCACTGATGTTTGAAAATTTAGACAAGCATAGTTCCATTGAGACGCCATCAGTTTGAACTAATTCTCTTGCAGTTACTCATGAGTTGGCAAGAATGGCATCTTCAACCTGTTTCAAGTAGGCATGTATCACTGAAAACTTTAGGCCACAACGTAAAACACTAGTAAAGGAAAGGTTAGTTAGTACATGAAAGAGCACATTGATCTAGCCTTGTTTGTTAGTCACATGTTGGATGGAGTTGTTTGCAGCATCAGTCATTCTTTACTGTCAAAAGACAACAGGAGCAACGTTTTGACACATTGGGTGATTTTTTTCTATTCTGGTAACAGAAGAGAACAGTGAGATTTGCAATTTACAAATTATTTGATGTTTACAAGATCATATAATTTTTGTAAACATCCAGTGTGTTTAGGGTACAAAAATATGTTGCTTAAAATATGGTCAACTTTTTCTAAAGCTGACTCTACATTTGCTTGCTTGGCGAAACAAATAACAAATGATACTGATCTTCAAGTCAGTCTGATAATACAAAAAATATATACCGTATTTTCCGGGTTATAAGTCAAATAGGTCAGTTTTCCTGTTTTCCATGCCTTCATTCTCATATAAGTCGATAGTACGATTGTACTTTTGTGCAGTCATAACAGTATAAAATTTCTGTCAGGGTTATAAAACAGCAGTGGTGGATAACATCAAAGCAAGAGATTTGGAAGGAAAGAATTTTAGGCAAAAGAGAGAGAATGAAGCACATTGTGTCAAAGCAAAGTCTTCAAGCCGATCTTCAACATTGGTCAATCTCACTTCGCAACCATGGTTTGCTTTTTTTTGCTTTTTTTCATTCTGTCATGATGAATCCTTTGCTTTTTGCCAATCACGAACGCATTTCTCACTAACGCCCATATTGCTGTTCTGCTGCCATATTTCCACTATTGTTTTTAGCAAAATTCACCACTTTCAGTTTAAAAGCCGCAGTATATGCCTTCCTTTTCTTTATAGTAAGCATCTTCAAGTAAGGAGGGTCTGTTAATTATTTTCAACTTTGGCAAATCGAAGCTCCCCTAACACAATGATATCTGAGTCCCCTAAGCACTAAAAAACGGGCGGTAACTGAATCTGAGTCAGCATGCATCCACACACGCATGCACAATCATACATAAATTTCCCCATGGTGCTTAAGGGTCCCATGTTCCCGGTATCATGATTTCATCTTTGTATAAGTCAGAGTGGAGTGTAAGTCAGTGGTCAGGCCTCTGCAGGAAAAAGTATCGACTTATACACTGAAAAGTACGGTAAACAGACAAATGAATAGCTCAGTAACTGCCCTTCAATTTACCAAGTAACAAGATGCAGATGCAGCTAACCTTCTCCTCAATTATCACCATTTTGTTTTTACAACTGTTTCAACAACAAACCAATTAATAAAACTTTAATTATATGGCTTTGTGATATAATTTACTTTTGTTCTATTTTGTGTAGTTAAACTGTTATTAGATACTGAAAACACCTTGTATTTACTAATCTATAAAAAGATTGCAGAAACTGTGCACTATTTAGAAATTTTAAAGTTTGATTCATGTTTGACTTACAAATCAGATTACTGTGGTAAATTATTATTTTGTTGAATTTTTTTTTCTTTTTTAAGCATAATTAGAGATAAATAACTTGTTTGGTTGTCCCGTTTATCAATGGAAACTGGACCAAAAATGGCTCAAGCGACAACTTTACACTCAGTATTATAGAAACCATTTCGCTTGCAATTAAAGTAAATGTAATAAAGATTTGGATGTTGTCTTTACAACTTTATTCTGAATGCTGATATGTCCAACTTCAATAATGCTTTATATAAATACACAAATGTACCTACGTTATAATGGGTCACAAAAAGATTATGGGTTAAAAATTAAAAGTTAGATCAAACATTTGATTGAAAACGATAATTCTACTTCTACCTTCCAATGTAGAAATAGGTACATTACATATTATAGACCGGCATGTCAATGGTGCAGTTTAGTAATGTCTTTGGCTGTCAAAAACTAATAAGTATTATATAATGTTCTAACCATTGGAATATTTCTTCAATAATGTAAAGCTATTTGTCAAAAAAATCTGATTCGGGAAATAATTAACTGTGTAGATTTGATTTTATGGGAGTCAAGTTGTTTACCATGAATGGGATGTCCAGATGAAGGTAGATATATTAACTATTTGAATCTGTTTTCTCAAGATTTGTTTTCAGACAGGAAAAACTGTATGTAGATTTGAAAGTTTGATTGATTTGTTTTTCAGTATAACTCATGATTGGTCAAGGGTTAAAATTCTAGTCCTTCAAAATCTTTCATCAAAGTTGCTTTAATACTGGGGAATTCTTTAACTTACCTTGATAATAATTTGCTGTATGTTAACTGTTCACCACTTTTGGTTCAATTTTTTCTTTGAAGCTTATTTCATGTGCAAATTCTTAAAGACAACTATGGTAAATATCACAGCTGCCAGTGAAGGATTTCTAGTTCTATTTGAGTTTTGCTGCATAAATTAGTAAAATTAAAATTTTCTAACGAGAAGAAAATTCATTATTGCAGTTCATTTATCTGTTAATTGTTTTCGTTAGTTTTATTTTAACCAGAATTTGATGTAATCAGATAATTAACTTGACTTGGCCGGAGCCAAAAAAAAAAAATAGTTGTCTGAACTTTAACTGTTAATTTTAAGATATTCCATTACTTCGAGGAAAAGTAAATTTACATTAAATCAAATATCTTCTTTTCTCTCCGTTTTATCTTGTATGCTTTGTTCTCAAAACATACTTGCAAGTCCTCTCCTCCCTAAACTTCTAGTGAGAGTATCTTCTTAGTGTGTCAGAATTTGCAGCAAACAACAAGCCAGTCATCCAACCTGTATTACAGACTGGTTCAGGTGCTGAATTAGGTAACCTAGAGTTCTTAGATGACATCTCTAGGTTATTAGCTGCATTTTAAGGAGGGGGCCTTCACACTGTACGGAAAACAGGATTTAAGAAAAAAAAAACTGTTCTTGAGGTTTTTGCTTATTTGTTAACTCTCTTGCTAGAAGATTTAGTTTTACTCGCTAGAGTAGCACCAGATGTTTACAGCTACCATTCCTAGCGTTTTGACAGAACTTCACCCAGAGAAAACGGAATGCAATCTAGTAGGTGACGTTTTTATTTATCTGATTTTGTAACCTTTTGAACAAACAAGCAGCAGTAATGATGTAGTAGGAAAAAATGGCCTTGGTCTTTGTTTGGAATTTTATGGCCAGGAAAATGCAAAATAAACCATGAAAGCAGTTTGCTTTACTTGGTGCACCGGTAAGTAATTCTGCTTAGTGAATCATTAAAGCAAAATGTCTCTCAGATATAAAATTTCTGTTTTACTCTTCTGGTTAAATACTTTGTGCCATACTCTTTAGTATTTAAAGCCACAACATTGATTTTTCTGAAAGAATAAGATTTGGACATTTTAAAGAATTGAAATGTTATATTCATTTCTATTCAGATGCAGCCAATTTGTTTCATGGATATGCCTATCCTAAATTTATAATTTATATTTTTTCTTAATAATTTACTTCTTTTAGACTTTAGCAGGTGTATCTTGTTTGTTGTTGTTGTTTTTTTTTTCGTTTTCTCTGCTGCTCTTTCTTTTATTTCCACAACTTGCTGGACACATTCATTTTTACCAGTTGGTACAATAGTTCATTAATCATTGTCTTATATTATGGTTAATTCAGTAGTTTTAAACATGCTTTACATTTACAGCGCTGACATTAAAGATTCAGTCTATTTTATTCCTCATACTAAACTTTTTGCATAGTAATTTTCTTCCCACTGTTTAAAACATTACAAAAATTATGAAACTTTTAAAACTTTGTTAGTAATTTACAAGGTCCAAATTTTAAAATAGTGTGAGCTTAAAAATTATAAGCATTTTGATGAAAATATGAACTACTTTGTGATGCCATTTTAACAGTGTTAATGAATAATTGGGAAATATATTACATCAGCATGGCACCATAAAAATAGTAAGGAAAGTGACACGTGGTTATCTCTTTGTCGAGATCTCAGAATAATGCCAACCAGCCTGCACGATTCTCAGCAAACTTGCATTCGCTTGTCTTGACTTTCAAGGTTTAAGGACATCTTGCAGCTGGAAAAGAAGAATGCCCTGTTTCCAACTTCACTTCATTCATCACTTTCACAAAGAGTTGACATCAAAAGTGGCTTATAGAACAGCATCACATTATAAAAAGACTTACGATCTATGAGCAAAGGCAGATATGTTAAATCAAATCAACACGAGCAGCTCTTCTATAATGATGTCTATATGCTTTATTATTTCACACCTCAATTCCATTAATGAGAAATTCTTTGATAAACTGCATACTCATTATATTCATTCGTTTTCTGCCTTCTAAGTAATCTATATCAACTATTATACTGAAATAAATCAATGGAAGCTTTGTCACAGTTTATTAGGCACTTCATAGAGAATTTTTTCTTTTTTGTTTTGTTTTAAAACAATGATGCGATATATCTCCCATTGAAATTTTTCAGTATTTGTTCCTAACCAATACAGACTTTGATGTTGCCTTTTCTCTCTTATTCTATATAGTATATCTAATTTCATTTTTGTTCCAAAGCTTTTGCTGTAATTTTTTATCTGTGATGTGCAGTTTCTCTTTGTATGTAAATATTCCTTCGCAAATGTAAAAATATGAAATCATTTTATAGCTACTTAAATTTCTGCAGTATCTTGTAGTCTCAACTCTGCATACAACTTAGTCTTCTAGAAAATATTTTTTAAATAGTTACATAAAGTGGATCATGATCAGACTGTGGTATTGCAAGGCAGAACTTTTAAAATTAAAATATGGCTTAAAGTAAGATTTTTTTGTGTGTGTATCTATACTGTTTCTCAGTTAACTTTTACAAGCAGTTTTTCCTTCATGAAAAGCATTTCTCTTTATAGTTATTCTGTATTTGACATATACAGTATTGAAAATAATTATGGAAACACAGGAAGTTAAGTGCAAATAATTAGTAATTACAGCTAAAAGAAGTATATACTATATACACAATGCATTATTACAGAAAACATACAAAAACAAAATGGATTTGTTGTATGGTATATTAGTATTTGGTACGTGAGCCCTTTGACTTGCACACAGGTCATCCAAGTATGACTAGAATATTATTCCAAATATCCTACTACATTCTTCAATTCATCCAAGGTGTTTGGTTGCTGTTTGACTTTTTCAGTGATCACATAACCCCATATAGCTTCATTGATATTCATATTATGACTTAATTTTTTCACTCTGTTGGCTGTATGCTTGGGGTCATTATTATGTTTGAAGTTGAATCTCCACATAATGTGATATGACTGTCCTGAGGTAATGGTATGTTTGATGAGAACCTGCCTGTACCTGTTGACAATCAGCAAACTTTTGATTTTATGCAAGGCTGTTTGCTAAACCACTCTCCATTTTGCTATCAAACAAACTGCTGTTGATTATTGACAATAAGTATCCTTTCCCTAGGTTTTTGGTCATCCCACTGTTTCATTTTTATTCTTTATTTGAGCCTTTTTCTTTGGTTGCTTTCTTCAGCAAAGATTTTTGGGCAGCTACACATTTAGTGAGACCACTTCATGCTAGTGTACATCTTAATTTCCTTGAAAACAAGATCTCTACTGACTTGGCATCAATCGTGTAGAAAAAATACACAGATTTACTTAACAACACTTTCTCCCTTGACTGTGTGTATTGCCAACAATACTAGTTTTGCATATCCTTCTCAGAGTCTTGTATACAGCTCCTGAAACATGAAGTTGAGCTGCAATCTGCTATATGGAATAGCCTCCACTAGGTAGGGCTTTGCTGTTTATATGCTTGTCGTGTGGTATTTTCTTTCTAGGAGCAATAAAATTCACTACAATGACATCACTGCCTATACTTTTATAGTCATTCACCAGGCTAATCAGTGTACTATTTAAACGTGTGACTGCTATGGAACATTTCATTTTTACACAAGAGATTTGCTTCTATAAAGTGTTATTTGTATTTTATACTCGTGTTTTCCCCTGTTTCCATAATAATTACCAATACTGTACAACCATGTGCAACTAAATGCAAACATCCCAATTTTTTTTTATGTTTTTGAATAAACGGCTTATTTTTATACACCATATGCATGAGTAAAATTAATGCGTCATAATGTGGGGTGATTGCATAGTTTTCTCTAACAAATGCATCAGTTTTTGAAATTGCATCATACATTAGTGTGGCTAATATGGTTTTGGCTTTCAACAACTTTCCATTCTATCTTTGAAGCCGCGTTGCTTCATTTACTTAAATATTGATATGTATCATGAGCTATAGGAAAGGAATGTGGTGTTTAGGTACTGTAAATAAGCTTATTTGTAAAAAAAAAATACTTGCAAATGGTTTAATATCTCTAAAAAGAAAAGGGAGATATGGGTAAAAGCAAAAATGACACAGTGCTACTGCAGAAGAGCAGATTGGATTTAGTGACGTGTCGAAGAAAGGATTGGATAAGGCTGGCTTTCATGTGACGACTTCAACTGTATGGCAAACGGATAGGATGCCAGAAAGCCTTTGAAGTAGCAACTGGTAACAACCATAATGAAAGGAAATAAAAGATTATAAGTCATTGATGGAAAAGAAAAGATTGGTGGAAAGTGGGCATTGAAGCCAGTGTGTTTGCCAGGACATCAAGGGAAAAACCCACTGCTGCTCATTTTAATCAATGTGTGAGACACCCAGATAAAATGTTCTGGGGGGGGTGTTTCTTCTGTTATGGGACAGGTACATTCATTCTAGATGATGGCGTGATGAACAGCAGCAAATACATCCACATCTTAGAGAGAAGAGTGGTACCCGAATTGACCACATTCTACTCAGATGGTGGCAGACTGTTCTAGCAGGATCTTGTGTTTTAAGATACATCGAGAATTTTTCAGACAAAAAAAACAACATGGAAAGTTTAGATTGGCCTGGAAATTCCTCTGACCTCCACTCAGTAGACAGCTTGTGGGCGATCTGCAAAGTGGGGCTGAGAAAATGAGATTTTACTACAAAGGAGAAATATTTTTGTGCAATCAATCAAGTCTGGTTTTGGTATCTTGAAATTAAAAGCGCATGTAAAAATTTGGTGTACTTTGCCAAAACATGTTGCTGAACTTTTTAAGAGAAAAGGACTGTAAATATAATTGGATAAATGTCTTTTCGGCAAAGTGTTTGAAAGCATTCACATTAATTTGTATAAGACTACTGCTGAAGAAGCCAGTGTTAGATTTTTTTTAACCTCGTGTACTATTCTCATGATTTTCATTCTGCTTTCCGTGTGACTTCTTTTAGATTCATTCACTCAGATTAGGTAGAAATTTATTTATGCGTTAATAAACTTGATAAATTGTCTGGATATTTTAGGTGATAATATTTTGAAAACTGCTTACTCTCTCTCTCTAAGTCTGTTTTGAACCTTTATCTGTAATTTAAAATAAACGTTTACTTTGTTGTTATCATCATAGAGGTTATAATTAGGATTTGTCAGGGTTTTGTTCAGATTTCCTTCTTTGAAACTTAATAACGACCTCAGCTTATCATCATCTTTCAATGTTTTCTTTCAGCTATATATACCCCTTTTCCAAAACTCACTACATCAACAACTAAAGGTCCGATTTGAAATTTGTTCAGACTTCTTCAGTTACCTGATATAATTATAAGGTGACAAGACAAAAAATAAATTTTGCTTGGTTGAAAAAGGGGAGAGAGTGTGAGTGACTGTGTCTTTGATATCTTTAAGTCTTTCCGTTTAATTAGATTTTATTGTCGTGTTTTAACTACTAAAATAGTGTCCACCTTATGTAGTAAGACTTATTACTGATTGCACACTTTTAATCTACAAAAATCGACACCAAATGTTTTCCTTTCACTCTATAGAGTGAACATAAACAAACAGGATGCTAACTTGTCAGGTAGGGAGTTTGTTATACCTCTCAGAATAACTGTTCCATCTGCTAACATGTCCTACCAGGAACAGCTGTTGACCATTTGCCTTTCCATTAAGACAAAGTTGATTTCTGTTTGTGTTTTTTAACTGCACGACCCTTTTAAATTGGGTTCTACTGTACCATTGTTAAAATGGTTTATTGTTGTATAGTCTTACTTCAAGCTGAGCATTTTTATAGCATATGAACAAAGATTCCATAGCTCTTAATTTGATGTCATAGAGGACCTGACCAAAATTTCAACAACATCTTCCCACCCTGAAATATGGTTTGAAAATCATTTATAAATATACTGGATCATTTTTTAATGTATTCCTAGCAGGTTAATGAGGAGGAGGCATGGGCTTAAGAGGTACTTACTGATGATGAGATGAATCAGATAAATGAATGTATCCCTGACATTATTGCAGTAGCCATTTTGTACATGTAATTGAAGGCTTTATTATCTAAAGTTGTTCTTTATCATTTGGACCTTTACATTTTATAGAAGCAAAAATTAATAGAAGAGAAGTTTCATGAAATATAGATCTTGCCAGAACAGGTAAGTCTCCTGCATGATTTCTCATGGTTGTATTTTTAAAATATTTTCTTAAGAAATTTAGAAAATTTTGTGATTTTGTTTCCTAAAATGCAGTAGTGTTGGTGGGGTGTATGTGTGAAACTTTTAATTGTTAAACTAGTTAAAACTAATTTTGAAATGAAAGAGAAAGGGAGAAAGAAGTTGGCAGGTGTATAAATTGTGCTTTTTAATAAATTTGTTGTTTGGTCTTCATTCATTTTGTTAAAAGAATTTATCACCCAGTAAAATAATGATGAGGTGACTGTTTACATGGAAACTAGATATAGTATGACTTTTATATAAACTTGCACTAAATAGCTTAGCTTGCTGGTGGCGAGAATTTATCACGATATCATGCGTGAGGCCCAGCTACTTTGGCTTTTATGTCACACTTGCCTGATTTCAATATAGCTAGCACAGTTTAAGCTTTAGCAATCTTTACATTCCCCCCCCTTTTCTTTCATTAACCTCTTACCTGCTAAAACTGGTAAATAGAGATAATCTATCAGGTATTTGTATTTGTAGGGTTTTTAGTTTTTAGCTGAGTGATGGTAAGTTATCTGAAAACTTAAAGGAGAAAATAAATTGATTTTTAAAACTTTTACTTAAGTACATATTCAAATAACATAATTATATTGAATGACATTGAAAGCAAAGTTATAGCGGTGAACCTGGAAATAATAAAGCGTTTTCTAAAATACATTGCTCTCAGTTTCCAATTTTTTGGATAAAATCATAAATGATATAGAGAATGACAAATAGCAAATTGATTATAAATATTTAATTCTATTAGTCCCAGACTAAATTCCTAATAGTTTTTAGCTCATCTAGTGGCAGCCTTTTAAAGTAATGTTTAAGTCTAGTTAATCTTTGTGATTTTATGTTTCACCTAAGTAAAGTGAACACAGAGCAGAGGATGGGGTTAGATCAAGTAGGATAAAGTTAACGCTGAAAGTATTAACTAGTTTGGGGATTGCATTAATAGATTTGAGCCATAAAACTTTCACTTTATGGTTTAGTAAACTAAACTTGTTGTACTCCTTTTGGTCTTCTGGTCTGTAACTGTTAATAAACACAAGTTCAACAAATACCACTGTTTTATCTCTATGGGCAATTTTTGTATTTATTAATCTAGTATCTTAAATAGAATTTGTTTGAGTAGACTTGATTATTTAAAAGATTCTGCTCTCTCAGATTTATGAAGAGTTTTATGAGGGGAGTCAACCACGGGCATTTGTTTATGTATGTATAATGTATCTAGGACAGCATAACATGTAGCTCAGTCAGGCTGTGGTTATAAAAAAAAAGTTTGCATTCTGATTTCATCTGCCAGCAGTAAGTTGGTATGGTATGCTATGATGAGACGTGCTATTAGTTATGCGTGTGTGTGTCCAGATCAAACAATTGGCACTAGTTTTATCACCTTGTTGTGATCACCTGTCAGAGTCTTAATCCATCAGTAACACAGGTGGGGCTCCTTTCAAATCATATCCACGTTCTACATAGAATTTTAGCAAAGAAAGAATTTCTTTATGAAATTTTATAAATGCAGTGAAATACTAGTACTTTTCATCGTTTTATACAACTTTGAACCTTTGCTTTTTGAATTATGGTTGAATTTTACTTTAAGTTTTTAATGCTGCCATAATAATAAATATTATTTAATTCTTATACATATCTTAAGGGAGAAAATATCTTAATCTTAAACATTGGAAGTATTCATCAGAGATTGATGTGAGAGGATTGTGTGATTAACCTTGTTGCTAGGTTTTAGGTCCTTTTTGATCTCTCTTTTTTCTCACCTGATTACCTTCAAGCAAGAAGACGAGGGTTGGATTAACAAGATCAGTACTTGTGATGAGCTACTTCAATGATTTATGCACAGCTAAGATCCACATGGCCTTAATCATTTTCTTAATGCAGTCAGTATGTGGCCTTTACAGAATTCTTGGAGAAAGCATTCCATCCCAACAGGGATTCTTTTCTTTCACTTGTTTGCTTCTCTCTGAATTATAATCTTGTTTTATGGTTTTCAGGTGGTTGGTCCACTGCCTACATTTGTGGGTCATCAATAAGTAGTTAGATCATGTCTTTTGTTCAAGTAAGCTGTTGCTCTTATTGTAGTACCCATGAGGTGAAACATTTTTGTCTTTAAAACTATTTAGGAAAAATATATTTATTAAAAACATTATTCTTTGATCTAAGTAGTGATTAGTTCCATGCTCTGTTTGTTCTGAAACATAATTAGAGAATTTTATTCAGTATATCATATGCCCTCCTTCTTTTTCATCATAGACACATTTTCCATTGGAATAAAGCAAGTAAATTTTAGCAGCTTTTTATATTGGGTAAAACCATTTATTGAGCTGTCTGCTGAATGTACCCAGGTGGGATGGTTTGGCTCAGTTCATACCTGGCACCAGCCTGGGCACTGCGAAGGACTTAGTAAGTAAGCTGTATGAGAGGCCTAAAACGAATTTACTGATGTTTGTAGTAAAAATGGCCGACTTAAATATGAAGCACTTTTCATAAAAATGTTTAGACAGGGCAGCTATATCTTGACGTGTAAATTATTCCAGTCCAGATACAAAAAGAAAAAAAAATAGTAAAACCATAAATGATTATTAAAACAAATATTATTGAAACATGACTAAGTCTGCTATTCTTTGATTTTAAAAGTAAATTCAAATGATATAGAAAGTGTACAAGAAAGTAATTCTGTTAAATCTCTGGCAGTCAGTCAGGAGATTGATTGCCTGTTTAGCTCCCATTGTTACAGAAGTCAAGGAACTAAGTGGAAAATTGTTTACCAAAACAAAAGAAGAAGAGTGCTATTCTTATGGAAATGTTTTTTCTAAGGTTGGTATGTTTAAACTTTAACCATGGAACTCTTTTTTGCCATTAATGCAAGTGCTTGGCCACTGAGCTGCTTTTATGCTGAATTAATACAGAAAAGTTGGCCGGGAGGAATTTGAGAAATTACTGACTAGTTTGCCAGTGATTCCAGGTCAGTCAACAGTCTAAGGCTTAACTTCCCTGAATCTGTCTGTAATCCAGACTGCCTGTTAGTTGGAAATGCTTATTTCACACACCATTTTTAGATTTATTATACTCCTGGAACTTTCATCTTAATGCCATTGTTCACCATGCTATTACCAATTAAAATCTAGCTTCCACTGGCTTTTACCCATTCAACATGGTACTACTTAAAAATGATTGGAATTGCAGAAGGCTTGAAAATTAAATTATTTTTTTTTAAAATCCCAGGTACATGTTTGTTCACTTCTTACTAGCAGAATCACCAGGAAATGTTTGTTTTTTATCATCGTCGTCATCTGTACTTTTTAATTTTGTCGTCGAGTATTAAAGATAAAAAATAACATCCATATCAATCACTGTAGTGTACACGACTTGGTTTGGGAATAGTCTTTTCATTATATCATGATGAGGAAAGAGAAACCATTTTGTTTCCTAACAAAGCTGCGTTACATAGCAAATTGATAGCTACAGGTAACAGAATGAACCAGAAATTGAATCATCATATCAGATCATCTAACTACAGTGCTAATCTACTTTCATTTTTATACCTGACTATGCATAATTTGTTATGTGCAACTAACTGTAAACCCTGATAAAATCACTGTAAAGAGTTATCAGGTACACTGAAGGACTCTTGTTGTGTCAGTCTGGATGACTAGAAATGTATTGTAACTAAACTAAACACCTGTACTTTTATATATGTTTGTTTGTTTGTTTATTTATGGCTTTTGGTTTTTCAAATTAATTCAACGAATACTGTAAATACTAATGGTATTTATGTATTATGATGAATTGCTTGTTCCCAGTCTCCGTACAATGTAATTTCAGGCTTTTATCTTTTAAAATTTATTCCAAAAGCATGTCTCAAATCACGCAGTATGGTATAGATAGGCATGCATATATATATATATATATGCTGATGGAAGAAGAAAAAACAACAGACGCCACAAAATGGCAGTTAGTAAAGGTGCAATTTTAAAAATTGCAACTTTAGAGGTTAGGACACTTACGGTACAGAGGGCAAGTTATACATTTGTATACTGAGTACCTGGGTGTTTTCACTGCTGCTAGAACACAAAAGAAAAAAAAATTTAATTAAACTTGAAAAGTGTAGATTTATTTTGTTTGTTTAGTGAGAGTTTTTTTTTTTATAGTATATGAACAAAGATTCTGATGAATGTTAAACTTATGACTCAAATCCTTGAAAATTAAAAACAAAATAAGCAGAAAAAAATGAATAGAAATTTATTTACTTACAAAATTATTATTTGTATAAGTGTTTTATAAAATTCCAACCTGTTTTAGTATGGTAATGAATTTCTTTACAAGCAGATTACTAACCCAGTCTACAGAGAGAGAGAGATGGAGAGAGAGAGAGAGATTTGGCATATTGAAGCTAATGTGCTAGAAAAATAAAAATGGAAATAAAGCCAGGGTGTAAGATGACCGACTGCAGAATTTTGAGAGGAGAAAATGAAAAATAGGCTTGGAACGTTATCTTGGAATGTCTGGCAGGTGAGAATACACTCTAGTCACAAAGGTGTGAAATTCATACTTAGAAAAAATAACAGGAACGAAGCCCAACTTTGAAGAGTAGTTAATGTTCTAATTAGTAATTAATTTAAATTCACCTTGTTAGCTAGTATATTTAAAATTTCTAAAATGAAGACTTTCCAAATATTTAAAACAAAGTCCAAATGAGTTTTTCCATACAAACTCCCTGTCTGCGAGTGTTTTCTTTGCTATATAAGTGGTGGTGGTTTGTCTTTCACTGAAAAGTTGTGGTATCCAAGATGAGAAACTATCTAAATCTACATCTGAACAAAGATGATGATGATGATGTAAACTTAGCATGTGATACTAGATTTTATCAACTTGTTAATAATTTTATAGTCAGTTTATCTAATAAAAATTTTGATAATTTCTTGTAAAGTTCTGTATACAAGTTACTGACAAGCACCTGCTAGAAATTACATACATCTGTAATGCCCTTAGCATTATGCCCAGTTTAGATCAGACAGTCTGCAGCAGTCTCTTCTTTCTGCTTGTTGAACATCTTCATAATATAACATTGATGTTTTTTTTGTATAAATCTCAGGTAAAACAAAATATCAAGTTAATCAGCTTGATTAATGTCTTTCCATTAGTTGTTTTCATAGCAAACAAAGTCATAGGTACATTCAGTATTTATAGCTTTTCCTATTTTAATACAACCAATAAGAACAAATATATCAGCATTGAAAACCTGTATTTTTAATATATATTTATGTACTATCTTCTCATTATGAAGATGTCCCTTTACATTGAAATTTTAGCCTTAATTAAAAACCCACCATAAAATGGTTGAATCTTCAAAAGTGTTGTTTTTTTTTTTTAAAAAAAAGATAAATGAAGTTGCTTGGTTGTCTTTAGTTAGATTCATTGATTCTATTTTTCCCTTAGCTGAGTGGTGAAAAGACCAGCAGCTCATTCCCAACATGTTGACAGTTGTCTAATATAAACAATATCGTTTTGTAGAAATAGCCCAGCTCTGTGACCAGAGCGCATTCTCACCCACCAGCCATTCCAAGATAACGTTTCAAGCCTATTTTTCACTTCCTCCTCTCAGAATTGTGCAGTCAGTCATCTTACATCCTGGCTTTATTTCCACTTTTATCTTTCTTGTACCTTAGCTCCAATATGGCAAATATCTTTTCCTTCCCCTCTCTGTATATGTGTGTGCAAGATTTAGTTAGAAAATTGTGATAAAATGGAGAATTACCATTTGAGTTTGATTCTTATTTTATTTATTCTTTGGTCATGGTGAATATAAACTTAGTCTGATATGAAAGCTTTAGATAATTTTTGGAAAAGAAATGAGAAAATCTTCCACTCAGTCAGGTGATCCATGTAAGCAGACAGTAACTGGACGACAGAAGACTATGGGTGATATCACGAGGGGATTTTGTAGCCATCTCTCATTGTAATGGTTATGCCTCAAACTAATCTCCTGAGTTTTCTTGAAATAGCAACCTCTGCTGACAAGCACAATGTTGTTTGCAAAAGGATGTCATAGACAATGCAGGTGTGCAGAATGTATTGGATCACAAACAAATGTGCTACAATGATCAGAATCCCTGGAACTCTCTATAGCTCAACAAAACACAGCTGTTTTTACTTTCAGTATGTTGGGTTGCTATGTGTTATTGTATAGGTTTTGATAGCAGATCATCTGTCTGAAAACCCATAGTGTAATTTTACATTGTATATGCATTTCTTTCACTTTATACTTACAGTTACTATTTTATTTTATTGTTATTTTTAAATATAACAGTATAATGTATGCAACATTTATGTTCAACTCATCACTGGATTAACCAGCAAATTAAGACAACCTACAAATACTGTATTATAAATTTACCTTAGTTAAAGTTAACATTTGATCTTTTACTGATCTCTGCCAAAAATAAACTTAGGCAAATAATATAAGTCATCTTAAAAGATACTCATGTTTTGACATAGAAAGTTGATTTTATTAAAGCTATTATGATTCTAAAGGAGACATTATCTCATCTCATTTTTCATTATTATCCAAAACATAAGACAATAAAACCAGCATTGTAAAAATTACCAGTTTTCTTAATTAAACTACCAGTATTATTATAAAGTCAATCTATGTCTGTGATTGTTTATGTTGTTTTAAATCTCCTTCAAGGGCCCATTTTTAGTAAGTAAATGAAACGAGAACAAAAATTAAATTTTAAAACTTGTTAACTACTAAAACCAACTTTTTTTAGCCTTAATAACAAGTCTTTTCTGAAGAAATGCTCAATTTTCTTTCTTGCCTGATTTGTGATTTTCTTTTTAACTTATCCAGCATGAACATTTTTCATGGAAATGAACTTGTGGATTTGGTAATAGCATCCAGAAAAAGGACCATACAGATGTCATAAATTGTCATGGCTATATTATAGTCAGTGGCAGGTATCAAATTAAAAAATTCAGGTATGCACTCTGTGAGATACTAACTGATGAGTTTTTGCATGTGCATGGCCAAAATTTTATTGAAGAATCAGTCAACATTTCAATGATGGCCAAGTCAGTCATTGCTGAATTCACCATCAAAACTTATCTTACAGATTTGTCTATAAATGAACTTGATTTACTCTCTCAGCTAAAAATATATTTGTAATAATGTATCTATATCATTGATTCTGAGGTAATTTCAGTGAGCTTAAAACTTTGTTTAATTTTCCTGTCAAGGATCACTAACAACAGTCATAGTCTGGCATTCACTGGTTCACCACAATTATCCAAGATAGTTTCTGTTGCCACTACATTTTATACTCTCCTTTCAGAAGAGCTAAAACACTAGATAGGAATATTCAATTAATTATTTCTTATATGCATTTCATAATTTGTGATTAATAATTGAAGTGTTGAAATTGAGTTATCATAAGTTAAATTTATGTGAAATCTTAATGTTACTTTAATTATACATGCTAATTCTATTTGAAATTTTCTGTTACTTAGCAACATGTATATGAACATTCTGACTAACGGTGGATGGATTTTCTAAAAGACATAAAAAATAGTTCTCAGAAGATCAGCCTTCAAGGACATCTAAAATCAAAGCAACTGTGAGCCCAACATCTTGATAAGATCTATCCATAGAGAAGAACTGGTAAAATAAATGCGTACTATATTGCACTGATCACAAGTCCAAAATATGCCATTAAGACATACATAGAGAGTACATACCTTATTTTTATCGACTTTTGGTAACATAGAGACAACATACCTGATTAAAACTTTAAGATAATAATAGAAGCTTGTTATTATTAAACTGTTATTTCTGTTGTTGCTGTGTGTAAATGTATGACTCATATAATGGCAGATTTTCACCATCATGTTAGGCTCACCATGCTGATTATTTTTGCCTTATGTTTCCCTCAAGACATGTGGGAAAATTGTCAATGTCTGCTCAAGACATTTCCTGATCACAGTTCTCCAGATTAATTGTTATTTATGGTTCCTTCCAGGCAAATTGTTACATCTGTTAATGTTGCTAGTTGCTGCTGATATCTGTTTAACAGATTTATTGAATGTTCTGAGGTAGAAGGGCTTTAATGATCTTAATCTTGTTGTTGTTTTAATTTGACTATCAGCTAGATTAAGCCAGATTTTAAAATTTTCTACATAAAGGAAAAAAAAAGATGGATGATGCATATTATTTTTATGTGATAAAATATATCATAGATATAAAAATATATGTCACTAAGCTTTTTAAATCTTTTAGATATATTCGGCACAAAGCGTGAAATTTTATTCTTGATTAGTATTCTGTTTAAAAACTGTCGTTAGTTGACACCAGTCTTTACATCTGACATATGCTGTGGATAACACCAACTGATGTGATGTCACACATAAGGCTTACTCCTGGAGTCCTTGTATAACCCGCGGATGAGCTGGCGTTGAATTCTGGAGAACGTTCTAGAGGGGGGGGGAGATCTAGTTATGAGAACCTCGGGCTACTTTGTGCTTAGTTATTTTATGTATGAGACATCGAATGGTCACAAAGGTGTGATCAGTGATTGACTTTCAACATGGTAAACAGCAGCAGCCTATAGGTTCTCACAGTGTAAAGTTTTAGAAAAATCCAAATTTGTCACTTTTGAGAAATCTACCCTATTTTAAAAACCTGGTCGCTTGTGGAATTTGAGTAGCATATATATCAGTAAATGCAAAAAGAAAATAAATAGAGGTTTAGGAACTTCTATTTACTTATTGCATTTATTTAAATAAGAATGAGTTTATTTATTCATGCTCAAAAAAATGTTTTGCCTATGTACAAATTTTAATATTTGTCAAATGAATTCATTGGCAAAGAAAATTCTGCAATTTTCTATCTTTTAATTAACATCCATTATATAATCTTTCTACAACTTTATTTGATATTAGGGGTTTTTTTTTAAAAAAAAAATAGGGATGTGTTGATTATAAAATGGCTGATTACTGATTACCAATTAATTGGCTGATTTTTAAAATTCTTAACAGTATTTTTTCCCTGCTCTTACTGAGAAAACAAATCTATTTCTGTACGCAGAGTATTATCACAAGCAGGAAAATGGATAGGTTTAAAGGGTTTGCCCCTTCCTCCCTCCTTTTTTTTTTTTTTACTGGAACACACACGTGCATGAAACTTTATCTGCCCAAATTTTATTTAGTTGCTCAAAATCATACTGATAACATTATTTGCTTGTGAAAATTAAAGCATAAAATCACCTTGAATAATTGCCCAGTTCACGTAAACTTTGAGAACTTGTGATACATTGCAATATTCTGCTAATACATTGTTTTGATGGAAGAAGGAAAAAAAAGATACATATAAGTACATAGACTTTGGAGAATTTTTAAAAGATGGTTATTGTATGGAGTACGTGTATTGTACTGCATTATTATTAGAATATTATCTTGCAGTATGGGAAGCTATACATAGCAATTTTTTTCACAAATATAGATCTAAAATTTTGTTTTGATTATGGAATATGTATATCTTTTGCATAATAAGTATACCATTAACATCCGTTTTTCATGTTATAGGAAGCTTCTTGACTGTTCTTTGCCTAATTATTCATTCTTGGTAATATTATCTGTGTTGACTGAACAGGAATTGCTAATTCATGCAATTGCTGTTTAAAATATAAACAGGTGATGAAGCTGCCATTGTGATCTTGTTTCTCTTATGTATTGACATCCAAGCCAGGTACCTACCATGTGCAGGATAGGGGATGATTGTTAGGAGTGTACTGTAACAAGAGCAACATGATTCTTGCCTAGAAAAGGTAAATATTACTGTTTTTACTGCAGTTGAAGTTGTTATGATACTAAGACACTTAATTAATCACAGGTATCATAAAACTGAATATTGTAGCTGATCAGTTTCTTCAGATGCAGTTTAGCCAAGAGATTATGGGTTAGAACTGTAGCAGGCCATGCATGGATATTTTAAAGGTGGGATGCGTTCAAAAGGCTTAGTGTGAATTATTTTCTGATTCAGAAATATTCCAGCAAAGCTAAATGAAAGCTTTGCAAATGGAAAAACTGCAAAGACATTTGTAGTTAGATGCTCCAGAAGGTTTAACTTACAAGTCGTTGACCACCGTTCCCTTGCGCCACTTACTTCTGCAGGACTCTTCGACCACACCCTCAACCCTCTATGTAGGCCTCTGTTCGCTTCACGCTACAGTCTCTCCTTGCGCTCGGTCTGATGTTGCTCGATCTGTCCCTTGCCATGTGGCCCCTGACCAACACTGTCGTCGATCCCGCTGGAAAGCCCCCCCCATCACTTGCTTCCGGATGCACACACACACCCCTCCCCCCCGGCTCCTTCCCTTTTCTCAGTCCCCTGATGTGGCTGGCAGGCGGCGCTCTGCTGAGACCACATCATTTACAACTACCAACATGATAAACCATTTAAAGATGGAACATGTCATTGAATACAAAACAGAAATGCATAAGGAGAAAGGAGAAACTGTTGCTCCTGCTGTTGCTTCTGCAAAAAAGGAAACTTAAAGAACCCAGATAAAGCTGTAGTAAACAAATGACTATGGTGAAATCCTTTGACAAGAGAAGGTTAAGGCATCAGAGATCCTTGAACCACAGCCAGACACCAAAGAATAGGAGAGACGATTGCTACTGACTTACAACTTTACTCAGTTGTAGCACATATTTGGTTTAGAAACCTATTCATTCACTTGTCTCCTAACTATAATATACTGCATCATAACTTAGCAGATATGTACAATACTGTTTTCTAAAAACTCCAAAAGATGCTACAAGACAAAATGGCAAGTATAACATTGGTGATAGAAATTTCTTTCTGGACAACTAGTACTGCTGGCACACCATTCCTTACAATGACCAGTCATTTGTTAACACCTGATTTTGAAAAGCACAGAGTCATTCTAAATGCCATTCCATTTCCAGAGTCACATTTAGCTGACTACATAAGTGGGTATATTTTGGCTGGTTATAAGAAAGTGTAAATACCACTGTATAAAATTTATTTGGTTCTTAGGAATAGGAACGATGCTGCTAGGTGCTGGACTTCTAAAAACTAGATTAGCACCAAAATTTTGTTTTACTTATACTCTAAAACTATGCATTAATGGTGCCATATTTAACCAACATGCAGTAAAGGTTATTTTTGGTATTTATTTAGAGATAGTTGGCCATTTTCACCATTTTCCTGCTGCTTCAGAAAATGCCCAATCATGGCGTATGAAGTTGACCATAATGTTCCAACCAAATCTAACTCCAGATCAGTGGAGCCCAGATTAAAAGTTTGTTTGCTTTTCAAAGCACTTTGAGGAGATCACAAAAGTTGGAAGTCAGGAGAATGCAATAACTTCCATTATAATTCTGTAAATTTTAGTTATAGAACTCCTCCTAGACAAAACTAGCACTGATACTGCTTTGGAAGAAAATTGGGCAACTGTGGATCAGCTAAAAGCAACTAAATATTTGGCAAATGAGAAATCCTGTATTTCTACATGTTTAGACTCACTCTCACCAGACTGAAGTCCTAAAGTAAAGGCATGAATATGGATTGAATAAGGTATTGGTTGATATAATAAACTAAACAACTGGAAGACAGAAAGATTAAGCAAAGCCTCATGAGAAATGTAATCATGGACTCTCATACAAGACTTGATGATTCAGAGACACCACAGACTTCAACTGCTGAATCACTAGTGACAGTTCCTGAACTCTACTTATTTTTTTCTTTCATAGCAGCCTCAAAACTTCCATTTTCGCAAGAAAGCAAACTGCAGATCCATCTTCAAGAACTAAAACAGATAAAAAACACTAATGTTGTAGAGAAAGAGACTAAAGAATATCTTGCTACCCACATGGAAATTCTTTGTTATGGTGGGAAGCAAATACTTTTCACTTCAAAAGGCTGAGAAAGCTGGCATAGGTGAATTTATGTTCACCTCCATCTTCCATAGACATTAGTCAGCTTTTTTTAAAGCACTGGTTGACTATATATATATATGCGTGTATGATCCAACAAGAAAGTGGGGAAAAGGTTGGTTTTTGCATTATAATTCATGAGTTTTTTATTTTAAATTTAAAATTCTACTTCTGAAAGACTTTCATAATTGCTTTTTCATTTTGAATCTGTGTTTGTAGACAAGTATTACTTTCATTACTTTGGCTTTTATTATTATGTATTATTCTGGATTTAGAAATGGGTATATTAATTAGTTTAACATGGTAATCTGAAAACTTTTGATTTCAAGTAGGAAACTGTTGTCATAGTTTGACAGCTTTTAGAAGTTGCATAGATGTGTTGAATTTTGAATCTGTGTTTGTAGAACACCATTTATTTTAATATTTTGTATTTTGAATTCACCTGGTTATGTAATAATTAGGATTTTGATATATGACCTAAACAGTAAGTCCTCATTTAACATTTGTAATGCATGTCTAGAAAATTAAACTTTAAGTGAAACAACTTAAAACAAAACCTATTTTTGCATCGACTTAATGTTATAAATGGAGGATGCAATCTTGATGTGTATTTTTAGGCCACTAATTTCAGAACAAATGTTACTATAACAAGTTTAAATGCATAAATAAATAAATAAATATTATATAAACAGGTTAACACTCATCAGAGATGGCATAGGAGATTGCTTATTGAGGCCTGCAGATATGTGAGATTGGGAAGTGGAGTGGTTACTCAGTTTCTGCCTTTTCATTTGAGGTTGAAAGTGGAGCCATCTTTAGATATTGTTGAATCCTTGGGGGATTTATTTCTGGCCTGTACTTTGGTTTCTTTCTGGACTCTGATGTGGTGGTATTTTTTGATTGCCATCTGGGATCTTTTGTGGAGTGCTTTTATCTACCAGTTGGAAGAAGGTATGCATCCAGACATTCCTCTTCTTTTTTCGCTGGTAGATCTTGTAGTAGAAAATGCTGCTTTCAACACTCCTATGAACCACAAAGCTATGTTCTATGTTAGGGTAATCCATCAAAATAGCCAATCCTGCATCCAGAATGCTGAACATCTTCGTGATTAATTATACAGCTTTATTGGCGAGCCCCACAATTGGTACAGATTTCTCAAAATCTTTGAATTCATTGACGCACTCAGACCATGATTTTTTTCTGAACAGCATTAATTGTTGCAGAAGTTACTTTATGGTACCAATTCCCAATATTGTCAGTGGCCTTCCTGATGTAGGCAAGCCATAACTCCCTGATGGTTGGCTATCTTCCCTGTCTGTTTCACTGAAGCTTACCCATGATGCATCATAAATAGTAAGCCTTAAATTCAGGAATAGCATCCTGATCCATTGGCTGCAGCTACAGCAGTGATGTCATGTTTGGTGGCATGAAAACGGCACCAACATTTTCAGAGAGATTGTCCAAGTTTACAGGATGCCCAGGTGCATTTTCCTTAATTAGTAATACCTTATGGTCCAGGTTTTTCTTGGCACAGTATTCCTTGATAAAGGGGGGAAAAATATTATGTAAACCAATCAAGGAATGTTGCCATCATTACCTATGGTTTCTTGTTTGAATCTTCAGAAGTGTTATCACTGAGCAGTAAAGTTACACAATCTTTTGCAGTTTTAAACTCTGATGTGATCTTTTTGTCTTTGGAGATGTACGTGTGGAATGGTATGTGTTTCCAAAATAGACTTGCCTCATCTACATTGAAAACTTGCTGGAAAGAGTTGTCACCTTCAATTATTCTCTTTAATTCATCTGGATAATTATTTGCTGCCACCAAGATCACTTGCTCCATCCATTCATTTTGATATTATGCAGGGTGGCATGACACAGTGAACTGTCCAAATCAACCACAGCTTGCTGAAAATATTTCTGTAGCTTGAAGCCTCGGTCTACTGTTATGAAACAGTGACCTGATCCGGCATTTTCCTGTATCATCATCAAGGTCAGAGGCTTGTTCTTGATCAACACACTTAACCTCTCCATATCACCTTATCTCTTGACTTTGGAATTCTTGTAGCACTTGATTGGGGGGGTGCCATACCTTAAGCACATTCTTTTGTTTTAGCAGCATTAGCATGGATTGTTGTTCTCACCATCATAGGTGATAGGCCAAGCACCCTACCAATGTCTACTGCACACTTGCCCACTTCAAAGCGCCTTAAGCTAATTTCACCTCCAGAGTGATGGATACAGAGGCAGTAAAATCACTTGCTATTCATTTTCCATTCATAGTTGCAGGGTTTTGCAAAGTTTCAACAGGCAAAAACTCACAGATATATATATCTATCAATGCAACAAAGTTGTTACCAAAACAATATGGCATTAGTATTTAACTCAGAATCAGGGCTTGTTACAGAAGGACACAAAGAAGGCGTAGTGAGTGATCTGTGCCCTCTGTTACTATGCTATGCCACTCATAGTTCTGGTGAAACAGCATAACTTAAATGGAAATGCATTCCCTATTTTTTTAGTGATGTTAAATCAAAGGGACATTAATGGGGATGACATTAAACGAGGACTTATTGTATCGTTAACAGTTAATTATTAAAAATTTCAAGTTCCATGATAACATTGTCTTTTCTTTTTCTCTTTTGATATACTTAAGTGTATTAATTTTTTATGTTTTGGTCTACGTCTAGTTACATACAGGTGGCTGAGGGGATAATTGCTGCCCAAATAGAATATACCCTAAGAGAAAAAAAAAGATTGCGCTAAAATGCATGTAAGCTATGTGTGTGTATGGTGATTGAATGAATCCCTATCCTATGGAATTTACCATCTACTCCCTAACTCTAAGCTAGATCGATTTCCCTGGTTATGTGTTAATTGACAGATTGATTTGTTAGTAAAACTTGGTGAAATACGGAAAACAGAGATGGAGAGATAGAGAGATGGAGAGATGGAGAGAGAGATGGAGAGAGAGAGAGAGAGATGGAGAGAGAGAGAGAGAGATGGTGAGAGAGAGAGAGATGGTGAGATAGAGAGATGGAGAGATAGAGAGAGAGAGGTGGGTATCAATATTCCAGTTCTCTCTGGCTTAAAAAATAAAAGTTTTACCATTCCCTGTTATGAATTCTAAAATCAGCACATTCCTAAAAGAAAAGAGACTTGAACAATGTCTCTCTATCTTTTTTGAACTAATCTACAGTCCTACAGTCAGACTCTGCATTGCCAATTTGATTTATGTACTAACAAATAAGGCTATAAAACTTTCTCTTAAGAACACTTACTGTACAAACCAACGTGTAATCTGTTCCCCTAAATTGGTTTTCTGTCTTGCACACTTTATTACATTCCCATCCACCTGCTCTCTCTCCATCAAGAATTCTCGGGTCTCTTTTATTTTTTTTTTGCATTTGCTGTCCTCCTTTAATTATGAAATTCCATTTCTCTGCTTTTCTCCCTTCTTTCTTTTCCTTTTTCCTCCCATTGCCGACTTTGTAATGGTCACTGATGTTTTATCTATACTATTTGATCAGGTGTTGCTAATTTATCTTCTGGTCCGCATCAACATGAACAATAAGTAATTTAACTAGTATATAAAGAGATGGAAAAAAGGGAGGATATTTAAATTATATGAATGAAGTAGAAACAATTCATTTAAAAAAAATTTTTGATGTCGATTACAAATAAACAACAATAAATACACGGACACAACAAAATAAAAACAATTAATACTAGAATATACTATGTATAGTTAGTATTAAAAAAGCTGATAACACAAAACTATAAGTATGGATTCTCTGTGTATAGATGATATACTAGATGTTGTGTGATCTATTAGCATATCCTTTGATGCAGTACACATATTCCTCTTACCAATTCTTTTCTTTCAGCAACAAAAAAAATGGCAAAACTATTGTCAAATCTTTTTTTCACGATTGGTCTGTTGCATTGGTTTACATAAATGTCCCTGAGCAGAATATTTGCTGGGTTAGTGAGATCCTTCATGTTCTGCTTGTTTGCTATTTTTACTTACCATGGCATACAACAGAAATTCTTTAGAGAAAATTGGAGTGTAAAATGAACCACTATTCATGTGACTATTAAGCTGACAGATGTATAAATGTGAAACTCTTTAATCTCAGATTACTTTAGTGAGAATGCCAGTCTTAGACAAAAAGAAACTGTTAACACACACACAAACTATTAAAGTTGATTAATTAGATCACTCAGGTGAGAGAGCAAATATATAATCTTCATGTCATCATAACAAAGAGGTAAAAATGCGATAAGATTTTGACATGGCACCATGGTTAATTAAATGCTGCTTTTGTAGATCATACTATCTTAAGCTGATGTACATAAAGTAAAATCTTCCTATTGCATGATCCATGTGCTGGTGTATAACTTTTTTTGTGGGGTTAAGGTAGGGCTTTTACTATTTATGAGAGAGAGAAATTTAGCAAACTAACAGATGCTTCGTTTTATCAGTAGAATGTTTATTAAAGTGCAGGATTCTGAACTTTTATATAAGGAAGTTCATTAAACATGAAACAGAAAATAATAAATTTATGAAACCCCTTTTAACTTCTAACGAGGGTCATGTGATTGATCTGAATACCAATATAAACTGTTTTAGCTAGCAGTTCCATTATACTCGAAATAAAAACAAAAGGTCTCAGGGCAGGGAATCCTAGGCTAAATACTTTAAGCCGTTTATCTACGATAGAATCACAAGTCAGCTAGGAAAGTAGTGGATTTCTTTTCGCCTGTCTATCACTAAGTTTTTCTTTTAACTTTACTGATTGCAAAAGTTTATTAGTTTACAAAACGTGGAATTTCCTCTTTTATTTAAATTTCCATCACTTTTTACTGTAATAAAGTAATATAACCTTTAGGTCAGATGACCACACACATATGCACACGCGTGCGCACACACACACACACACAGGAGACAGACAGACAGAGATTTAACTGTTCTGAATATCTTTTTGCCTGAGCACCAGAGCCCTTCAGCGGGTAATATTTATAGTCTAGTTGTTCGTTTTGAGTCCCCATGTCTCTCTTGTCGATTTCAAAGATCCACGTGTTCATGAAGTATTTACTTCTGCTGCCCTGCCTCTCGCGTCTAGGCTAAAAATAAATGAAAGACATACGTTAATCTTTAAAAAAAATATTTCTTTTATCTCCGGCAAGCGTTTTCATGGTTTTCCAAGAGAAATTTCCAAACCAGAGACTAAGAGGCCCTCCTCACCTTTTCCTAATCTTTAAATTAGAAGCAAAACGGACGAACAAATGACTATAAAATCTTAACCTAGGATCTAATCCACAAATGAACTCTTGTGAATAGATTGTTAGGTTACAGAAACTGCAGTCTCTTTCTTTCTCTATTTCTGCATGAATTTCATGGATGAGAACAAATGGGCATAATTAATTACTTAACAGCATCAACGTTTTTACTATCAAGTGTACCTAGAGAAGACAGTTGACTACATCGGGTACTGGACAGGGTTAGGGTGACTTCTCCAAGGTCATTTGAGTTTATAGCCCTGACAGTATGTTTGTTTTTTTTTCACTAATCTTCCAAATTGTTGTTTGCCAAAATATGTATCTGACTGTTTTTAGCAATTTTATTGATTCTAAGCATTAATTTATAACAAGGTATGGAATCAAAGGTTCTTGAAAGCTTTTGAAAATAATTAATCTGTAACCTCGGCTTCTGTTTGTTGATGAATTATTTTTTACACAGTTTAAATTATCCATTTTTGCATGTTTGGTATCTCTAGCTAACTTGATTATTGATAAATTTCTGTATTTGTTTTTACTTTGCTCCATTTCATAATTACAGGTGCATCTCAAAAAATTAGAATATCGTGGAAGAGTTAATTTTTTTCTGTAATTTAATTCAAACAGTGAAACTTTCATATATTCTAGATTCATTACACACAAAGTGAAGTATTTCAAGCCTTTTTATGTTTTAATTTGATGATGACAGCTTAAAGCTCATGAAAATAGAAAAAATGTATCTCAAAATATTAGAATATTTCATCAGATCAATAAAAAAAAGAGGATTTATAATATAGAAATGTTGAACTTCTGAAAAGTATGTTCATTTATGCACTCAATACTTGGTCAGGGCTCCTTTTGCACGAATCACTGCATCAATGCAGTGTGGCATGGAGGCGATCAGTCTGTGGCACTGCTGAGGTGTTATGGAAGCCCAGGTTGCTTTGATAGTGGCCTTCAGCTGGTCTGTATTGTTGGGTCTGGTGTCTCTCATCTTCCTCTTGACAATACCCCATAGATTCTCTATGGGGTTCAAGACAGGCGAGTTGGCTGGCCTATCAAGCACAGTAATACCATGGTCAGCAAACCAGTTACTAGTAGTTTTGGCACTATGGGCAGGTGCCAAGTCCTGCTGGAAAAGGAAATCAACATCTCCATAAAGCTTGTCAGCAGACGGAAGCATGAAGTGCTCTAAAATCTCCTGGTAGACGGCTGCGTTTGACTTTGGACTTGATAAAACACAGTGGACCAACACCAGCAGATGACATGGCACCCCAAATCATCACTGACTGTGGAAACTTCACACTGGACTTCAAGCAACTTGGATTCTGTGCCTGTCCACTCTTCCTCCAGACTGTGGGACCTTGATTTCCAAACGAAATGCAAAATTTACTTTCATCTGAAAAGAGGACTTCAGCAACAGTCCAGGTCTTTTTCTCCTTAGTCCAGGTAAGATGCTTCTGATGTTGTCTATGGTTCAGGAGTGGCTTGACACTAGGAATGCGACACTTGTAGCCCATTTCCTGGACACATCTGTGTGTGGTGGCTCTTGATGCACTGACTCCAGCCTCAGTCCGCTCCTTGTGAAGCTCCCCTGAGTTCTTGAATCGGGTTTGCTTGACAATCCTCTCAAGGCTGCGGTCATCCCTCTTGCTTGTGCACCTTCTCCCTTCCAGTCAACTTTCCATCAATATGTTTTGATACAGCACTCTGCGAACAGCCAGCCCTTTCAGCAATGACTTTCTGTGGCTTACCCTCCTTGTGGAGGGTGTCAATGAGTGTCTTCTGGACAACTGTCAAGTCAGCAGTCTTCCCCATGATTGTGGTTGTGTGTACTGAACCAGACTGAGAGATTCATGGTATTTATACTGCATAAATAATGATTTACTCAAACTCGAAATGGATTATTCTAATATTTTGAGATAAGTTTTTTCTATTTTTTTTAGCTGTAGGCCGTAATTATCAAAATTACAATTGAAAAATACTTGAAACATTTTAGTTTACATGTAATGAGTCTAGAATATATACAATTTTCACTTTCTGAAATAACTGACAAAAAATATTGAACTTTCCATGATATTCTAATTTTTTTAGATGCACCTGTACATTTGAACTAATTTTTTTATAAAAAGTTAATTAAATATATGCTAAGCTCTGATTGATCATAGTATCTTACATGGTGAATCACTTGACCACTCCACTTTATGCAGAACTCTTCCAATTACGTGGATTCATATTTTACTGCTTTAAGATTCTTTACATTGTTTAGCTCTGTTGTATACAGTTATAATCTTAACTATTTTTGTATTTAGCATAACTGTCGATAATTATGTATCGACGCAATTGCCATGTTGCATTTTTCTTTGTTCTTTTAAGAAATTCTACTATTTGTTGATTAAAATTCCTCTAAAATTCTTCATAATCATGAGTCAGACAAAGTAATTTTTTTTTTATGTAAAGCAGGCTCCAATGGCATGTATGGCGATTTTATATAAATCAGACATTAATTATAGCACCACAGTTTATGGCTTTTCTTCGCATTTGTGTTCCGATTTTATATCTAAACGTCACTGTAAAAAAAAAAAAAAGTATCAGATTTTTTTGCAAAATCTCTTCAATTAAATCCATTCAATAAAAAAGAAATTAATATCTTTGCTTGTATAATTAATTAACCTGTTAGCCAAAAATAAATGGTAAGAAATCAGAAATAGTTGAAAATTCCAAAAAAGTTATAAGTAACCAACCACTTGCTAGATTTAACTAAGCTTATATTCACTGCTTGGATTCCTTTTTTGAAAGCCTGTCTGTGCCATTTTATTTTTCTTTTTTAATGTAAGGGTAGAAATCTTACTTGTTCACCTACTAATTTGTCTGAAAAATAGTTAAAAGATAGGTTAGAAAATACTTTTACGATTTACTATTCATGTTTTTCTGTTAAAGTAATGTTTTTATTCAAAAAGACATTGAAAATGAGCATTTAATGGAGTTAGCGAATATTTGCTACTCTATGGTTGCACTACTCGGGAGATGGCTACATTAAGGATGTTTACTGACCTCTGAATGTAAAAAAAGCAACAACAAGGCTTAACAGTCTAACACACACTGAACATTCATATTTGGCTTATAAAACTGGGTGATGCAATAATTTTGGCCACCACTGTATGCAGATGCTTACAGCCTAAAATCTAACAAAACTGAAAATGAAAGCAAAACTATACAGATAACTGTGGTAACCCTGCTAGCTTTAAACTTTGCATGATGTTGAAAAGAGTCATGCACTGCTTTTTTTTAAAATAGGACGATGTGTTCATAGTTGGAAATTTATTTAGCACAATCTGACTACTGATGTAATGCGCAGTATGTCACTAGAGAACATGAAGTTTGTTTTAGTAAAAAAGTGCCATCTAGCATAGACATTTTGTATTGAACCATGTGAGCCATGATAAAATATGGCGATCTGTTTGTCTGGTGCAGGGTGTGATTTGAGCCATTGGATGATCAGGGCTTGGTTTGTGAAAGAACTGTCTAATACTTCAGTATTCTCTAAGAGTGACTTCTTTTATTATCCTAATGGTAGTCATTTGTCTTAAGAGGGCAGTATTTATATGGAAGACAGTGCCCCAGCTGAATCAAAACTTTGCCTTGTTTTGACTAATTACTTGATGTGAACCCTATTGGACACATTGGGCTACTCTTAACTAATTCCAGTGGAAGTGTCCCCCCATAAACTTACTTCAAGGGTGCTCCCTAATACAGATTCTGAGCCAGGAATGGGATACAGTCATCCAGGCCAGGATTGCTGATCTCATCCACAGCATATCTGCATGTAGTTGTCTTGTGTAAGGGAAAGGCTTCATTACAAAGTATTAACCTCACTCATATTTTGCCAATGTCATTTATGATTCCAGATGTAATGTATTGCTGTATGTGTTATAACATATAATGTCTCACGTAAATCGATACATTGTGAAACTCAAGGAGAAACAGTGACATCTCTACATTCATTTTATTACTTTTATCTAAGCTTAGTTTTGCCTGCAATGCGATGAAAATGAAAAATTGCTGGCAAAATATCTATGACATCATAGCAGTCTCAGACTATGAATTAATTTCCTATTTTTTTATTGGTTGAAACCACCATTTGTAATGATACTATCCAAAGTCAATATATTGATGACTGACACTGTGTGTGTAATGCACTTCAGGGATCACTTTATTGACACACACGCAACACACAAACCATTCCTCTTAGCCACAGATCCATGTTTTCATAGATTAGTTTTTTTACAGATTTCTATGCTAATGGCGACTTTATCAGCATTTATTTTTATTGTTCTTAATGATGAAAAACAAACTGTAAGAGGGAAGTTGGTTTATGGAATGGAGTCAAAAGTTACTTGGTAATTTTAAATTTATAGTATTGTTTCTTTTATGTGAAAACTGTAAAGGTGTATTAAGAGCCTTGAGTAGGGATGAGGTATCTGTGTGTGTGGGGGGGGATATATAAACCTTATGTATTTTTTTAAAAAAACAATGCATTTTCTTTTTAAACAGTGTGGCAAGTATCATATACAGACAGTGCACATAAGCATGGCTGGCTGGAGTAAGGAAGATTTTATGTTAATGGCTCTGTGGTGCTTTACAACTTTTATCTTGCTGCTTCACTAACCATGACAGATGACCTGCTAATATACACTGATATTAAGATCCCTGTTTTTTTAAAGTTTGGTTGTTTAAGGAGAACAAAGGCTTCTCTTTGCCTTAATTTTATGCATAGATGACAACCTTATCCATTTTAGTCTTCATTTTCTGTAAAGGTATACAGTTTAAACACATCACATATCCTACCCGTTTTGATCTTATGATTTTTCTTATCTAGATCAGGTTCATATTTTTTTGTTTTTCATTGTGGTATAGTGAATTAAGTCTGGCCTTTTGGTAGACGACAACAGTGTAAGTTTTGAAACAGCCTGCCTGCATTATGCTTCAGTTAGGGTCACATGGAGTCTAAATGCATTAAAATAAGTAAAACTTGTCAGCTTATATGTGCAGGATGATCTGACCTAAAATGATGTATACACACTTTGTAAGGCATTTGTCTCTTAGTGTTAAGATGTTTCATTCAACAGCACACAGCTAACAATACCATGCAACACAACAGCAAACCACTGATGACACTTTACTGGGTGGAGGATGGGATGACGCCCCTCTGTCATGCTCTCCACATCTTACTGTTGACAGAGAGAGAGAGAGATGTTATGAACATCAATAACATGCTAGTGTTGAATTCTCTCTCTCTTTCATGTATTAAGCTAATCCATTGTTTGATATTTTACAGCATGTCATCTCCTTTTTTGTCAAATTCGTAATTACAAGCCCACCATGTTGTAAATAAAAAATCTTTTTCATAATCTCATAAGAAAATTTTTGAACCTATAAGCATTCATAAGATATTAATTCACAAAAACTACCAGTCATGTTTAAATTCAAACTTAAAATTGAATATTTGCTTGCTGTCCATTCAGATTTTTCCTTTAGTTTTAATTAGCTGTAGCGGGTACCTTTGTAAAGCTAATAGAATTTTTAGGTTCTCTCTTTATGTAAAAAAAAACTTTCTAATTTGTTAGATATTAACTCCACATTTTATTGTCCTTCTTTTCATTATACTATTTTATTCTGACCACAAATCAAACCCAAAAGGTTTTTAACATACAGTAAATCAGAAATTTTAGTCTAATCTTCTTTAGTCAAGTGGTTTTAAGATAAACAATAGAACTTAGTTTAGTATAGACAAGAGAGCATAAAGCCATTAAAGTTTCCAACCCTGTTACCGATGTAGGTCTTCAGGACAGACTTCATTCAAAGTACCAATATTTGTTTATCTGTTGTTATATCTCTAGCGATATAAATGAAACCGTGTTTAAAAAATATTTTTGATGTAATTCAAAATAAATAATAGTTACAACAAATGAGCTAGGTGATGTTATTTCAACCAGTGTATTTAAAAAATTTTCTGCATAGCATTCTTAGATTTTCAATTTTGAAGAATTTACTCAGATACCTTTCATTATGTATAATCTGTCTAGGGTGAATACCTTTTGATGTTTTAGGAAATTATTGGTTTTAGTAGATTTATCCTGCTTACTGGGAAAGAAATTGCCCACTGGGGTTGAGTTAAAATTTTTGGAGTAGTCATACCATTGGACTTTTCCCTCATAGAAGCCCTTAAGAGTCTGCTAAGTGATCCTTAAAAGATAAAAACAAATGCATTTGGATTTTTGTATTAGAAGGTAACCTGCACATTTCTTTATCTTGGCTAAAGAAAATTACATAAGAACACATCCAGATTTTGTAATATTTCCATGCTAAAATAGCATGTTTTCATTTCATTTTTTTCCATTTTAATTATCATAATCTCCCTTATTTTCTTAATCTCCAAAAATTATTGTTGTGCAAGGAAATTCTTAATTTTTCTGACCTGTGTTTTGACCCGTTTGCTTGTGGTGATTTTTATACTAACTTTGTTCTGTTACTTTGGGTAAAAATAAGTCAATTACACCACACTTTGCTTTTAATTATTGCTTCTTTTTTATTTTTTTACATAATCTGATTTATTAGATTTTGTCATTTCATCTTCCATTACTTACCCATCATTTTTATTGGTGTATCACCTGAAATTCTCTTTGATGAGACAGCTTGCATTGTCCAAAGTCAAATATTTCACATTTTCCTTCCTGGCTACAAGAATTGGCTTTGACACTTGTTGGCAGGGACAGACAGCCCAGATGTCTTAACTGTTTAACTGGGGTCATTGAATGAATTACTGAATAATAATAATAATAATAATAGGTAATTACAAGAACAAGGCTTGAAGAGGGGGAGGGTGTTGACACCTGTTGACAACATGGACAAAGCTCATGTCAAGCTTACATTGTTGTGGTGAATACTGTTCAAGTGGTCATAGAATACATAGTTTTTTTTCTCGTTAGAAGCATTCAAAAGAAAAAAAAGAGTAGATTATATTAATATTGACTCATTTGAAAAACAGTAACATCTCTAATAACTAACATTTTGACTTTAAATACTTCAGCTTGAAGGCTTAGGTTATTCTTTTAAAACTAACCGGAAATTTAGATGCATATAATCAGGATGGCCGTTGTCTGATAAGATACACAACCATTTCAAAAAAAGTTCTTTCCCACCAATAAAATCTGGCAAGAAGTATTGCATCTATGTTGTTTCATTGGCAATATATTAGTTTTTACAGAATCAGCAATAAGTAACCAATGTACAATTTAATATATGCTGCTATATACAAAAGGTTTAATATTGTTAATACTACAGTCAACTAACTTTTATCATCTACACCTGCCCCGTTCTTTCATTTCAGCATCTTTTCTCAATGTGGTTTGAATTTTTATCATGCACAATGAATTTAAAAAGTTCTGTCTTATTTTATCAAGAAAGTTGTTTAAGGCATAATTATTTGCAAGATGGTGCTATGGTGTACACTAAGACGATGAAATGTACTCAACAGTATTGCACCATCCCTTGCCACCTTGCCAGTGATTTTAGCTGTACATCTAGTATTGTGATATTTATATTATGTGGCAGATTTCATAATGACTGCTGTTAATTGGCAATGAGTTTGTATTACAATTCGTTTTAAACTGAGAATGATGGCTACAGAAATAATTGATCTGCTGAAAAACACAAACAGGAGCATTGCACTCTTTTCATTTTCAGAAGTCTGTCTGCTTTTATGATGTTTGTGACTTTTTGAAGCTGATTCTCAAAGCCATCAACAACCAAAATAAAACATTTGTTTAATGTGTTCAAGCTTTGGTGCTTGTAGAAACACATTACTATCTGCAGAGTAGCTGAGGAGGTTGGCATTTTATATAGCAACTGTAAGACAAAATCACACCTTAGGCCAACAAAAAAGAAAACGTTTATCAGTATTTGTTAGGATCATGCTGAAACAGCCACGAACAATTTAGAGATTCTTCAGAAGATAGATCATAACAGGTAATGAATTAAGGATGTAAAGGTATAATCCAAAAATAAAATAGCAAAGTTTGTATTGGAAATCACCAGTATCACTATCACTAATGTCAGGATGATTGTGGGATTAACTTTGAATGAGAAAGTTGTACAACTACTTGTGAGTTAATAGGAAATGTTAGTGCCATTAAATTTCATTTAGCAAGATGTTGCCATTTTAATAACCATGAAAATCATTGCCTAAAGTGAATAAGGGTTGTTGGGTTAGCCTATGCCCAGCATATAGTGAATACTAGTGTCTTATTAGTGTAATATGCCATTAGAAGTTATAAGACCAGACAAAGAAAAACTAGTTCTAGTATGTGTCATTAATTTTATACAAGAAAAGCTGTTAGCAGAAAAAATACTTGGAGATGCATGTAAGTAAACAGGCAGTGTTTGGGGAGGCTACAAACAAATGGTGATAACATTCTGAAGAGTGGCCAAACATAAATACCTCAGCAACAATGCTGCCATTGAAACAAGAGAAGCTTATCTGTAAGTTAAAAGGTAAGCTGAGAAGACTGATACTCTCTGTGGCAACTCAGGTAGGCTGGTTATTAGTACATTGCAGGATCTTTGAGGCTGAATTTATGAAGAACTTGAGATTCCAACATCATTTTTGCAAGGCAGGATCTGTTGCAATGTGTGGAAGCAACAAAACATTTATACACTGATGGAACTTTGAAAGTTGTCTTATGTATAGCTGCACAGTTTTACATCACACTGCTTCCCAGCAGCTGTCTGTTTGTAGATATACCTGTCACTTCAGTCTCAGACAGAGGTATGAGACAGGTATAGATTTTTAAATGAAGAAGCTGCGCTCTTTTGCTCTTTTTCCTGAAGATTAAAATTGTTTTTTTATTGAAGCTATGCAAAATGATTTGCTCTGTGAAGTATCAAATTACTTTGAGGATATGTACATAGGCTGGCTTTGCAGGAGAGGCAGACAACTGCCAACTGAAATGTTCATGAACAGATGTAATAAAATCATCCTTGCATGAATAATGCTCTTGAAGAACGTCACCATAAATTGAACGAGTTTTCCTCCAGCAGATATCCTATCATGCAGAAATTACTCAACAAGACCTGCACACAGATGGACCTTTCAGCTTGTGCAGACTGAAGTGGGTGATGTTCCACCACAGAAGAAGAAAACATGCTAGTGTTGATCACAGGCTTAGAACTTTGAGGAGAGGGCTGATAGGGTGATGAATCTTTGTGCTGTTGCACATAACTTGTTAGACTGTATTGATTGTTAATCACTGTAAATTCATCTTTCTCTTTTATTATTCATTTAGTCAATTTGTACATGAAATTTTTCCAAATAAAAAGAATTCGATATTTGCTGACTTACAGTTGGCCTCCCGATTATTCTTGAATCCTAAGACCACCAGAGAGAGAGAGAGAGAAAGCATGCATGAACAGCATGTGAAAGATGGTGGCCATTTTGAACTAGTAAACTGTGAATTGTGTGTTTTGTATTGCTGTTTTGAAACCTTTAAGGGATTCTGTCTGCTGCCACCTAAACAAATAGGTATCCAAAGAATGGATCCTACAACTTAATACCCTGATGCACGCTGTGATGTTTGTATGACAATTTCTTAACAAGAAAGATGACTTATTATTAAAAATACTTTCAGTGATGATAGGAATACTGCATTCTGGAGAAACCCACCAACCTGTACAGGTTATACGCTGTGCATAATGAAATCGTTGGAGATATTTTGGATCTTATCTTGTTTTTACAAGTACAAATAAAAATATTAGCTGAGTTTACAAAAAATAGTAATATAAAAATTGCCCAAAACTTATTTAAAATGTTGTTTAGTCCTCGTGTTTTATAATATCAAACTAAAAGTATAAATAGCACAGACAGCAAGCAGATATACCACAACAATGAAAAAGCAAATGATACAAATGTTTTTATTCTAACATAACATCGATAAATCTTAAGAACAAAATTATTTTCCTCAGCATATTAATAGTTTCTTTTATTAATTCCATTAATATATTCCATTCATCTTAAATTATTAAAAACACCTTTTAATATCTAATTTATTGTAATCTTAACTAATTTGTAATTAATAACTCTAGTAACTCCAGTTAGCCAAAAAATAATGTCCTTGTTCACAAATCACCTGGTTATTTTGAAAACCTTTAAAAAAACTTGGTAGACTGAATATTCCAAATACTAAAGACCTGGAAATATTCTGGTCAATTTCTCCTGAATTCTTTCAAACAAATCAATAATCCTTTCCCAAATAAGGATTCCATACCTGCACAGCATTTTCAAATGTGAATAAACCAAGGATTTCTGTAATGGAACAAAATCTTTTTTACTTTTATTTTGATCACTTTATTAGGTTTCTTCCTAAATAACTCATATATTTCAAATGCTTAAGACCTGGAAATTCTAATGAGTATGCTGAATTCTTTCTAATAAATCAACATCCTTTCTTAAATCTTCAAGTTGTGGACAAACCAAAGCATTATACAACATAACTAAAATTCTTTTTGATTATGTTTGGTACTCAGTTAATTATCCCAACTTTTTGTTTGCTTTCTTTTTTGCAGGCTAACTATACAGATCTCTCTGCCTTTGAGATTCTGATTGATATAATTACTCCCAGATCCTCTTGTGAAACTAGATTTTTCAATTTACAATCACCCATATAATGAATATAGTTATTTCTAGTGCCTTCCTCCTAAAGCTGTCAAACAGACATTTACCTATTATCTTATTTTATTTAAAACAGCCACCTTCGTGTAAGACCCATCTTTGTGGAAACAGAATAATGTGCAGTCAGTTTTCTTTAGGATAGGAATGTACATTGTTATGAAGTCAACTGACCATTCTAATAGATTATTTGCATTTAGCTGAAAACTGTCTCTCACATTTTGAGTATTAACACTGATATATTTTACTGGTATTGCCTGCAACTATCTAATATTAATATTTGCTATACTATCGGAATCATTTGTATAAATCAAAGACAATAGTTGGCTCAAAACCAAATCCCCTCTGGCCACCATTATAGACTTGCTGATATGACAGTGATACTTCATTTAGTACTGTGTTGTTTTATGTGTGTGTGTGTGTCTGTTGGTTTTCTCCAGTCAACAGACATCTGATAACAAAAACTTAAATCTGGTGTAATGGCAGCAAATTGATTAGCTTACTCAAATAAAACACTTCCTTTTTTGCGTTTTATGTAGCTAAACCACACACACACACACCACACACACACAAGCACACCTGTCCTAGATTAGCAGCACATAAAGTTTGCTTTTGTTGAGTGGAGTTCAGGTGGAACTTCAAAAGGAATGTCTGGAACTAGGACAAGAATTCATCAGGAGGTTGCAGTGTGAGCAGCTGCTGGCTGGGTGACAGGCAGTTTTTAATGGTTGTTTAAAGTCATGTATGCAAAAATAAAATCTGTTAGCAACTTGAAATTCTTTTTTATTGACTAGTCAGCCCCTTAAGGAAATGTAATCTCATAACTCTCAGGTTCGAAATATTTTTTTACCATGCATAGATAAAACACCTTAAGCCAACTCTTGCTAATTCTATCTCCTTACTCTTTTTATTTTTCTTTTAACTAAAAAACATGATTTTAAATTATTTGAAAAGTACAAAAAGAAGGGGTCACAAGGCTCAGAGTGCCCTGTTCTAGAATTTAGTATAATTTTTTTAAAGTTCTTTATATTGCAAAAAAAAAACTGATCCAATCTTTATTTTCTTAAAAATATGGTATCTACCTATTCTGGAAGAGAGAATACAAGCAAAAATCTCTCTCTCTCTCCTCTCTCTCTCTCTCTCTCTCTCTCTCTCTCTCTCTCCCATCTCTCTCTCTCTCTCTCTCTCTCTCTCTCTCCATCTCTCTCTCTCTCTCTCCCATCTCTCTCTCTCTCTCCATCTCTCTCTCTCTCTCCCATCTCTCTCTCTCTCTCTCTCTCTCATCTCTCTCTCTCTCTCTCCCTCTGTCTCTCTCTTCTCCCATCTCTCTCTCTCTCTCTCTCCCATCTCTCTCTCTCTCTCTTCTCCCATCTCTCTCTCTCTCGCTCCCATCTGTCTCTCTCTCTCCCATCTCTCTCTCTCTCTCTCCTCTCTCTCCCCCATCTCTCTCTCTCTCTCTCTCTCTCTCTCTCCCATCTCTCTCTCTCCATCTCTCTCTCCCCCATCTCTCTCTCTCTCTCTCTCTCTCTCCCATCTCTCTCTCTCCCATCTCTCTCTCCCCATCTCTCTCTCTCTCTCCTCTCTCTCTCTCTCTCGCATACACACACACACAGAGAGAGAGAGAGAGACCTAGCCCTGCCTTGCCTTACCTCTGGTAAGAACATGCATGATTGTTTTAAGGAACTACTTAGATATGTAACAGACTATACAGAAACTATAAGTACTATAAATAGTATGTATTCGAGGATCCAAAATAACGTTCCAATAAGTTCTAGAAGCATCATTCGAAATAATAGAAAGTGAAACAAAAATTACTACAATCAGGTGAAATCAAAGTAAATCCAGGTAAAGTTTTGTGGAATAGGGATTTAAATAGTTGAGAAATAATATAAACCAAATGCAACGCATGATCCATAGGAGTTTTCCTGAAGATTCTGGATTTTACATAGATATTCACTGCACAAAAAAGGTAACAGCAATAAGTTCCCAGAATAGCAGCAGACATTTTGATCATTAATGCAGAATTGAAATTTGCGATCTAAAAGACAAAGTCCATCTAATGAAATGGCTTCAGTTTGAGAGAGGGGTACAAACGTATTCTGTCATAGACGCACGCCTCTCGCTTAAATACAAGAGATTCACATGCCGATCTAGCTACTACCCGGGGAAGAACTGTTGTGCCATGATATAAAGAAACAAATCGGATTTTTCTTAAAAGCAGATGACGGATAAAAGAAATATTTTAGTTAATTATTTTTCAATTTAATCTTTACTACAGATGTAATAAATTACATTATTAAACATATAATATTTTAAATTAAATTATTCTGAATGAACATTGTTTTTCTTTAATAGTTGAATTTAAAAAAATTCTTATCATAGATTTAATGGGTATCATTCGGTGTTAAATAATTATATATATATATATAATTAAACTCTGTATCCTAGATTCCTTCTCTTTGTCAATTCTCCACGACATGGAAATTTTATCATAAATCTGGTTTTTGTCTTTTTTTAAAATTCTACAGTTTTTTTATTATAAGAATTTTCATTTTGATGTTCACATGCTAATGGAAGGCTTATAGCTGCCAAGCCCATCACACAGAATTCACATGATCCTAGCTAATCAGTATGCGGAGTGACTCAGACTTTTATTGACCAAAGGAACCATCAAAATTAAGCAAATTTGTCAACTGTACAGATCTATTTCCTGAATTCCTCATCTCCTTTTTATAGGAAGAGAAGGATTTGAATAGACTTGGCTGTTTGTTTCTCGTGGAATGTGTCTGGACTTAAAACAGAACAGTTTTTTTGGGGGGCAAGCAAGTTATTTTGACCAGCTTTATTTGCTTACCCTCATGTAGATGGACAAATGCTATAGAATAGAAACCAGAATTATGGCTTTTAAAGAAAGAATCCTTGCAGATCCAATATGGGGCATAAGAATATCCATTAGATATGTCACTGTAACATTCAATCAGGGGTTCTCTGCCTGTGAGATCAGATGTAATTTCTCCCTGGATTGGACATGTGTACCTACCCAGTATGAAGCCAGATATCAGGCTCAATGTTCTTATGTCTCCCTATTTTCAACTTTTCAGTAAGCTTTGCTGCCTTATATTTATGTATAGGACTAATGATGCTGACATATTTGGCTTTCAGTTTCTTTCTTGGTTTTGGTAAAGTTGTTTTTGTTGTATTTAAATTTATAATTCAGAAGAATTTTCTTGTTTACTTAGACACTGTTAAATGTTGTAAAAACGAGGAGCACTAAATTTTAAATTTCACTTGTTGCTTTGTCATGTAAAAATGAAGTTGAAACTGATAGATAACTAGTATAGCATAGAATGAGTGATGCTTTGTTATTTGCTTTTTAAAGGTAGAAGTTTCTGCAGGAATAATCCATGGTATTTAAAACTAATCCCATCTAAACCTGATTGCTCTTGTAATGTTGCAGCTACAGGTACCAGTTTAGTCTCTACGTTTACAAACAGGCTTATGTACAAGGGTCCCATGAAAGACAAGTAATATGATTTTAAAATTCTTTTACTCTATCGCCACTGGCAACCAATGCTGACAACTTAAAAGTTTTATTCACAGCACTTTAACAAAGTCAGCGATGCCAGTTTACTTGGAGATGTTGTTAAATCGTGTTAAAATTTAAGAATACTAATCCCTTTATCCCAATCATTGGTTACACTACATTAGGCCAGGTGCCTTAATTTGCAAGGGCTAACCTTGTAGGTTTGCTAAAATGAATAATTTTTCTTCACATGATTCCAATTAAGAGAAAACTGTAACAACTCCTTTTTCTTAGTTTACCTTGCAAATAAATTTGGTAAAGATTACATAAATATATCCAGGACTTATCCGTGTATATTGTTTAAAAGGCATCATTTAGATACTAAGAAATTAAGAAAATCTTTATATTAGCACTTGTGCAATCAAACATTACTGCATTAAAAAAAACGTACTGTGTAGTAAGAAAATTTATTCTAAATTAACTTGGTACTCTTAAAATCATGAAAATTAAATTAATTTCTTTTTTTCCTTCAAGATAATAACTACATTAATACAAAAATTTTGTTTGACAAGTTATATTTAGTAATTTTGTTAGCTGTTTCTTGTCACAGTCTGTTCTAGCCAGCTATAATGTCAGGTGTTAACTTTGCTACAGCAGAAGTGATAGTCAAGGAGTTGAGATTCTTTGTTTGTATACATTTCCGCGTTAATCTGCATATTGATCCACCTGATAATTAATAATAAGTATTTTCTTTTTTAGATCCAGGCCAGAGTGCTGAATCCACCCATGATTCAAGTTCAGGAATTGTCTCAGATGTGGTCACTTATTTTCCATCCTCAACAGCAATGTTCAGTTTTAAGGGATCTCAGTCCTCAGATTCTCCTTTAGATAGGCGGAAGCATATGGGATGGTCCTCTCCTAGTCCGACATTTTCTCATGCCCACATCACTCAAACTAAAAAACTACTGTCTCGTCTAACACCAGCTCAGCAACTTCAATACAAAAATGAAGACTTCCAACATTTCCACAACCCAGCAAACAATGTAGACCTTCTTACCAGCAGATTCCATCAAATTGGTCTGGAGGAATCTAGTAAACTGTGTATTAGTTCTAAAAAGGGGAAAAAACGTTGTTCATTTTTGTTACTCCCTGATGATGTAATTGTAAAGATATTTTCTAATCTGATGACTGACCAGTTGTGCAGATGTGCTCGCGTGTGCCAGCGCTGGTATCTTCTTAGCTGGGATCCAACTTTGTGGACTGACATCATCATCAACAACAGGATGATCAACATTGATAAGGCTTTGAAATTTCTCACCAAGCGACTCAGCTACAACACTCCAACCGTTTGTGTGATCGTTGAGAAAATCAATTTAAACAGCTGTGAGCGGTTAACTGACAAGGGACTACATACAGTTGCTAAGCGATGTCCAGAACTCCGCCATTTTGAATTACAGGGTTGCTCTAATATTAGTAATCCAGCACTGTTTGAACTTGTTTCCCGCTGTGTTAACCTCGAACATTTGAATTTATCAGGTAAATTTGATTATCTACATTTTTTATTAGTTTTTTGTACTGTGAACTTTCTGTCTATAAAAACTTCAATAGCGGGCATTTTATATACAAACAATTCTAATCAGTATTGCAGAATCCATGGCCAACAGTTGTCATGCTAAGTACCATTATATTTTTGTGGGTCTGCAATCTCTAACTAAACAAAATTAACCTTGGGCCTTGCTTTTAATTATAACAAAGTGCACTTTTAAAAAGAATTTTAAAACTTTTTGACATCTAGAAAGGGAGAAAGAATATTTAAATTTATACTTACAAGTGAGATTTTCCAACAGGCATTTTTTTTCTGTTGCTATTTAATCTAGAATTGGATTAGTTAATGTTCTATATTTAAACCATCATCATCTCATTTCTATTATCTTGATTATTATTACAAAAGCTGATGATTTATTTCAAACTTTATAGAATTCTATTGTTATATGCAATTTTTATGAAATGCTAATCACTCAATTGATTCAACGTGCAAGACATCATTGGAATGCATCATTGATCCTGTAGCTTTGCGTTCTTGTGTGATATTAACATCAAGATAGATAAGGAGTGCTTTGTGTGGTCTTAGAAATAAAGAACAGTTATAGATGATCTTGTCACCAGCATCATGGTTGGATAAGCATGACATCTTTGGTCAGTTGTTCCCTTGTGGGGGTATGCATCTTGCTGTGTTATTAAATTCTGCAGCCCAGTTCTTGGTTATTACAAACACATTTCTGTCATTACTTTACTCATGTTCTGCTTCATATTATTATCAGGTCATTACAAAAGTTTTGTTGATTTTTATGTTATGTTAATTCGGGGTTCATCTTTTACCTGCTTGTGAAGGTGTATGTAGGTAAGTTACATATCGTTTTGTAGCGTGTGCTTTGGCGTACATTATGCAAAACCTACCTTTTTAAAAATCATAAAATGGATATTTGTTTCAAGGTTCTAAGTGAAGCAAGGATAGACAGGTTTTTCTTGCCATTTTGCTTCACGAGATCAAACTGGGCCACAAAACGAGCAAGGCGACTCGTAACATTAAGCGACCATTGGGCGAGGACATAGCAGGTGATCGAACAGTACAGCGATGGTTTGCAGAGTTTCGATCAGGAGATGAGAGCCTCGGAGATAAGGAAGGTAGCGGACGTCCTTCCAGCTGTGATGACGACCGTCTGAAAGCCTCAGTTAAAGCCGATCCAAGAAAAACGGTGCCAGAAATTGGGCTCATCATCTTGATGCAATCAGCAAAGTGAAAAGGCTTGAGAAGTGGGTGTCCTGTTAGTTGAATGGATAACAACAAATCGTCAATTGGTAATCTGATCTTCGCTTGTCATAAGAAACAAAACCTGGCGAAACCATCACAGCTGAATGGTGTTATCGTGGATTAAACGTTGTTCATCAGAAACTTTCCCAATGACAGCTAACATTAGTGAATCGAAGAGGCCCAATCCTGTTCCATGACAATGCTTGTCCTTATGTTGTAAAAGTGACTCTTCAGAAACTGAACACAATGGGGTACCAATTTCTCCCCCACCCAGCCTATTCACCAGACCTTCCTCCCACAGACTACCACCTTTTCAAACACCTCGACAGCTTCATCCGTATGAAATCCTTTCCAACCAAGCAGCAACTGAAACTACCTTCCAACTGTTTATCGACTCCAGAAATCCATATTTTTTTCAAAATGGTATAAATGCGCTTTTAACTCGTTGGCAGAAGTGTATCAATTGTAATGGAACTTGTTTTGATTAATAAACTTCACATTCAGCAGCGATATAATGTCTCACTGTTGCGGTAAAAAAAAACTGACAAAACTTTTTGTAACACCCTAATATAAAAGGTGAGCTAAGCTATGAATATGATTCTGGTTTAGTATTATGCAAGTCAGCTTTTGTATCTTATGTAGATACACTTCACAGTTGATTTATTTCTAGTGAGATAGAGAAAGGAAAATAGTTTATTTTAATTGTTTCATGTTGTAATCTAAATTATGAATACGACTAAGTCAATCTTATAAAGCTAAAATTTTTGAAAGTTTGGAGTTAAAATACCAGTTTTCAAAGAAAAAAAAATTAGCTCACTTCCAACAAAATGTATTTTTATATATTTTTCTTTAATTACTGTCTATGAATGTTTTAAGATGTCTAGGTTTTATATATATAAACTCTTTTTGGTGTGCATGCAAACTGAAAACATGATTACCATTTTCATACCTGTTTGTGTATATAGCTTACCTGAGGAAAAAACAATGTAGAACAGTGCTGTTTGTTTTAGAATCCTCAGAACAAAAGTTTATTTGTTGTTCAGTGAAATACAGATCGCTGTGTTCTGACATCAAAGGATACTTCTGGGTAAGGTGATCACACACACACAGATACCGACCTCATGTTGGTTATTTACTTTAATCAGAATTGTATTTTTGCCATAAAATATTTTTGTGGTTGCAAGTAAGAAAACAAATTGGCTAAGTGTTTGCTTCGACACCATGATAAAGAATGGTAACTGTAAGGACTGGCTGTCATGACTCATTACAATGAATGAAGGAGTTTAGAATATCGTGTAAATTAGCTTTCTTGCTATCTACATTTTTTAAGATATGCACAAGAAAAAAAAATTAAAGTCTGTCATTGGATATGGCTGTATGCTGAGCTTTGGAATATTAGTTTCAAGTATAATGATGACACATTTAATGAGTGACATATTCCACAGATAGTCACTTTATAACAACATAGAAGGAACACCAAAGCTTACAGAAATTAGCTGTATATATATATATTTATAAGAAATAGTTAATTATTCTCACATCACTTCTTCACGAATTGCCATCTTGCATTTTTTAGCTCTTTTGAATTAAGAGTGGAACAGTTGTGATAATGGAACCCATTTAACCTACTATCTCGCATAAATACAGAGGAAACTGGGCTAGTTATTACAGTACCAGCAATCCCTATTGAAGCATGCAGATGAGCTATTATAATTGATGTCATATGCTTTGACTTTTGAATCTGAAGTCAAGGCATACGATGTGGATTACAGCCTAACTATATGTTTAATTGGGAATTACTGGTGCTGTAACAATTAACCCCATTCTATCCTAACATACTGCTGGCTCTTTCTTTCACAGGAGAACTATTTCATCACCTATACCTCTTTGAAATTATGTCATAAGTAAGTTATTACCAAAAATGTCTTTAGTTATGGAATCAATTATTAATAGAGTCACTGTACTTGTAATGGATCTTTTGAATGTTTGAACTGTTCCAACTTCATGAGTATGACAACAACTTCCACTATCCTTGCATTTGTTTGTAGTTCATTAGTAATGTTTTTTTGCTGGCATCTTTGTCAAATAGGGTCAGCAAGTACAAATTATGGTGACAAAATCTTCTACTATTTCTTATTTTTTTTTGTTTTGCTGTTATCATGTTACTGTGGATTGTTAACAGTTAAACAAATGTCTTCAATCAGAAGTCAGACGTGTCCAGTTTTACAAATAAAGGGTTGCCGTATGGTGTCAGTAGCTTCTCTCTTCTCACTTTAAAAGAACTTTAGAGATTGGTTACTAAAGAATCAATGTAAGAAAATTAAGTTATGATTTTGATAATTTGGAATTAGTGATTGTAGCATTGAAACTAAAGCATGCATAGTAGTGATATACATTGAAAATTATGTGGACTCCAGGGTGAAATCTTTATAGAGTTTGATGAAATTATGTGTGGGAAATCTAACAAAAGGTAGGGGGACTACTCGCAGAATTGGGAATTAAAGCTGTTTATCCTTTTGTTTGTAAATAACTAATGAGATATTCTAAAGAATAACTATAGAATTTTGCTTTTGTTTTAAAAGATAGTTTATATTTTAGCTGATAAAATGAATAAGTAATTAACTTTCTACTTTCAGGTTGTGGGGGAATAAAATGCATCAGTCTGACAGACTCCATATTAATGAGGACTTCAGCCCATCACCTTCGCCAGATTTATGTTCACTATCTTGATATGACTGACTGTATTTTGCTGGATGATGGAGGGCTGCAGATCACAGCAATGCACTGCTCACAGCTGCAGTTTCTCTACCTGCGAAGATGTGACAAAGTAACAGATGCTGGCATTCAGTACCTTGCTTGCCATTGTGGCAACTTAAAGGAGCTGAGCATCAGTGATTGTCGGAATATTACAGACTTTGGAATCATGGAACTTTCCAGGCTAGAGCCAGACCTGCGGTATCTGAGCATAGCAAAATGTGATAAAGTCTCTGATGTAGGGATCAAACACATTGCACAGAACTGCACCAAACTGCGATATCTGAACTGTAGGGGTTGCGAGGCAGTGTCTGATGAATCCCTGCAGTTACTTTCACAGAACTGTCACCGGCTGCGCTCTCTCGATGTGGGCAAATGTGACATAACGGATGAAGGATTATTATTCTTGGCAAAGAACAGTCCACAACTGAAGCGACTCAGTGTAAGATCATGTGATGGTATTGGTGACCATGGCATCATCATGATAGCACAACATTGCCAGTGCTTACAGCAGCTGAATGTACAAGACTGCCATCTCAGTGTCAGTGCTTACCGAACTGTCAGACGATTCTGTCGACACTGTATCATTGAGCACACTAATCCAGGGTTTTGTTAACACTACTCGTCCACTGCACCTAACTTTCCCAACCCCTTTTATGCTAACGGAAGAAACTGCTTGTGATTGAGTTTAAAAAAAAAAAAAGGAAAATTTCTATGATATTACCAGTATTTATTTTTTTACCATATTTAAAAAAAAAAAGCAAAGTCTGATCATATATATATATTATACTACAGCAGAAAAGTTTAAAATTTATAACTGTATCAAGATGCATGCAGTCACACCAATAGGGAAATGGTAGCGTTGGTATAAGTTAGTGCTTTCCTATCACCGTTACAGTATATTGGCTATCTAATGGCTTTACCATGTGTCTGCATTACACAAAATCAAAAAGATGTTATTGAGATAATTAATACTTTTCCAAATATAGTATTTTTAAAACATTAATTTTAATTTTTAAAATTTTTAATTTATTTATACTTTCGAGGAGTTGCAAATATAACTTTTTGATGTTTTAGAAGTTAAGGATTAATTAAGGTAATTTTCAGTAGTTGCATGTGTTGATTCTTTAAATAGTTAACGACAGGCAGTTTAACGTTGCACATGTTAATTCTGTCACTGGATCCATTGTTTGAACTACTGTACTAAACGTTTCTCACCATTTACATGTTTCATTTCTACTTTCCGAACATCTTGGCCACATTTTCCCTATTTTCCGCTCTTCTTGAACGCAGTCTAATTTTTAAAGTCAACTGATTGATTATTTTTTTTATGGAGACAACACCAAATTTAATAAGTTTGAAAATTTGTTACAAGCAAACTCCTGATTCCTTCAAGATTAAACATGTTGGGAATGTGTGGCTTTATGTTGTCGAGACTATTTTATACTGGTTTAGCGATATAACCAACCTTACAGTCTTATAGTGCATGCTTTTGAAGAGAGAGAAAGCTATTTTGTTTTCTGACAAAACCTCAAAAAGACCGGATGCTGCTCAACACTGAAAATTAATGACAGGTCAGAAATGAGAAAAGTGCATTTATTACTCTGCATTGGTTCAGAAGGAAATAAAAGGATGGTCTGTTTTCTCCCCACCATTAATCATGAGCATGGAGCAAGGAAGAGCCTCATAAAAAATATGATATATAATCTGAAAATAAATCATAAATCTTTTTTGTGCTCTACGTATAAACAATGTCGGGCAACGGAAAAAGTTAGGCGAACTTTTTGTAGCACAACGCATTTTCATTCAGGAAATAACAGAAACATTTGATAATTAAATTAAACAATAATTAACTTTTACAAAATGCAACAGATTGGAAATTTTTATGCAAGTGATGCATTTGTATTATCATCTAATTTCTGTATCTCTGAAAAGAATTAAGAGTGACCATCATTGACCAACAAATTAAAGTACTTATATTTCCCTGTAATAGTATCATCTGTTGTGGTTAAATGTATGAAATCATTATGACAGTAATAGATTTTTTAAAGGGTAAAATGTACTTCCACCTGTAGAACTAAACTTGGTTATGACAGTTCCACCTTTGAAGCATCAAAAACAAAGATGACAAGAGAAGAGAAGTGGTTTTATTGATGCCAACAAAGGAAGAGAATTTTTTTGTCAATTAATAATTTATTAAAATTATATTTTAATGTTATATTTAATTTTTAAAAAAAAAAAAAAAACATTTTCTTTCTCTCAAAATTGCATGTTTGTGTGTTGAATTTTTCACTGTTTCTGTCCAGTATCATAAAGGTACTTTTATTCCATAATGGGAGAAAAATCAATAAAGATTTTAAGATCATTCAGAGTTATTAAGCATTTTATAATCAGATAAAACAATTTTAAATAAATGACATTTGTTTCAGAAAAATAGGAACTTTGCTTTTGCACATTAGCAAACTAATAATAAATAATAATTTAGTGATGGATGTAAAATGAAAATTGGAAATAACAGATCTTTTGTAGGCAAAAATGGAAAAATCCAGGTTTAGATGTTTTGTAGCTGCCCTGTAGTGTTCAAACCACAGGTTCTACTTGTTGGTACGGTGGATGTTTTAGAAAACAGATTTTCATGGATATTGTGAACTTTTATTTAGTGAACTCTTTCATTGGCAAACCCTACTATTATACCATTGTGCTTTCTTTATCAACAAAAGTGATTATCTCTCAGAAAGAATTTTGTTGGTAAATTTCAGATTAAAAAAGCTACAAAGGTCTTGCTGAGGATTAGTTCAAGCTCTTCCAATTGCCTTATTAGTACCATTAAACTAAGTAATGTCATAATATTTTCCTAGTCTGCTTAGTAATTTTTGGGCTAAATCATATTTGCAGTATTTAAAATAAGAATTGTTTGCTAAAACTCGAAAATGTGAATATAAATTGAATAAGGTGACCATTTTACATCTCAGTTGAACTTGTACAAATGCAATAGCAGCTCTGATAGAGGAGATACAAGACTTCACAAACATGGATTAGTAAGATAACTGTTTAAGAACGTAGTTGAGGTCAAATTGAGATAAGTGACGTTCCAGTGGGATATTCATTTTTAATTGAATCTTTATTTATTTATGCATATTTTTTTAGGTTGTAGATTTATTTTCCATAGGTATTCAACTGATTTTTCCATACATTAGCATGCATACAATGTATTTTCAAATGTCCTGTTTTTTTTTTTTTTGGCTTTTTATAGTTTTTAAATTAATTTTTTATTTCCACAAATAAACTATGCAAATAAAATTTCCAAATAACTTTGGTAACATCAAATTATTAATATGCCACATTATTTAAGAATTGGAAAAGCAGAAATCAGTGATAACATTTATAATTTCAATGGAATGTATTTTTATGGATCTGGTTTTTTACTTCATTGACAAAAATGGCAGCATTTACAACTTCATTGCCATCCAATATTTCTAGTTGTAGGTTTATTATTTTTATTTATCTTTAAAACCAAAGTAGATTAAATTTGAACATAAAGCCCTGACACTTACTAATTCTATTGCTTATTTTACATATAGTTAAGTAAAATAAAGCAACTTCTCAAGACCATTATTCAAATAAGAGAGGCTGTATAAGTAGCTGAGGTATAGATTTCTGTGGGAATTTCCTTCCTTTAAAATGGAGCTGGGTCAAAGTGGACCATTCATTAGTAACAAAAGATATTTAAAATTCTTTTAGATGTAAATTTACCGTCCATTTCCATTAAAGTTTCAGCTTAATTAACAGGAGACACTGTAGAATGTATTTTTGGTAATATCCTAGAACTACAGATGTACTTACAATGTTCAGTGTATGGTTCTTTTTTCTAATCCTATTTTAACTGGTTTTCTATTTAATTTTATGGTGTCAAGG
>JACATO010000579.1:600000-806051 GCA_018389105.1 Nautilus pompilius | reverse complement strand
AAGTACAGAATGTTATTCAAGAGTCAGTTCAGCGATATAAACGTGCATTAATTCAACAGGTAAAATGAACTCAGTTCGAAAGTTATAAACGAACATCACTTCAGTTGTTATAATTGAGCATTACTTCGAAGCAATAAAACAACCTAAGTACAGAATGTTATAATCAAGATTCAGTTCAGTAGTTATAAACATGCAGCACTACAGCATTTATAAACGTGCATCAATTAAGATGAAATAATCGACCATTAGTTCAGATGTACATAATATTAACGAAAAACCTAGTACAGAATGTACTAATCAGGAGTCAGTTCAGCAGGTATAATGAGCATCAGTTTGGTAGTTATAATCGAAAATCAATTCACAGTTATAAACGAGTATCTGTTCAGTATTATAAAAGAGCATCAGTTCAGATGTTATGATCAAGCATTATTTCAGAAGTAATAAACGACTATCTCTTCAGAAGTTATAAACTAACATCAGTTCAGATGTTATAGTCGAGCATTACTTCAGAAGAAAATAAACAAAACCTAAGTACAGAATTTTATATTCAAGAGTCGTCAGTTCAGCAGATATAAACGTGCATTAATTCAAACAGGTATAAAAGCGCAGCAGTTCGAAAGTTATTAAACGAGCATCACTTCAGTGTTATAATTGCGCATTAGTACAGAAGTATTAAAACAAACCTAAGTATAGAATGTTATATTCAAGAGTCAGTACAGCAGTTATAAACGAGCATCAATTAAGATGAAATAATCGACCATTAGTTCAGATGTAATAAACGAAACTATGTACAGAATGTAATAATCAGGAGTCAGTTCAGCAGGTAAATGAGCATCAGTTTGTAGTTATAATCGAAAATCAATTCACAAGTTATAAACGAGTATCTGTTCAGAATTTATAAAAGAGCATCAGTTCAGATGTTATGATCAAGCATTATTTCAGAAGTAATAAACGATTACCTCTTCAGTTATAAACGAGCATCAGATCAGATGTTATAATCAAGCATTATTTCAGAAGTAATAAACGACTATCTCTTCAGAAGTTATAAACGAACATCACTTCAGTTGTTATAATTGAGCATTAGTACAGAAGTATTAAACAAACCTAAGTATAGAATGTTATATTCAAGAGTCAGTACAGCAGTTATAAACGTGCATCAATTAAGATGATGTAATCGACCATTAGTTTAGAAGTAATAAACGAAACTATGTACAGAATTTTAAAATCTGGAGTCAGTTCAGAATGTATAATGAGCATCAGTTTCGTAGATATAATCTAGAATCAATTCACAAGTTGTAAACGAGAATCCGTTCAGAAGTTATAAACGAGTAACAGTTTCAGATGTTATAATCAATCATTATTTCAGAAGTAAATGAATCTATTTACAGTTTTTAAAATGAGCATCTATTCAGCAATTATAAACGTGCTTCACTACAGCAGATATAAACCTGCATTAATTGAGCAGGTATAAAAGTGCATTATTTCGAAAGATATAAACTACAATTACTTCAGTTGTTATAATCGAGCATTACTTCAGAAGTTATAAATGAACATCAGTTCAGTTGTTATAGTCGATCATTACTTCAGAAGTAATAAACAAATCTAAGTACAGAATGTTATAATAAGATTCAGTTCAGAAGTTATAAACGTGCATCAATTAAGATGATATAGTCGAGCATTACTTCAGAAGTAATAAACGAAACTAAGTACAGAATGTAATAAGCAAGAGTCAGTTCAGCAGATATAAACGTGCATTAATTCAACAGGTATAATGAGCATTACTTCAAATGTTATAGTCGAGCATTACTTCAGAAGCAATAAACAAACCTAAGTACAGAATGTTATAATCAAGATTCAGTTCAGTAGTTATAAACATGCAGCACTACAGCATTTATAAACGGCATCAATTAAGATGAAATAATCGACCATTAGTTCAGATGTAATAAACGAAACTATGTACAGAATGTAATAATCAGGAGTCAGTTCAGCAGGTCTAATGAGCATCAGTTTGGTAGTTATAAATCGAAAATCAATTCAGAAGTAATAAACGATTACCTCTTCAGTTATAAACGAGCATCAGATCAGATGTTATAATCAAGCATTATTTCAGAAGTAATAAACGACTATCTCTTCAGAAGTTATAAACTAACATCAGTTCAGATGTTATAGTCGAGCATTATTTCAGAAGAAATAAACAAACCTAAGTACAGAATGTTATATTCAAGAGTCAGTTCAGCAGATATAAACGTGCATTAATTCAACAGGAAAATGAACATCAGTTCGAAAGTTATAAACGAACATCACTTCAGTTGTTATAATTGAGCATTACTTCAGAAGCAATAAACAAACCTAAGTACAGAATGTTATAATCAAGATTCAGTTCAATAGTTATAACATGCAGCACTACAGCATTTATAAACGTGCATCAATTAAGATGAAATAATCGACCATTAGTTCAGATGTAATAAACGAAACTATGTACAGAATGTAATAATCAGGAGTCAGTTCAGCAGGTATAATGAGCATCAGTTTGGTAGTTATAATCGAAAATCAATTCACAAGTTATAAACGAGTATCTGTTCAGAATTTATAAAAGAGCATCAGTTCAGATGTTATGATCAAGCATTATTTCAGAAGTAATAAACGATTACCTCTTCAGAGTTATAAACGAGCATCAGATCAGATGTTATAATCAAGCATTATTTCAGAAGTAATAAACGACTATCTCTTCAGAAGTTATAAACTAACATCAGTTCAGATGTTATAGTCGAGCATTACTTCAGAAGAAATAAACAAACCTAAGTACAGAATGTTATATTCAAGAGTCAGTTCAGCAGATATAAACGTGCATTAATTCAACAGGTATAATTAACATCAGTTCGAAAGTTATAAACGAACATCACTTCAGTTGTTATAATTGAGCATTAGTACAGAAGTATTAAACAAACCTAAGTATAGAATGTTATTATCAAGATTCAGTTCAGTAGTTATAAACATGCAGCACTACAGCATTTATAAACGTGCATCAATTAAGATGAAATAATCGACCATTAGTTCAGATGTAATAACGAAACTATGTACAGAATGTAATAATCAGGAGTCAGTTCAGCAGGTATAATGAGCATCAGTTTGGTAGTTATAATCGAAAATCAATTCACAAGTTATAAACGAGTATCTGTTCAGAATTTATAAAAGAGCATCAGTTCAGATGTTATGATCAAGCATTATTTCAGAAGTAATAAACGATTACCTCTTCAGTTATAAACGAGCATCAGATCAGATGTTATAATCAAGCATTATTTCAGAAGTAATAAACGACTATCTCTTCAGAAGTTATAAACTAACATCAGTTCAAATGTTATAGTCGAGCATTACTTCAGAAGCAATAAACAAACCTAAGTACAGAATGTTATAATCAAGATTCAGTTCAGTAGTTATAAACATGCAGCACTACAGCATTTATAAACGTGCATCAATTAAGATGAAATAATCGACCATTAGTTCAGATGTAATAAACGAAACTATGTACAGAATGTAATAATCAGGAGTCAGTTCAGCAGGTATAATGAGCATCAGTTTGGTAGTTATAATCGAAAATCATTCACAAGTTATAACGAGTATCTGTTCAGTATTTATAAAAGAGCATCAGTTCAGATGTTATGATCAAGCATTATTTCAGAAGTAATAAACGACTATCTCTTCAGAAGTTATAAACTAACCAGTTCAGATGTTATAGTCGAGCATTACTTCAGAAGAAATAAACAAACCTAAGTACAGAATGTTATATTCAAGAGTCAGTTCAGCAGATATAAACGTGCATTAATTCAACAGGTATAATTAACATCAGTTCGAAAGTTATAAACGAACATCACTTCAGTTGTTATAATTGAGCATTGAGTTAGTACAGAAGTATTAAACAAACCTAAGTATAGAATGTTATATTCAAGAGTCAGTACAGCAGTTATAAACGAGCATCAATTAAGATGAAATAATCGACCATTAGTTCAGATGTAATAAACGAAACTATGTACAGAATTTTAAAATCTGGAGTCAGTTCAGCATGTATAATGAGCATCAGTTTGTCGTAGTTATAATCGAAAATCAATTCACAAGTTATAAACGAGTAATTGTTCAGTATTTATAAACGAGTAACAGTTCAGATGTTATAATCATCATTATTTCAGAAGTAATGAATCTATTTACAGTTTTTATAAATGAGCATCTATTCAGCAATTATAAACGTGCTTCACTACAGCAGATATAAACCTGCATTAATTGAGCAGGTAAAAAGTGCATTATTTCGAAAGATATAAACTACAATTACTTCAGTTGTTATAATCGAGCATTACTTCAGAAGTTATAAATGAACATCAGTTCAGTTGTTATAGTCGATCATTACTTCAGAAGTAATAAACAAATCTAAGTACAGAATGTTATAATTAAGATTCAGTTCAGAAGTTATAAACGTGCATCAATTAAGATGATATAGTCGAGCATTACTTCAGAAGTAATAAACGAAACTAAGTACAGAATGTAATAAGCAAGAGTCAGTTCAGCAGATATAAACGTGCATTAATTCAACAGGTATAATGAGCATTACTTCAAATGTTATAGTCGAGCATTACTTCAGAAGCAATAAACAAACCTAAGTACAGAATGTTATAATCAAGATTCAGTTCAGTAGTTATAAACATGCAGCACTACAGCATTTATAAACGTGCATCAATTAAGATGAAATAATCGACCATTAGTTCAGATGTAATAAACGAAACTATGTACAGAATGTAATAATCAGGAGTCAGTTCAGCAGGTATAATGAGCATCAGTTTGGTAGTTATAATCGAAAATCAATTCACAAGTTATAAACGAGTATCTGTTCAGTATTTATAAAAGAGCATCAGTTCAGATGTTATGATCAAGCATTATTTCAGAAGTAATAAACGACTATCTCTTCAGAAGTTATAAACTAACATCAGTTCAGATGTTATAGTCGAGCATTACTTCAGAAGAAATAAACAAACCTAAGTACAGAATGTTATATTCAAGAGTCAGTTCAGCAGATATAAACGTGCATTAATTCAACAGGTATAATTAACATCAGTTCGAAAGTTATAAACGAACATCACTTCAGTTGTTATAATTGAGCATTAGTACAGAAGTATTAAACAAACCTAAGTATAGAATGTTATATTCAAGAGTCAGTACAGCAGTTATAAACGAGCATCAATTAAGATGAAATAATCGACCATTAGTTCAGATGTAATAAACGAAACTATGTACAGAATTTTAAAATCTGGAGTCAGTTCAGCATGTATAATGAGCATCAGTTTCGTAGTTATAATCGAAAATCAATTCACAAGTTATAAACGAGTAATTGTTCAGTATTTATAAACGAGTAACAGTTCAGATGTTATAATCAATCATTATTTCAGAAGTAAATGAATCTATTTACAGTTTTTATAAATGAGCATCTATTCAGCAATTATAAACGTGCTTCACTACAGCAGATATAAACCTGCATTAATTGAGCAGGTATAAAAGTGCATTATTTCGAAAGATATAAACTACAATTACTTCAGTTGTTATAATCGAGCATTACTTCAGAAGTTATAAATGAACATCAGTTCAGTTGTTATAGTCGATCATTACTTCAGAAGTAATAAACAAATCTAAGTACAGAATGTTATAATTAAGATTCAGTTCAGAAGTTATAAACGTGCATCAATTAAGATGATATAGTCGAGCATTACTTCAGAAGTAATAAACGAAACTAAGTACAGAATGTAATAAGCAAGAGTCAGTTCAGCAGATATAAACGTGCATTAATTCAACAGGTATAATGAGCATTACTTCAAATGTTATAGTCGAGCATTACTTCAGAAGCAATAAACAAACCTAAGTACAGAATGTTATAATTAAGATTCAGTTCAGTAGTTATAAACATGCAGCACTACAGCATTTATAAACGTGCATCAATTAAGATGAAATAATCGACCATTAGTTCAGATGTAATAAACGAAACTATGTACAGAATGTAATAATCAGGAGTCAGTTCAGCAGGTATAATGAGCATCAGTTTGGTAGTTATAATCGAAAATCAATTCACAAGTTATAAACGAGTATCTGTTCAGTATTTATAAAAGAGCATCAGTTCAGATGTTATGATCAAGCATTATTTCAGAAGTAATAAACGATTACCTCTTCAGTTATAAACGAGCATCAGATCAGATGTTATAATCAAGCATTATTTCAGAAGTAATAAACGACTATCTCTTCAGAAGTTATAAACTAACATCAGTTCAGATGTTATAGTCGAGCATTATTTCAGAAGAAATAAACAAACCTAAGTACAGAATGTTATATTCAAGAGTCAGTTCAGCAGATATAAACGTGCATTAATTCAACAGGTAAAATGAACATCAGTTCGAAAGTTATAAACGAACATCACTTCAGTTGTTATAATTGAGCATTACTTCAGAAGCAATAAACAAACCTAAGTACAGAATGTTATAATCAAGATTCAGTTCAGTAGTTATAAACATGCAGCACTACAGCATTTATAAACGTGCATCAATTAAGATGAAATAATCGACCATTAGTTCAGATGTAATAAACGAAACTATGTACAGAATGTAATAATCAGGAGTCAGTTCAGCAGGTATAATGAGCATCAGTTTGGTAGTTATAATCGAAAATCAATTCACAAGTTATAAACGAGTATCTGTTCAGAATTTATAAAAGAGCATCAGTTCAGATGTTATGATCAAGCATTATTTCAGAAGTAATAAACGATTACCTCTTCAGAGTTATAAACGAGCATCAGATCAGATGTTATAATCAAGCATTATTTCAGAAGTAATAAACGACTATCTCTTCAGAAGTTATAAACTAACATCAGTTCAGATGTTATAGTCGAGCATTACTTCAGAAGAAATAAACAAACCTAAGTACAGAATGTTATATTCAAGAGTCAGTTCAGCAGATATAAACGTGCATTAATTCAACAGGTATAATTAACATCAGTTCGAAAGTTATAAACGAACATCACTTCAGTTGTTATAATTGAGCATTAGTACAGAAGTATTAAACAAACCTAAGTATAGAATGTTATTATCAAGATTCAGTTCAGTAGTTATAACATGCAGCACTACAGCATTTATAAACGTGCATCAATTAAGATGAAATAATCGACCATTAGTTCAGATGTAATAAACGAAACTATGTACAGAATGTAATAATCAGGAGTCAGTTCAGCAGGTATAATGAGCATCAGTTTGGTAGTTATAATCGAAAATCAATTCACAAGTTATAAACGAGTATCTGTTCAGAATTTATAAAAGAGCATCAGTTCAGATGTTATGATCAAGCATTATTTCAGAAGTAATAAACAAATCTAAGTACAGAATGTTATAATTAAGATTCAGTTCAGAAGTTATAAACGTGCATCAATTAAGATGATATAGTCGAGCATTACTTCAGAAGTAATAAACGAAACTAAGTACAGAATGTAATAAGCAAGAGTCAGTTCAGCAGATATAAACGTGCATTAATTCAACAGGTATAATGAGCATTACTTCAAATGTTATAGTCGAGCATTACTTCAGAAGCAATAAACAACCTAAGTACAGAATGTTATAATTAAGATTCAGTTCAGTAGTTATAAACATGCAGCACTACAGCATTTATAAACGTGCATCAATTAAGATGAAATAATCGACCATTAGTTCAGATGTAATAAACGAAACTATGTACAGAATGTAATAATCAGGAGTCAGTTCAGCAGGTATAATGAGCATCAGTTTGGTAGTTATAATCGAAAATCAATTCACAAGTTATAAACGAGTATCTGTTCAGTATTTATAAAAGAGCATCAGTTCAGATGTTATGATCAAGCATTATTTCAGAAGTAATAAACGATTACCTCTTCAGTTATAAACGAGCATCAGATCAGATGTTATAATCAAGCATTATTTCAGAAGTAATAAACGACTATCTCTTCAGAAGTTATAAACTAACATCAGTTCAGATGTTATAGTCGAGCATTATTTCAGAAGAAATAAACAAACCTAAGTACAGAATGTTATATTCAAGAGTCAGTTCAGCAGATATAAACGTGCATTAATTCAACAGGTAAAATGAACATCAGTTCGAAAGTTATAAACGAACATCACTTCAGTTGTTATAATTGAGCATTACTTCAGAAGCAATAAACAAACCTAAGTACAGAATGTTATAATCAAGATTCAGTTCAGTAGTTATAAACATGCAGCACTACAGCATTTATAAACGTGCATCAATTAAGATGAAATAATCGACCATTAGTTCAGATGTAATAAACGAAACTATGTACAGAATGTAATAATCAGGAGTCAGTTCAGCAGGTATAATGAGCATCAGTTTGGTAGTTATAATCGAAAATCAATTCACAAGTTATAAACGAGTATCTGTTCAGAATTTATAAAAGAGCATCAGTTCAGATGTTATGATCAAGCATTATTTCAGAAGTAATAAACGATTACCTCTTCAGAGTTATAAACGAGCATCAGATCAGATGTTATAATCAAGCATTATTTCAGAAGTAATAAACGACTATCTCTTCAGAAGTTATAAACTAACATCAGTTCAGATGTTATAGTCGAGCATTACTTCAGAAGAAATAAACAAACCTAAGTACAGAATGTTATATTCAAGAGTCAGTTCAGCAGATATAAACGTGCATTAATTCAACAGGTATAATTAACATCAGTTCGAAAGTTATAAACGAACATCACTTCAGTTGTTATAATTGAGCATTAGTACAGAAGTATTAAACAAACCTAAGTATAGAATGTTATTATCAAGATTCAGTTCAGTAGTTATAAACATGCAGCACTACAGCATTTATAAACGTGCATCAATTAAGATGAAATAATCGACCATTAGTTCAGATGTAATAAACGAAACTATGTACAGAATGTAATAATCAGGAGTCAGTTCAGCAGGTATAATGAGCATCAGTTTGGTAGTTATAATCGAAAATCAATTCACAAGTTATAAACGAGTATCTGTTCAGAATTTATAAAAGAGCATCAGTTCAGATGTTATGATCAAGCATTATTTCAGAAGTAATAAACGATTACCTCTTCAGAGTTATAAACGAGCATCAGATCAGATGTTATAATCAAGCATTATTTCAGAAGTAATAAACGACTATCTCTTCAGAAGTTATAAACTAACATCAGTTCAGATGTTATAGTCGAGCATTACTTCAGAAGAAATAAACAAACCTAAGTACAGAATGTTATATTCAAGAGTCAGTTCAGCAGATATAAACGTGCATTAATTCAACAGGTATAATTAACATCAGTTCGAAAGTTATAAACGAACATCACTTCAGTTGTTATAATTGAGCATTACTTCAGAAGCAATAAACAAACCTAAGTACAGAATGTTATTATCAAGATTCAGTTCAGTAGTTATAAACATGCAGCACTACAGCATTTATAAACGAGCATCAATTAAGATGAAATAATCGACCATTATTTCAGATGTAATAAACGAAACTATGTACAGAATGTAATAATCAGGAGTCAGTTCATCAGGTATAAACGTGCATCAATTAAGATGATATAGTCGAGCATTACTTCAGAAGTAATAAACGAAACTAAGTACAGAATGTAATAAGCAAGAGTCAGTTCAGCAGATATAAACGTGCATTAATTCAACAGGTATAATGAGCATTACTTCAAATGTTATAGTCGAGCATTACTTCAGAAGCAATATACAAACCTAAGTACAGAATGTAATAATCAAGATTCAGTTCAGTAGTTATAAACATGCAGCACTACAGCATTTATAAACGTGCATCAATTAAGATGAAATAATCGACCATTAGTTCAGATGTAATAAACGAAACTATGTACAGAATGTAATAATCAGGAGTCAGTTCAGCAGGTATAATGAGCATCAGTATGGTAGTTATAATCGAGAATCAATTCACAAGTTATAAACGAGCATCAGTTCAGATGTTATAATCGAGTATTACTTCAGAAGTAATAAACAATTACCTCTTCAGTGTTATAAATGAACATTAGTTCAGATGTTATAGTCAAGCATTACTTCAGAAGTAAATGAATTTATTTACAGTTTTTATAAATGAGCATCTATTCAGCAATTATAAACGTGCTTCACTACAGCAGATATAAACCTGCATTAATTGAGCAGGTATAAAAGTGCATTATTTCGAAAGATATAAACTAGAATTACTTCAGTTGTTATAATCGAGCATTACTTCAGAAGTTATAAATGAACATCAGTTCAGATGTTATAGTCGACAATTTCTTCAGAAGTAATAAGTAAACAAACCTAAGTACAGAATGTTATAATCAAGGTTCAGTTCAGCAGATATAAACGTGCATTAATCATTATCTGTTCTACTAGTTCAGAACTTGTAAACATGCATAAGTTCAGAAATTATTATCCCTCATCATTTCAGCACTTTAAAATCACCAACAGTACTGAAAGTATTGACGGGTGTCATTTCCGAATTTATAAACTAGTATCAGTTTTATTTCTGCGCATGAGCAGTCTGGGCCAGGGTTTCGGCAGAAGGCCAGAGGTGCAAGAATTACGCGTGTGTATTTTCTTTTATTTTTGCGTATTCGCTCGTCCAACCTTGGTTTTTCTTTTTGGAAACCTGCGGCACCAAAGATACACCCATGTCTTTTCACGCCTGGGCATACGCAGACGGGGCTTTTGTTTCGGAAGCACATCAGTGACGCCAGAATTACGCCCGTTTATTTAATTTTACATTTACGCACATTGGCATGCGAAGACTTGGCCTGGGTTTCGGGAGCAGGTCAGAGTCGCCATAGATGCGCAATATGACCTGCCCTTTATGAATTTTAATCATTAAAATTGAGTGTTAAAATTAAAGGAAAGAGCAGCAAAAACTCATGTACGTACTCATCACTAATGTAAATGAACAGAATTTTAAAATTTCTAATTTTTTCTTTTGTTTGTTTGAAACTTGAATGAGGTAGACACGATACGGGTAGTTTGCCACCTTTCAGAAATTTACCTGACCACAGTAGTTCTTTTCATCTTTTTTTCTATAGAAAGGTTACTTTACTAGCTTCTCTGTTAACTGGTTAGAGTTTTAGTAACTTTGTTCTACTATACGAGTTTACATCTGATCAGGATTGCTAAATTGGTCCATATAGTTGCACCAAGTGTTTATTTGAATATCATCAGAACAGGATCTCTGAACTTTAATGAATAAGCTTCCTTTATATCTTACTCTGTTTTACCTGAACTAAATAAGTAAGTGCAGTTGAAAGCCTTTGATCATTTGTGAAGATGTACCCGAGTCAAGATTTACCTACAGAACCTCCACTGCATGTACTGGAACTTTTCAATTTAAGATGTGTGAGAAAACGGGAAAACCTGGAGAATATTCACATGACTGTCAAGAGGGGTACGCAAGTTAAACCAATTAGTGATTTACAAGCTGCTCTTTAATTAATCTTTTATCAAGCACAATAAATAATTATTAACTACTATTCGTAAATAATTATTTACTTATATATTTCAATACTTACTAAATAAAAAGTCAAAACAATCACACTCATAATGAACACACCAGTCATTGTTTCCAAATGAATCCTGGCCTATCTTCTTTACAATAATGCTATATCAGCTTGGGCTTATTTCAATCGACACTTTTTCTCATTATTGCAATTGTAATTTAAATAGATAAATAAATATGTTCAAACTATAATTTTCTGATTTGAGATCAAACAAAAATTAACGAAATATTAAAAAACATAGTGAAAAGAGGGAGGCATCATCCACCTGATGTAAATGAATGGCTGTTTATTGATTATCGAGAGCCTGTGAAGAGCAAATACTCTCCAATAGCTTCATCTTCCTGACAGGAGGTTTCCATACCACTGGTAACTGTAAGTACACCACTGCAACCTCACGGTTTAGTTTTTTACATTCAGGTGAAAATGAAACGTAATTTATAAAACGCTTGTAAAGCACTAAAGATAATTTTCGATTCATAAATTTTAAGCTAGGTTCCTTATTGAATTATTTTCCCTTTGGTTGCTTTGAGCAAAAGAAAGATAATCTGTGTTGATCAGGACGACCACGTTTTATTAATTTGTTTCTCTTTTACTTTCAGTGCTAAGCTGGTGCTTCTACTTTCTACCTGCAAATCAAAATGTGCAACAGAGACTTGCTGAAGTTAGTAGATCTTTGTTTTAAAACAAATAAATACGTTGAATAGCAAAGCAATCGTTTGAAAACGTCTTCAAGAAAGCATCCATAAGTAATCTTAATCACAGTAACCTACAAAGAGGCTGGGCTCGCTACTCCAGTAGAGTTAACTCAAAGCTGACGTATTTCTGTATATGATTATTTATTTCCAGACTCTAATCATTCACGCTCTTGGTGTTTCACTTCAAAACGAAATGTACTGGCCTCAACCGAAAAGGTCTGCAGCAATATTTAAATATTTCCTTATTTCTTCCACCGCCCGTTTTTTACAACTGACCTTTACCCGTACGCCTCTTAGGGAAATATTTTGGTCAGTCAGAAAATTAGCAAATTTCTGACGTCTCTGATCAACTTTAACATAGAACTTGCATATATCTTTTGGTTTCAGCACTAAAATTAATAATTATCAAATAGATGCAGGGAGATAATTACATAATGTTATTTTGATGAAGTGAGAAGAACCCAGGTGTGTGCTACAACATCCATCATCTTATGCAAGATAACACCATTGATTTTTATGTGAAACTGTGACACATGTTAAGCTGGTTGTAACGTTCTTGACAGGAGAGCTACAGTGTTTCCCATATATGTTCCTAAATTATAGAAAGTTACAATTTACTAAAATTTCACTGATTTTAATGATAAAGGTAAGTTATTATTTAAAAAATCGGTTAAGTAAAAAGTGAACTTTTTCAGATGAAAAATTTTCGATAGATGATGAAGAGAGGAAACTAATCATGATATTTTAGTACAATCAGATTGATAGAGGTTTATCTTTCTCACAACAACACCTGAAAAAAGGTCTGGTGAGGACATATTTTTGATTCTTCACTTGGATATTTCTGTAAGTAGTGTAGTTTTGAAGATAGAGAACATTTTTGCATGCTTTTGCTGAATGCATTCTCATCATTTTAGCCGAAGACTACTGATCCAGAAATATCTACCATTAATTAAAGAAAATATGTACTATATAGCCATTTCCACACTTTCTTTATCTCTGAAGACCACCTGATAAAGAATTCAGAGTAATTTTTTATTTGACATTATTTAATACAGTATTACATGTCACATAATAAAAATAATAATATAAACAGATAATGAATCTGAAGAGTGACCGTTGTAATAAAAACTCTTTCAGGTTAACTATAGATCGTGTTATTTTTCTTTCACCTTCTCACCTTTAGATTTTTCATCTGGAGAACTTTCCCTGGTTAAATGTAGCAATTTCAATATACAGATTTATTACCCTTCAGAAAGTCAATAATAAGATCTTTAAATATTCTTTGATCATGCGCACATAGGCTGCGCAAAAACATATCAGTAAGAAAGATAGTGAAAGTTAGAGAAAGAACATTTAATTAACAAGATTAGAATCTAACATCATACATCCTTTATGACTTGTTGTCACTGTTTTCTTTAGTTTCCATTCTGAGTGAACTCTAACATTAACCTAATGTTTGACCTTTATCCTTTCAGGTTTGATCCAGATCGATTCAGTCCAAACAAGAAATTACCTCCCATGTTCTTTGAGCCATTTGAATTTGTAAGCAAAAGGAAATGTTCAGGTTACAGGTTCAGCTATGTTGGAACTACCATTTTCTTGGTGACCCTTATCCGTTAGTTAAGGGTCATTTTGCTACCTGAGCAAAGACCAGTGACGATGGTCTATGGATTGGTCACCCATCTAAAGGATGAGATATTTCTGTCGTTATCTAGACAGAAGCTAGACAAATAATGGCGGTGGGTTACATCAAAGGTGTTGAGACAGAAAGAGAGAAAAAGGTCAGACTTTCATTGATTTATGGACTTCTTTACTGTTCTTTTAGCTGAAAATCTCATATGTCCGCTAAAACAAAATTAGTGCAGCCTCCCTACATTGCTGCGGGCTTTTTCTGTCAAATAAAGCAATATTTGACAGACACCTTGTACAGTTATCTTAATCTTCTCAATGGTAGACACAAACCTATTAGCTTTTGACGGTTATAAGAGAAATAAAAGTTCTATACAGTTTTCCATGTTTTATTTTTATATTTAGCAATAAAGGTGTGGATGATGTGATGGTTGTTTAGAAGCTATAATTTGCAAGGTTCTCACTTCGGCTGCCATATTTGTTGCGATCAGTTCTTTCTGTTATTTAAGTCAGATGGCAAACTACAGACAGATGGGTGCCGTCTGTCTAATTGGTACTTTTGTAAATTGACAGGACCAACAATTTATGACTATCTTTTGTTTTATACATGATAATAATCTTTTTTCTTCCTGCAGTGAAAATTTAAAGGAATCATGTGTTGTTAATAGTTGATTAATGGACCTACTCCATGACCAAGATGAAAAGTTATCTTGAAAACATGGTTGATATGAACGAAGTGTTTTTCCGTATCTTCACGCTATTTTGGATTCACATTAACTTTACTGTATTTGACAAAAATGCTTGTTATACTTTTTCTTTATGATAAAGCCACCTCCAATGTCAGTTCTAACTTCAAGGTATGGAAGTCAGTAACCAAGGATTATGAAACTTACACATTTTGCTAAAATGTTTTACTTTATCTATATTTGAAAAAATGTCCGGTGGTGTTTGTTACGTCGAAGTTTATATAAAAATGTTCATCTTTTATCTAGGGGAAAAAAATCATATATTGGTTGCCATTATTGCCAATAAAAATGAAAAGGGGTGATTTTGATTTGAAAAGTCTTGAATTATCAAAGTTACCTGTTACTTAAACGTGCGTTATCGAGTAGATGTCTTCCAATATATAATTATATAAGCCAAAAATGGATTATTTATGGAATATGTGATTCCACAGTTACAGCGGCAATATACACCTGAATTATTTTTTCTGCCTAGCTATTAAATATAACAGAAAGGAAATAATAATAATAATTTGCCATTAGAAGTGCTTGCCTACCTCTGGGGGATTTTTGGCTCAATGCATAAAATGTCAATAGGCTTTCAATAATGAGCAAAGTATGTAGCGTCTCTGATATGGATTATCTTCCCTATTACGAATTTAAAAGCACTGAGCCTCGTCATTTAAAGAGCACAGATTACGGCTCGGTGACGCCGTTTCACCTTTTAGTCATCACCTCTTTAATCTGTCCATTTAGAACAGTGACATTTACATCCCCACTAACGCAAAGTGAGGGTGTCTTAAATGATTGATTATCGTCGTGAATGTGTCAAATGCTGGGCGATAAATCTTCGAATGAAGACTTTCTCGCTAGTGGGGGAGGGGTTAACGGAAATTAACGTCAAAGTTTACTGTCCGTTGAATCTGGGGAAATCTGCGAAATCCTGTGAAGAGTCGAGCAGCCTGAAGATTTAATTGACAGGTAACCCTTTGCGAATTTATTTATTTATCTGAAAATTTTGTTTATTTATTTCCCATTAAGATGGTTAACCAAAACAACTGTCATGCACAAACATTTGCTTATTTATTTGTCTTCTAGAACGAGCGCGAGAGCTCACCTTGCCTGCTCCATGATTTCACATCACCGCTAGAGCATGGCGTCTGTGGACTATATTCAGATTACTTACTAGCAGTTGAATGAGCCTGTTGTCTCATCCACAACTAGTGCAGTTTTGTACAAGGTAGCTGACGCTCAAATACATTGATCCAGTGTTTTCCGTGCTTCTAAACGTCCGTTGGGATGCACACTTGAGCTAAAGCGAGGCTTGAGTTTAATAATAATAATAATAACAATGAATCACACAGTGTTTTTCTGGTCTTCCGGATAGGAAAGCAGTGACATCGGCCATGCGCCCGCGCTTAACTCTTTTACCTGGGTTGCGCTAAGATCAATGCTCGAAAGCCTTCAAACTTACCTAAGTAATTTGCTTTGTCACCGATGATGATACTCCACACTTTCCCTTTTTAGCTTAGCGTTTTGAGACGTCCTTAGACCCCGAAAGTCGGAACAGGGCCTCGCAGAGCTGAATAAGAAGCAGAAGATTATAAGACCTCAGCCATTGTTGAAAAGTGGAAGGAGAATCTTTACCGACCGAGCTGATGTCGCTTTCATAGGCATTTACGTTCTCTATCCTATAGCAGTGCTCGTCTGGTTAAAGGTCATTGCTGCACCAAAACGATCTTATAATCGTCGTTTCGATGCCCTATTCCTTTCCAATAGCAGGATTTGAAAACATTATTAAAAAAACATTAAGAACGCTAACCTCACATGTGAACAGATATGAGCAACTTATACACAGTCACCGAAGAAATACTTTACAATGTCTGGTCGCAAACTTTTCTTATTTATCTTTTACCTATTGTCCTTATTATAGCAAAGTGCCCATTTGACGTATCGCCATGCTGTCTGCTCGTAATGCCCGCGACAAATGCTTACCTTATAGAAGCTTTCAAAAAAAATTTACCATCCTAACTTTAGATAGTGAAAGCCACTCCACTGAAATCTTGCTCTTAAATTGTTTAATTATTTTAATAATTTACTTCTTTTTATTTTCAACCCCCGTCATAAAATTGTTTAATTCGTAGATTATTACAATGCAATTATTTCTCTCTTTTCTGCCCGCAGTATGCCAGCTCAAGTGGATTACAGCAGCTGGAGTTAACCCACCCAGTATTTACGGCCCTGGCCTCGCTGTGGAGACTGCAGGCGATCTTTAACTTTAAAATGAAAGTTACCGCTAAATATTTAATTACAAGAGGATAGATTCATTTTTAACATTTGTTTTAATCGACCGTGTAAATTTAAAAGATGACAGAATTTTTTAAATAATTTAATTTTATTTATTTCTCGGATTTAATGCTGGACCACGAAAAAAAATAAATGTGAATTCTGTCTTATGAAATATTGTAAAATGGGCGACGAATTTGTTTATTTTAGCGAGACCGTGGAATATCTTGTGATGGCTTTACTCACCATCATGGTGCTGTCTACCGTAACAAATCTGGTCGTCATTTTGATGGTGGTCAGCAGAAGAAGAATGAAGACGGCAGCCAACACCTACGTGATGTCGCTGTCCTGCGCTGACCTCATCATTGGCACCATTGTTGTCGGGTCGGCTGTAGAAAACATTATCAACACCAGCCATAATGGAATCATCTTCCGCTGCTTCTTCATCCCTTACTTTGAGCTCCTCGCTATCACAGCCAGCATCCTCAGTCTCATGGCTATTACTGTAGACCGGTACAGGGCCGTTGTCCATCACGCCCTGAAGAGAACGTCGCTGGCTGTGTCCAGAAAGGTGGTCTGCATGGCCTGGTTCGTTTCGTCGCTGTATGCGCTCCGCGTTATACCGCAGTTCCGGCAGAAATTCTCCTCACCGGGAAACATAACCGAAACGAACCTATCAGCAGTCGGAGACAGCTACGATGCCTTTTACCCGCTTTGCAACTTTTTCATCGAAGACGACATCTACGATCTGCAGTACCGGGCAATCGACTTCATCGTGCTGTACCTCGTGCCTCTGGTCGTCATGACGATAGTATACTCTCGCCTGATCTCGTTTGTATGGATACATAGAAAGCCGCTAGGATCGCAGCTGCAGCAAAAACGAAAGATCGTGAAGATGCTGATAGCCAGCGTGGGAATCTTCTTTCTCTGCTGGGTCCCTTTTTACCTGGTCGAATTCGTAACCGATCTAATGTCTATTATGGGCCTCGAGCTGGACGACAGGACCTCGTTCATTATACGCCTGCTTTGCGTGTTGCTCTCGTTCTCCAACAGCTTCATCAACCCCATCATCTACGCGTACTTTAACAGGAACTTCTACTACGAATTTCTCTCTGTCTTCGCTTGGTTCCGGTCGAGAAAAGTAACTCCACTTCAACAGGTCGCTGTGGCTTCCAGCATCGACCATTTCCACGAAGATTCCGTTAGAGCAGCAAAATGAAAAGAAACCTTGAATGTAATTAACTTTTAAAGAGGAAAGAAAAAACAGTTGACCATCTTAAATATAGTTTGTATGATATATGATCACATTTAGTCTCTGTAACGTTGCTGTTGATGATTCACATGTTCATTAATTGAAACATTTAAAATTTAAGGTGAAACCGGTCACAGCAATTAAGATGTTCTTCATTATTACAGCTATCAAAAATAAACAATTATTTGTATTGATATTCATTTGGATTATGGCTTTCGGATATTAAGTAGATTCGAATAATTCCACAAGAATATAATTCTTGCTAGATTTCTTCTGGAAATAGTGAAATGAAAAATTACTTTTCTGACTATTTCCTTTTGTTTCTAATTTTTATATCTTTAAAATATAAACACTGGAAAAAGAGTTTTTACATGTCAACGCATTTTATGAAAAGTTCATTTTTATTAGTAAAAGGAAACATCAAAAATCATGTGCAATGTAAAGTTCATCTTTACCATTAAATATCGTTTAAGATCACATATGCAGTTCAACTTTATCACTAAGTATTACGTACAGTGTTAAAGTTCATGCTTTCAGAAACTTGAAATTAGCCTGAAAATTTACAAGGAGGTGCATATTTTGTAACGCAGCTATGTCTATAATTTGCGAAATTGTCATGTTCAAAACATTTTATTAGTCGTGAGAGAGGCGAGAAATAAATGTGTCAGTGATATAATTCGTTATTGTTGTAGTCGGCCAAGGTTTTCATCTTAGAGTTTTATGAAACGAAGAAAAATATTTCAGCATCTGACGTCCTCCAAACCTCGTGGTAGCCGGGTTAGCTTTTATTTGACCGCCCTTACAAAGTCCACTTATGCAGAACGTTCTTCTTTACTAACAACCGTTCTAATGTTTGAACAGCAGAGGCAATGAGAGTAAAGTACAAAAACCTAAATTATATAAGCAGATTTCAAATGAAATGTCCACTGGCAAAATATGCTAATTCGCAACGGATCTGTAATCAGGGAATAATGAGAGAAAGCAATAACGTGGGTGACGGTAAACCTTTTAGCAGCCGGGCTCTGCTCCGGGACTGCGTCACTACGTGCAATTATTAAATGTCCGACGACGTGTGGTGTTCCAGTGTTGTTAGAAGTCAGGCTCTGTTGCTATGGTCGCAGATTAAACCTGCCGATGATATAACTCTGGTCCAGAGGCTGTCTGCAGAAACGTTTGATAAAAGCTGTGCAGTGTACGGTGATAATCGAAAAAATCTGTTCTGGTGACAGATGACCTTAAAAGGATCTGGGATACATAGAGGGAATTCTGGGTGGATATATCGAGATGGACATAAGTGAGAAATATTGAGACCAGTTTTTATTTTCCAGCAACGCAAAACTTTTAATTTGTCATTCGCACAATTTTTTTATTGTCGTCTGAAAACTTTATTTTGAGATTGCAGTCTCCACATTTGTGTACGAAAAGGCTTGCTTTTACTACTTGCATCTTTAGACGATACTAACAAGAACAAATATCTCATGTTTATAATTTATACGATCATCTAAGTGACTACATGAAATCACGAAGCCATCATGGATGATGAAAGGTTCCGTTAGAGACGATACGACCTTCAATGGTTTATACTGTGCCAATATTTTAGAAACGATAAATAACACTGTACATTTTAAGCAAATGATTCCAGGAATAAATATAAAAAAACAGCATTCGCAATTCATGGTCACTTACAAGGGACAAATCATTTTACACTAAAAGATGGCTCATGCCGTAAGGGTTCAAATGAAAATAGCGTCCTACACGGTTTCTTTATTCCAATCTGCATTTTTGTTATTCTTAAATATATGGAACAGCTTCTTTGTGCCATTTTAGCGGACGATTCAGTGCAGCGCTTAACTGGCTCAAGCAGCTAACGATTATCATCTTGTCTTCTGGGTTTCCTTCTTTATGGTATAAAAATATTTTATAGTTGCTCTGTCATATAATCAATATCTTTAATGTTCATGGATTCTCTCTCTCTCCCCCTCCCTCCCTCCCTCCCTCCTTGTTCAGATGCTTTTGCCAAAAATGTAAAATTAATTCGCTTCAAAGAAAAACCATCCACTTTTGTTTAAAAAATCTCAGAATAAAAATTTGAAATTTTCTGAATATTAATGTCCATGCTCATATTCAACCAAAAAACTAAAAACTAAAATAACAGAATACCTGCAACACTTGGCCCCTTAGATCACTGGTATTTATTACGCAGCCAATGGTTTATTTTCTTATGGCCCTCAGAGTCCTCAACGTAAGAAATACGAAAGAGTTTTCATTTTTTCAAACAACTCGATGACCGCTCCATTGAAAGGATTTGCTTTTTTAGAAACTACCAGTAGTTTCCCGAGCTCATTCCTGCCTGCATCGAACCTTCCCGAACACTTTCGGATGCGACAGTTCGGCAAACTCCGGAATATAGCACCCGGTGTATCCCCTCAGCAGTGCGAGTTTGTTCGAAATGAACTAGAGCCGTGACTGAATAAAATATTACTGAAGAGCAGCGGCAATTTCAAAACGAACTACATCCTGACTTTTTTGTTTGTGCGTCACACTGTCTGCTGTTCCGTGAAATAGCGAGGATCCCAAAACGATACGATCTGAATAGATATCACTGTATAGTGGTTTCGAGAGTAATTCCTATTAAAAACAAAAACGTGGGTTAAAAAATGATGTCTTTGAAAGAATTTATCCCCCACGAGAGCAAACCATCACAGTAGGCATCGTACCAATCATTCAGATCTTAGCCCGTAACACGAGACTGCTTAGCGACGAGATCTTAAAAGTTTGCATGGCAGCCGCTCACAGCATTTTGTTTCAGAAAGTCACAAGTGAACCGTTCTCGTTTAATGCCACCTGTGCTGGGAGAGCAGACCATAGTTATAACCTGTTTTCTACAATAACTGATTGTCTATTTCACTTAGCCATGGACTCCTCGGCAGATCTGAAGTCTATTTCATAGCTAATTTTGTTTGTACAGTATCGTTCAAAGAACGAGAAATCGACTACCGGAGAAATGTTAAGACAATTTGAAAATAGGAATAATTACGTTAGTAACGATTTAGGCTTTTCTGGACATTTAGGGGTCTACGTAATCGATTGAAGCCACACTCTTCTCTGGGCGCATGAAGTCGCCTTCTACCATGTTCTTGAAGCAGTCAGCCCTTAGTTTGCATTACCACTTAATTTACTTCAATAGATTGGCCGCAGTGTGCACTATGATAGGAGTAAACTCTGGCTTTGTTTCTCTTCTAAAGAAAGAACCCAATAAGATCGATTTGTGGATATAACATTATACACTACATTAAAAATAATTGGGAAATGATTTCGGCAAAATGATGAAAAAGTAAACATTGTAGATTATAGGCAGCTTAATCTTCGTATATTCAAGATATTTTTAAGATAACTTAATTCATGTGACGGAGATGGGTTTTTTTCAATTATTGGAATGCTCGCGAGCTCATCAAGACAAAATCGACGAATAAATATTTCAATTGCTTCGCTCGCCATGAGGACAAATTAAAACCCCATAGAGCAGTGGTTCGCAAAGTGTTTTTTAGGGAACTCTGGAAGTTTCAATTTTTGTCGTATGACTGAGTCAAGAAACTGTTCATGAGTATGTATTTGTTTTGTTTATATGTACCGTATTTGCCGGCTTATAAGACGCACTTTTTTCCAGAAAAAAGTATACAAAAATTGCCCTGCGTCCAATATGCCGGTATCACCGATGGGAGGCCGAGCGCCAAAGGTGTAGGGCTTGTCTTCCACGGCAGGCACTCCCGAATGCGTTACAGGCCTTTGCGGTAACACATTTGCATCACCGGCTTCCTGTTGCTCTGCCACCCTCATAGAAACACGAACAATACGCGCTGGCGACAAAGGCCGGAACTCGAACTGTTACTACAGTATGACTGATGCAATTGAGCCGCGCTCCCATTGGCTAATGCCATTGGGGCCTGCAGCTAAAAGACTCGGACCACGACGCCTGGAGCAGAGCCCGCTACAAGGACTGGACCAGGGTTTCCCAACCTTTTATCCGCCATGCACCCCTTCTCTCACCAGAAACGACTGAATTACCCACCGCCCCACCCACACCAAACAAGAGATGGATATTTTGTTGAAACCTTATTTTAACACACTGATATACGTCGCGTTTTGAGGATAACTACTTAGAATTTAATTCAGTGAGATCCCTGCGCTTGATGACATCCGACTAGAAGCGATACACGTGGTTCCAGTTTAGTCAGCCTCAGTCGTAGGTCACCCCGATCACAAATGTCCAACCTATTTCGTTTCTTGGTAAAAATATCCATGACGGCTCTGAATCCACATTCTACTAAATAGGATGTTGGAAAAGGAAGCAGCATCTTTCTTGCAGCTTTTGATATCTCTGGATAGTTCTCGGAAGCTTCGTCAGTCAACCACATCATTAGTTTCTTCGTTTTATGAACGGCTTCCATAGAGTCATTGTGCTGCATTTCTGACAGTTCATCTCGGTAACACCCATCAACGTCGTCAATTTGACGGAGGTTTCAGCTTTAGTTAGTATAAATTAAATTTATTCTTATTCTTTCTTTTTAGTCTAAAGATAGACGAAGTTTAGGGGCTGTCCTTTTAGTACGTACGCAAAGCTAAATGGATTCTTTGATTTTTTTCAATTATGGAAGTGTAGCAAGGAGTCGCAGGTCTTTGGAGTATTAGAAAAAAGGTCCCCGAGTTTAAAAAGGTTGGGAACCACTGCCGTAGAGCATTTTCGGAATTAAATTAAGCGTGGTGTTGGGGGAATATTATTCAAACCATTGCTGTAGCGACAGAGAAAACTACTAAACCAGACCAACTGGAAACGTCAATACAAATTTTCAAATCGTTATAATGGTTATATATTGTAAACAAACATACCAATTTTATAACTATCCGAATTCCTTTACATGTTTACCTCCTCTTTTCGCACAGTTATATTACACTGTCGGCGCCCGCCCACCAATGAGAAAGATCCAAATCGTTACTGTTCTACCCAAAGAAACAAAAGATCGAGCTTTTTCAATTAGTAAACAAATTCGGAAAGAGAAAAACGCTGGGCACGACTCAGTTATCGGTTTGCTTTATTAAGTGCCCTTCACAAACAAAAAATTTACCATCTACTCGGATTTCGCCTGAAGAAGCAAACGTACGAGACTGGGCCGAGCTCCCTCACGACAATTACCGGGAAGAGGGTATATCGTGAAAGGGGGCATTAGGTCGATGACTTCTGTGCGAGCTCTGTAAACCAAGAAATTTGCAGCAGAGGGGAATGTACACCGTAGCCGGAGTCTCTCCTCTCAGCGACATCTTGCTATTAACACACACACACACAACACACACACACACACACAAATCAAATATTCAATGGCTTCGCCATTAGATTATTCTGCGTGTTTAAGATGTTCTCTGGTCTCTTACAGTTGCTGGTTTTTTGCGACGGAGAGCTAATAGAGCGACTTTGGTTTACAGAGTTACATTTGATTTTACGTGGCGATGTATTTATCTCTGTTACTGTACTTTCTTTTTTTGTTGTCTGATTTGTCATGCCATCGTTCAGTGTCGATGGCTCTAAATAACAGGCCCTTGGTTACGTTTACTGTATTTGAAGACAACTCGTTTCAACACAGGAACTATAAGAATACACGTCAGTGACTTTGTTTACCAACACAACATGAAAAGCATAGAGAGACCGTATGGTCCCGTCAGACTGGGCAGAATTCATTTGCTGCCTGAAATTTTAATCCTTCTAAGAACACTGATCGAGCTATAAACGATTATTAAAGTTGACACTGAGTTTGGCAACATAGATAATGCGAGCATTGTGAATTATAAATGGGCAATCCAACAGAAGTCTCCGGTGATAATTCCGATATAAACAGATATATCTGTTTTCGTATCTATACAGGTGCATCTCAAAAAATTAGAATATCGTAGAAGAGTTCAATATTTTTTGTCAGTTATTTCAGGAAGTGAAAGTTGCATTATATTCTAGACTCATTACATGTAAACGAAAATGTTTCAAGCATTTTTAATTTTAATTTTGATAATTACGGCCTACAGCTAAAAAAATAGAAAAAAACGTATCTCAAAATATTAGAATACTCCATTTCGAGTTTGAGTAAACCACTATTTATGCAGTATAAATACAGGCCCGCTTCAACCATATAGCAAACGGGGCACTTGCCCAGGGCCCAAATAATATAATTTCAGTCATTCTTAAACATACTTTTGGAGAAGAAAGATGAAGACTGCAGCATGGAAACATTCATGCACCAAATCATCATTGACAATAATGTTCAAGTGACATTTCTAAACATGGCCACTACCCTGAAAATTTACCTGACACTAATGATAACAAAGTGTTCAGGTGAACGATCATTTTCCAAACTAAAACTCATCAAATATCTCCAACGAACCACCATGTGTCAACAGCGGCTGACAAAGCTCACTCTCATGAGCTCAAAAAGTGACATTCTTCGTGGAATTGATTTTAATGACATCGTTCAGCAATTTTCTGTGCAAAAAGCACGCAAAGTTCATATCTGAGACTCTGCTTTTTATGTAAATATAAAATATATTCTACATTATTTCCCTTTCTAATTTTATTCATTTCGCATAGATAGAGTAGACACAGAGATTGTGGAAACATACATTTAGCAGTAAGGCGAGGAAGGTGTATGCGTAGACCAGTGCTTCTCAACCTTTTCTGAGCCATGCCCCACCTAATCACCTCTAAAATCCTGATGCCCCATGTGGTGATATATAATTTTTATCATTTAAAAAGTTAACTCCGTTTCAGCTGAAGAAGCTTAAAACGCCAATACCTTGGTTTAAACAAGCTTCAAAAGAACATGGCATCCATGAAAAATGAAATAAACAAAAGACAGTTAAAGTTTTGAGCAAGAAATTACTGAAAAAATTGTAAGAAAAAATATTGTGGTATTAGATTTTAATAATGATACATATGATAATGAGAGAGAATTCACAGGTAATAAAGAGAGAGAAAATTTCTATATTTATGAAAATATTTGTGGATTGTCTCATACAAAAACAGCAAATAAAAATTCAAAACATGTAATAGAAAACTGAAATGTACTATGAACACAAACTAATTTGAATGGGAGCTTATTTGATCATTTTAATTACTGTAAAATAAAGTATAGGTTCCTATCAAATGCAAAATGCTATTTGAGCACATCTTAAGAAAAGCGGAATAAAGTTAGTGAGACCCTTGTGCTTCATGCCTGCTGCAAAGAGATTTTATATTAAGCACTAATTTAGTCAACTTTAGTCTCAAATTTCCTCGTTTACTGATATCCAGTGAATTTCTTTTCTTCAGTAGCAAATCATTTACAACGCTAAAGCCACATTCAGCTAAATATGAAGATGGAAACGGTAACAACGGTTTCCTTGCAAAGCTAGTTGAATTTGGGTATTTAGTTTCTGTCTCATCACAAAGCCATGCCATCGCTCCTTTTATGTTGAATAAAGTTTTAACTGACTCATCATTTTTTATTTCCGAGAGTTCATCTTGGTACTGCACTGAAACATCAGATAAATCCACAAGCACTGGCTGCATCACCCACGATGGAAAATTAATCTGTTTTAAATCAGAAAATCTTTCTTTAAAATCAGAGGCCAATATTTTCAGATGATCCACACTGACAAGCACAGCAGCCTCAGTCGGCTCTCATTTTTTTAGCCAATGAAATTGGTCAAAATTTTTGTCAGAAATATTTTTTGGCATAACTCGATAAATGAAATAAAGCCAAATATCTTCGCCTTTGCATCAACAAGTGTTTTATTTTGTTCCTTGAAGTTGTTTATTCAACACATTCAGTTTTTCGAAAATATCTGCTAAATAACTCAAAAACGCTTTTACATCAACGGTTAGCAGGTGCTTCATTTCAGGCTTGTCACTTAGAAAGCCACTAAGTTCATCAAACAGTTCCATGAATCTTTTCAAACAATTCCCTTTCGAAAGCCACCGTACCTCAGTGTGAAGTAAAAGTCTCACATAGTCTGAATTGTTATCTTCACAAAATTTCTCGAAAAGACGCTCACATTTGGCATTAGTTTTGATAGCATTGATAGATTTTATAACTGATTTCAGTACCTCATTAAGTACAGGAGAAATATTTTTCGACACTATGTTCTCTCTTTGAATAACACAGTGCACAAGAAGCATCTCCGGATTCTCATCTTTCATCAATTTTAAGCAGCCATTTTTCTTGCCCATCATAACAGGAGCACCATCAGCTGCACAAGATGTTATGTTTTCCATTGGTATATTATTGATATCTAAGTAGTATTTTAGTTTATTATATATTTCAGCGGCGGTATCTAAAGATTTGCAGAATAACATTTCTTCAACAAATTCACCTTAATCAATATATCTTACATAAGTTAGCAATAAGGTCTCAGTGCCTCTCACAGTTGATTCATCCATTTGTACTGAGAATTTTCTTGATTTCAACTTTTCAACAAGGTGTTTCAATATCTTCACTCATTTCAACTATTCTTCTCCTAACAGTGTCGTTACTGAGTGGCATGGCTTTAACATCTTTGTCATCTTTTTCCAGAACTGTTTTAAGAAATGCAGATATTGATGGTTTAATTAAATCCTCCCCTATAGTATGGTTTTTTCCAGATTTAGCAATGAGTAAAGAAATTTCATAACTTGCCTCAAGAGTACGACTGATACTAACAGTTTGTGCAGTGAACAGAGACTTTATTGTTGATCTTTTTTCAAACTTATTCTTTAAAGATTTGAAGTAATTCAAATCTGAATTTGCATACGCACTATGTTTCGCCTTCAAATGCTCCTCAAGACGACCTCGTTTCATTGATTCTTTGGCCAAGCATTGTTGGCATAAGAGACAGAAAGGTGACCTTTCATCATGAGCAGCGGGTATGAAACCAAATTTCAAAAATTCCTCTGAATACTGACGAACTTTCTTTTTGCTTGCACTACTCATTTTATGCAAGGGGCTGTGACTGAAATAAATGAGTAATCTTAAGAAGCGAAATGCACTTTCAGAATTTAAGACGTTTAAGTTAACACAAAAATGAAATAAAATAATTAGAACGTTCAAGTAAACACATAAATGAAATGAAGTTAACACATAATTAATAAAACAATGCCGATTCGTTTTATACAGCATATAAGGACAGACAGTGCGGTACACCAGATTTTTACGAATGTGTGAGAAATTTGTATCACACGCGAATGTATTGACGATAATCGTCTGACAAAAATATGCACACACACATACACAATGAATTTGGCAAGACTGTTGTATTATATTAGCATTTGGACTATTAAGTTTCCATCTCTGACACTTTATGTATCTTCTCGTATCATCATAATACTAAACAATCAAATATATTCCCGAGCAACCAAAGAAATATGTATCAATTACCTTGCATGAGCCCACCAAAACAACTTCTTTGTTTACGAGCTCTGAATTTTCAGAAAACGGAAATGCTCTCCTTTGAGAGAAAATGGAGGAAACAGTTATTATAATGGTAACTTAGCAAAAGCCCTTTGAATCGCATTTCTAAATCAAATTCAATAAATAAGGTTCTTCCGTGACCTCGTGCACTTTGTGTGACGTGCATGAAGAGCGATGGCGCAGTGATTATGTAATAACTATACAATAAAGACCTTTTTCACTAAAAAAAAATATTTACTCAAAATAGCATCTGAAACATAAACTTTACCTGATGGAAAATCCAAAAAATAAAAATCGAAAATTTGGACCCAGACCTCTTCATTCGTACTCAATTGCCCCCCCCCCTCTGTGGGGCGTACGCCCCACGTTGAGAACCACTGGTGTAGACGGAGCTTAAAAAAGATATTAATACAGTACACATCGGGGGCAAAATATCTGTTTGCCCCAGGCCCACTATTTCCTTGATGCAGCCCTGTATAAATACCATGAATCTCAGTCTGGTTCAGTACACACAACCACAATCATGGGGAAGACTGCTGACTTGACAGTTGTCCAGAAGACACTCATTGACATCCTCCATCAAGGAGGGTAAGTCACAGATGGTCATTGCTGAAAGGGCTGGCTGTTTGCAGAATGTTGTATCAAAGCATCTTCATCGAAAGTTGACTGGAAGGGAAAAGTGTGGTAGGAAAAGGTGCACAAGCAAGAGGGATGACCACAGCCTTGAGAGGATTGTCAAGCAAAGCCGATTCAAGAACTTGGAGGAGCTTCACAAGGAGTGGACTGAGGCTGGAATCAGTGCATCAAGAACCACCATGCATGGATGTGTCCAGGAAATGGGCTACAAGTGTCGCATTCCTAGTGTCAAGACACTCCTGAACCAGAGATGTCAAAAGTGTCTTACCTGGGCTAAGGAGAAAAAGAACTGGACTGTTGCTCATTGGTCCAAAGTACTCTTTTCAGATGAAAGTAAATTTTGCATTTCATTTGGAAATCAAGGTCCCACAGTCTGGAGGAAGAGTGGAGAGGCACAGAATCCAAGTTACTAGAAGTCCAGTGTGAAGTTTCCAAGGTCAGTGATGATTTGGGGTGCCATGTCATCTGCTGATGTTGGTCCACTGTATTTTATCAAGTCCAAAGTCAACGCAGTCATCTACCAGGAGATTTTAGAGCACTTCATGCTTCCATCTGCTGACAAGCTTTATGCAGATGCTGATTCCCTTTTCCAGCAGGACTTGGCACCTACCCACAGTGCCAAAACTACTAGTAACTGGTTTGCTGACCATGTGCTTGATTGATCAGCCAACTCGCCAGACCTGAACCTCATAGAGAATCTATGGGGTATTGTCAAGAGGAAGATGAGAGACACAAGACCAAACAATACAGACGAGCTGAAGGCTGCTATCAAAGCAACCTGGGCTTCCATAACACCTCAGCAGTACCACAGGCTGATCGCCTCCATGCCACGTTGCATTGATGCAGTGATTTGTGCAAAAGGAGCCCCAACCAAATATTGAGTGCATAAATGAACATACTTTTCAGAAGTTCGACATTTCTATATTATAAATCCTTTTTTTTATTGATCTTATGAAATATTCTAATATTTTGAGATAATTGATTTTTGATTTTCATGAGCTGTAAGCCGTAATCATCAAAATTAAAACAAAAAAGGCTTGAAATATTTCACTTTATGTGTAATGAATCTAGAATATATGAAAGTTTCACTGTTTGAATTAAATTACGGGAAAAAATTAACTCTTCCTCAATATTCTAATTTTTTGAGAACCACCTGTATTTATTAAAATGTTCTAATTTACTTGTCAGGCTGTTTTTCACCCAAGGCGACAAAAATAGTTGCCCTTTACTTAATAACAGGCGCCAGTATTTATTTTCCATTACCTCTTACTGTTTCCTGTTTCGTATTGTTTCTTTCAAATTATTTATTTAATAACTAAAAGCTAAAAGATTGATCCTTTTCTTCAGTAACGCCATCATATTCTTTCTTTTCTTTTAAACATCTAGGAGTCTAGGGAACTGATCGAGGCCACACTGTTCCCTGGGCACATGAAGTCGTCTTCTATGATGTTCCTGAGGCAGTCAGTCCTTAACTCGACAGTGACCACTAGTTACCAGGCTCAGACTCTCATTTTTATTTGAAAAACAAAATCCTTTTTCTTTCACTTTTCAGAATCTCATTGGTTTTGCATTATAACAAATATCTTTTATTTTTAATTTTGCATTTTAAACAATCATATAACAGTTTAAATTAGGTATAATAATTTGGGACAAAACTTCTTAAGATTTTGTGAAGTTTACATGTTTCATCTTTTCATATTAAGATTAAACTGTACATAAAAATATAAATAAATGATTACTCTGTAATTGGTTTTGATTACTTCCTTTACTGTCCATCATTCCATTTCATGTCAGTCACCCACTATATCCTGAAATGCTAACAGAGATTAGCATCACCCACCTTTCATTACATTTTTTTGAAGCAACCAAAAAATCCGTTTTATTGATGACTCCAGAAAATAAGGCACTGCCATCAATGACACAGTGAAGCTGTCTTAGCAGGATAGCTTGCGTGCAAAACCACAGAAAAATATTGTAAATACGATGGGGGAGTTTATCATCACAGGCATGGCACATTATTCCATAAGAAGAGAAGAGTCATGTGACAGACTCTCCCTAAGTGTGAACAAGAAGGATACTCTTCAGGGAATTGATCAGACTCACGATGCCAGTCAAAAGACCAGAGTCGGCTCCTTGGCTTATCGCCTTTTCTGCATCTACTATGGTTTTAGCAAAGTCAATCAGCTTCACCTCCACAGCTTCCCCTCCAAGATTTTCTAGGCTGCTGTTGCTGCGGTCTGTCTTTACTGGTGGCACACCATCCAGTGCGCCATCATATATTATGATAAGGGAACTGGAATAAAACCGGTAGCCATCAAGCTGCTGAACTGTGATGCACAGGTCTTGCAGTTTGGCTATGATTGGCAGAATCAATTCATGCCGCACGCGGATGCCATTATAAAGGAAGTGACACAGATGTTCATGGAAGCTGTCAACAGTCAGCAAGCGCCCATAATACTTATTATGCCGAAGGTAGTTCCTTGTTGGTATCTGGTAGACCTGTGATAAATGTTCAAGAGCAATTCCATCAGCAAAAAAGAAAAGGACAAAATGTCAATCAGTAAAATATTTTTAACCATTTGTAGTATGAAGCAGAAACTTGTGTTTCTTCAAGTAAGATAAGAGTCTTCAGTTCTTAGTTTACACAAATAAGCCATTAAATTTTTTAAAAAGTTTAACACAATTTAAAAAGAAAATTAATTAACAATTATTCAATGCTTTACCACAAAGAACCTGGTTAAACATGGTTTTGGTAATAAAATTATGGTTTCTAAAAGGATTAGTAGTGGACAGCTTACTGTACAGACAAGAACTAGTATTTAAGCCAGCTACCTTATTTCTTCTACATACTAGTGTTTATGAATGGCTTGAAAATATACAAACCTGCATGCCATGAAGTCTGACTCCCAGGACAGGAGAAGTAGAAACCTGCCAGGTGAGGTTATAATCTAGGGGTTTTGTCAGGGACTTGGTTCCCATCTTTAGATCCAACACAGATGGGTACTGAAAATGTTGTGTCAGATTCTCCAACATAATACATTGTACTGCTGTTAAGGTGGAAAAACAATATAGTGCATATATTCTACAGTATCTGGTATTTACCACTTCATCATACATATAATTTACTTTCTTCATTTCAGCCAACTACAAGAACGTTAACATAATGAAAGAAGTATGGTGCCAATGCTTGTGCCATTAAAACTGAGTGTGGCCAGAGTAATAGATGTATTAAAAAGAGAATGTTAGTGGCATCACAAAGCGGAACCATCAATGAATGCCTTGTAATATTTAGTTGTTGAGTACTTTGTAAATAGTTGAAATGCATTTTTCTATGAAAGACTAGATATTGGCATAGCTGTTTTTACCTAACGGTGTTCAAATCACTGGAAAAGATGTGCATAAAAGAGCTTACCAAAGTAACAACCTTAGAACAAAAGATATTTTGTGAAAAACTGCTGCTTTTCTCATTATTGCCTTTCCATTCATTTTGTGTGCACACCAGACTCCAAGTTGCTTGATTTTCTTTAGTTGAATTTCTCAGGTATGATGCTTCACAGCCATGTCTTTTACCTTCATCTGCTGATTTCAGGCTATAGATTGAAATTAAATCAGTAGCACAATAAATGAGAGTACATGGATTCCCCAAAGCTGTCATGATAGCACATCCACCTGTTTAGTGAATACAGGTGTAGGTTTAGAATAAAAATGGTTTAAGACTTACTAATGGGCAGCTATTTAAAAAAACAATAAAAACAATGAACAACAGATGTTATTAGTAACAAGCAAAAACTGTTACCAACTACAACAAATTATTCTTAAAGAACTGTGAAAGTTAAAAACAAAAATACTCCTACCCTTATATCCATCTATATATCTTCTAGATGCATCTTATTTTATTTTTCAAACTACTGATTGTCAGTCTCCTATGCTGGAAAGCCTGTCCATCTAGATTTCACATTTTAGTTACTCCAATGGAGAATAGGCTCTACTATCAAAGAGAAATAATTCTGATGCAATTTGTTGGACCTGACATTGAGAAACTGTATCCAAGGATGCTAATAATCAAGGAAAATCACAAGCTCATTGTGGACACTCAGTTGATATCATAAATGTACACAGCAGGCGTCAACTCTGCAGATGCATCACCAAAAAGAAAAGTGCACTCTTTTTACAAGGAAGACTAAATCCAAATATAGATTTAAATATTTCATCTTTGCTTTTTCTTGTATCAATATTACAATTTGTAGTTTTATTTACATAGCTAAACAGAGGAGTAGGTAACTTTTAGTTTACAGAATGAAGTTACTTGCTTCACTAAAGCATGCAGTTCTGTGAAATTGCAAAGATTATACAGGACCTTTAAAATTGTAACAAATTATCATGAATGGTTATTTTAAGTTTACTATCATATGGAAAAATGGTGATTCTTCTTTTCAAATATATCAATTTTACTACAGTTTCAACAGTAAAGGGTAAAGAAACAGGCATAGTAGTGCAATTGGCAAACATTTTTTAAAAGGTGAAGGGAGATAATTACTATTTAAATCACACACCTGCTTCCTGTAAATAAACCCAAATTTTATAAAGCAAAGAAAGAGAAAAAAATTAATAAAATGTTAAACATGTTTGTACTAAAACCAAGTATAATTTAGTAATAAGTTCATATAAAGTGATTTCTAAAAGTTAAGGAGAAATATTTTCAAAATTGTATTCACCAAATGTTCAACACAATTTTTATCAAATAAACACGTAAATGAGTTCCCTAGGAAACATAAGTAAACTTTAATATAAAGATATATAAAAAACTGGCATTTATTTATATCAATCTTGGCTGTGTTAAGATATTTGTTCTACAGTTGCCAGAGTGATCCTTTTGATATTTCCTTCTGACTTCTGCTGCCAAAGAGAAGTCTGGGTATTTCCTCACACCTTACACCCAAACAGAAAGTTTTCCAGAGTTGGTCATGACATACATTTTGTACTCTGTAAAGTATGCTATCCACCATACCCTGAAGGACATCTTTAGATTAGCTTGGTGATGGCCAATTTCTCTGAGTGTTGTGCAGGAAGTGAACAAAGGCCAAGTAACTTTACCAAATTTGAAAGCTATCTCAGTCTTCCCATAGTTCCGCAGTAGTGCATCGATAACTTTCATGGTGGCCTTGAGTCGCAGACATGATAGCTTTGCCCAGATAACTGGGTTTTAGCCAAAAAGAAAATTAGCTTCTCTAGTTATTTCTATAGTCAATAGTTAAGTTGTCCCTGCAGACAGATCTCAACCACCCACTCAGAATTTTGACAGTACTGCATTGACCAGGCTAATATTGTTCACTGCTTGTTGATAGGGATATAAGCAACCATGCTGGTAATTTCCATCAGGGGGAGGGGGGGGGACTGCATCCCCTATCAACTACTTCTCATTCATTTTTATTTACATCCTTTATGTTAAAATTTTTTTATTGTCTCCCCTTTACTCTAAAAATTATTATCTGTAATTTATGTAATTCTTTGATAAAAATTGCATTGATTATTTGGTAAATAAAACTTTACCAATTTAAAAAAAATATTTCAATTTTTTGTTTGTTGAATAACTTTTGGAAAAACAGTGTAAAGTGGTATCATGAAAGTTTATCTATCTTGTGTTGATCCTAAGAGGATGACAAAATCCCTGGATGAGAAGTTCTTTTACACCTGAAGAAAACACAAACGTCCAAAAGTAATGATTAAAAAATTTAAAAAAGAAATATTCTATTTGTTTCACAGAAGTTGCCACAGTCCCGTATATAGTGCAATCGGAGTTATCCCCCTGAAAACAAAAACTGAATACTTTGGCATAATCTTTAAATAGGGACAAAACTCCATAATTTGTGGTACAAAACTAAACTTTCACTGTGTTGAGCTTTGTCAAAAGCGATCAGACAAAACCAGAAAAAATTTAAATAATTTATGAAATGACCCAAATGTGGAAAATACATGCAATTGATAATGTAAACAAAATGCCTTATCCCCATGGAATTTTATACAGGTGTGAAATTTTTGTTTTGTTTTGAAAAAAGTCACTTCTAATGCCATAATTTCTGTTAACAATGTTAGTGAGCAGAAAATCAAGAACAAATTGTTTGATTACTCTGTTTTTGAAAACGTTTTCTAATTCGCTGTCAGACCAAATAGAACAAACCGTTATGATTTACTGCTAGTGTGCATTGTAACTGCAGATTTGCAATAATCACTCTCTCTGTGTTCAGAGACACCAACACTTGGTTTTCCTGATATAGACTTGTTCACAACCATGTGAAATGGAATAAATACCAGGAACATGTTATCTGTGTGTTTATTGGAACTAGTTGTTCTTAACAGAGATCTTAAATTTGCTGGTTTCATCAATTCTCTTGTTGTTAGTTATATTGATACTTTTGAAAAGAATCCCATCTTCAAAAATGGTTAAATTCTTCTGAAAGTTCTATGTTGTCTTTGTTCACAAACATTCCATTCCCACTGCTGAAGCTTATCAAGTTCTCACAAGGAGAAATAATAGAAACCAAATATTCTACATGTTGACATATAGGTAAATCTATACTAATGACAATAGGCTTGACTGGTTCATCAGCTTTGTTAACTTTAGGTAAGCCATACAACTTGAGTGCATTATGAACTAATGGTAGTTAGTCCTTCCCTTGTTTTTTTTAATGTTTGTAGTGATATTTTTACTTTAATCTTTCTCTAGAGCAGGAATGAGATCTAGGTTTACTTGTTTATAAGTGTAATAAAAAACTGATTTTGATATTGTGATCTGGTTTGTTCAGAATGGTAGAATTTCTTCTATCAGCAGGGAGTTGTATAACAAGGCTAGAATCAGATTTCATCCATTTAATGGCTGTAGGTTTGTCTTTGTTCTGAGAATACACCATCCCCAAGAACACATCTCTCTCTTTCTCCTGGAAATATTTTAGATTTAGTTCACCTTTGTCTCTCATATTTATACTTTAGAATGGTCAGAGCTTTGAGCAGCATCCAGAGGTTTACCTTACCTACCTCTCACCGGTTTCAGCCAAATTATACAAGGAGATTTTTTGGACACACACACATAAATATATATTTAGGTTTCCATAAATCATTCTCCTGCTGCTATACAAACTGTTCACTCTACTCCATTTCAATGAGCCTTTTTTAAGTTTCTAATTCAGATTTGCTCAGCGAAATCAAACATGTTCACAGAGTATTGAAAGAAACTTATTTTTTGTTTCTCTACATCTGGGTCAATTGATGACTGTTTTTTTCCACTTTCTAAAAAAATTTGAATTCTTCATTATTCTACATTTGTCTTATTGAATTGAAAAAGATGAATGGAAAGTCAATAGAAATTCCAAGCCTCATTTGTTTTATTCCCCTTTGAAAATTTTACCAGTGTTGTGCAAAACTAAAAAATGTATTAGGTTATCTCCCTCTCCCTTTTCCATACTTGGCAAACATTTAAAACATTTTGATTTTTTAACAAATTAATTTGCACCAACTACTTTTTAAAAAAAAGCAAACAAGTAAAAAATTTATTAGCCTAAGGAAATTCTATGTTTTTTTATAAAAGCAAAGGCCAACAACAAAAGCTAAAAAAAATTTGTTTACATGCCCATAGCACCTACAATTAATCATTTCTTTAATTATTACCAGTGAAATTTGTATTTATAATGCTATTATCTTCATTTTAAAACTCGTTTTTTAACAGCAACAAAAAATAAGTACATCTTTAAGAATCATTTTTTAAAAAAAAAACCATTGCTGTTTTCTATTCCAACAATTTCTATCATTCTCTGCTGACAGCTACTGCTCTCCTCCTGTCTGGTCCTTTTAAAGATTTTATTTATTTATCCTAATAATAATAATAATAATAATAATAATAATAATAATAATAATAAGTGCATTATACTGCACAGAGCTAATCTCCTGACTGATATGGAATCACTTTTTCTAATCCGGTAAGGTGCCTAGCTCCCTTGCTGTTCATGAAACCATTAGTTTACACCAATTGAGTTAACCTTTGAGTGTCAACCACAAATAGGAATTAAACCCATGCTGCCATGAAAAGTGAGCACCCTGAAAATAATAATAATAATAATAATAATAAAGCAACAATATGTAAACCTCTATCATTAACAAAACTTTATATTTTAACACCACAAGAAGAAAAAAAACATTTAAAACACTCAAAATATTTCCAAAAAATTATAGATCCCTTACAATTAGCTGTCACTGCACAGCAGAATAATATTTAAAATATTTAAATTTAAAAAGTATCAAAGATACTATTAGTGGTTCTATTATGTAAAATACTGAATGACTGGATCCCATACCTGCAATTGTTATTGATATTGTCTTTTGGGATAATATAGGGACATGTGGCATTGTCTTTGCTTTGATAGCCTTTTTTTTCTTCTACTGTCTCTTGTGTATATTCCTCTTCTGGAAGACGAGCAACAAAATGGATTTCTTCTCTGTTTATCTTGTACTCCACACTGAGAATGCCTACAAAAAAATGTAGTCTAGCAAGAAATCTATGAATCAGCAGCCAATATAGATCTGCAGACAAAAAATCAATAAACAAATAAAAATCAACATGACCTTGAAAGTAGCTTCAGTTTATCCATGTTTTAGTTTAAAGGATGTATTGTGGTGTCTGTAATTGAACAATCAGATATCTCTTCTGAAACTGAGTCTACATTGTGTGTGAAATTTCTGCTAAATTAACTAGTGATCAAAATGGGCTCTTAACTGCTAATTATGGTTAAATTGTTCGCTGAAAATGAAGTAGGTACGAACAGGGCTTAAAAAATTTTAAAAACGAATAAAACTTATTTTAATCTCAGAAGCAATCATAAAAATGTATCGTTTTTAATGTCCATTGAAAAAGTCATGACAAATTAGTTTTTTTATCAGATGATAAAATTGATAAAAAATGTTTAAATATGTAATTTTGAAAAGCAACTAACATTAAATCTAAAATTTGTTGTGAATCAGTAGTTATGCTTAAATCTGACAAACATATAGCCATCCGCGACATCAGTGCATCTTTTATCAGAATTAATTAGTGACGTCTCAAGGAAAAAATATTAAAACACTTCTAGCCCGATTTATCTCCCCCTGCACATTTTTTTCAGCGGTTGGCAGAACATGAGATGTCACTCACGTGGTGCGCGCGCCACTTTCTCTCTCTCTCTCCGCTTTGATTGACTTTCCGCTACAAAGTTTATGACAGCTGTTTTGGTGCCATCTAGCGTTGTTTTTAAATAACACAAATATTTTAGCTAAACGCATCAATTTAAAATACAAAAAACAATCACAGAGAGAGGGTGACTATCTTTCCACCCCGCTCCGCTAATAATTTAAAGGGTTGTTGGTTTTTGTTGAACTTCCTACAAACCCTCACCTCAACCACTTGGATCCATTGTTTCTGTTGTTGCTGTTGTAACATGCGCTATAATATCAGCAACTTCGCTCACCAACAGATTTCTTTAATACCTTCATGGCCCGTTTCAGTGGCCACAGGAAGGTTTCATGTTCGAATCGCAGTCATTCATTGAATCACACTAACCCCACAGATAGAATGTCAGGAACCCTCAGAAATATCCGTAGAATTAATTCCGTCGTAATGTCCGGTGACGTCATTCGAAAGCGCCCCGATATATCTAAAATTTACGATCCCTGGGTAGGAAATCCACTTAAAATTTACAACGTTGTCAAGTCGCAGAAGAGGTTGTGAACGGGCCAATGGTAGGATTGCTCGCAACAGATAAATACTGCACAGGATCACTCGATAAGCGAATGGGGACCGTCTCAAAGCCAAAATGAATGGTTATAACATTTTGATTTACCTCGGGCTAATACAGTGGTTAGTTTATCTTGAGGTGATAATTTACAACATTTCTGGCAGGAAATAGTATATATGAGAGAGAGAGAGAGAGAGAGAGAGAGAGAGACTGTTTTTCACTGAATTGGGAATAAGTTAAACAGAGGATTAGAGATCAGCGGGGAAATCTGAAACCAAATTATTCAGAAATAAAAGCAGTTAATTCATACCTTAGAGAGAGAGAGAGAGAACAATGGAAGCGTGTAATAATGTCATTTAGCTCAGCGACAGTTCTAAATGAGACGAATAAAATAGCCTGGATATCGACATAATAACTTTAAAAAATTTTTTTCTTCTTCAAACAGTATAATCTTTCAGTTAAGGAAATGATCTGTTTTTTAAGATAAGTGTGAAAATAAAACAGAGACGCACTTTTAAAATTTTTGCGAAGAATAGAGAGTCAGCTACGAAGAGACGGTAAGGACAGACAAAGTAATCAAGGAGAAATCTCTCATTCTTAAGTAGATTTGGGGTTCGTTCATTGACAGAAAAACTGATCGTCGTTAACTAGTTCGGCTCCTATCAATAAGACGAGGAGTCAACAATACCAGGAGGTCGGTGTCTGTAGAAAACGTTCGATAGCGGGCAAAGTACAACGACGAGTAAACAAAGGATTTGTTATAGAAACGAAGCGGATCAGGTCATTCGTTGGCTTGAAAGTACCTTACGGCAAGTTCTACTGCTCATAACAATGTATATACACCTTTCCAATTTAGAAAATATTAATATTATTATATTATTGTTGTTATAAATAAAATCAAAACCTCCAATTGCGCATGCAAAAAAGACAAAAGGCAAGCAAAACCTAACCCTAAAAAAGTAAACAACTCGGTCAAATTTTCACCCCGTAGAAATAAATAACAAGGACCAGAAGCCAGCTCTTTGTGGCTGACATGGGGGTAAGGAGCGTATGAGAGAGAGACCATACCTCTGTCCGCAATCTCTCTCTCTCTCTCTCTCTTTCTTCTGCACGAACTTATTTGAAGACGGTGAACTTTAATGAAATATGAACTGCAGAGCTTAATTGTTCTCTTCTGAACAGAAATTCTGGCTTTGGAGACATGCCAACCATTTTTCTCCCAGACCAGAGTTTCGGGGGCTATGAACAACAACAACAAAAAAGCAACAATGCATTCAATTACTGGTTAGTAGCAAAAATTTAGATTGTACAATATTTGAAATTGCCGAACTCTCCACGGAATTATGTATCTCAGCTATACTAAGGCAATTACTGTTTTTGTCCCCTTCCCCGATCGATACGTTGTGCGATGAATTATTATATTGGATGCTTCCATCTAACAACAGATTTTCACCTGAAAGACAGATGTTCAAGTCCCAAGTTTGGGTAGAATGATAGTTATGTTATCATGTACGTTGGTTCTAACTCATGGGAATTTTAATAAAATAGTGTTCAAGAGTTATTTAGGGTGTAATATCGTAATGAAACAACAGTTTTTAAAGTTTCGCTTTATTTAAGTATCGTTAAAATCGTTTTTTTTTTTTTTAAATATAGATTTCTTATGACTGTTTGTATAGTATCCTGTCATTGATTCTGCGCCAGCTGTTACTTTCAGGTAATAAAATAAGCACATTTTATGTGATGAGAGAAGAAAAGGTTTCGTACACGATGTCATATGTGCAGGTGTTGGTGCGCAGATCGCCAGCTGATGGCAGCGAAAGGACACAGAGGAGATCTAGCTGGACCTCCACGTCCGTGACACATCCGAGTGTTCTGCTCACCACTGGGCATAGAAAGAAAACCTTCAGGTGCTAAAGAAACTAATGTTGACATGATTTTCAAAAGAAGCAAAGGTAATTTGGCATGGTGATGAAATGCGATTGGAAAAAATATTAAATTTTCTATTCAGCTTTGCAAAAAATGGCTATAGCTAGCGAACAGTTTTTGTGAAAAGAAATAAACTCAAACAAATCAGCAGTTAAATTATTTTCAAAAGGTAATTCAATACATTAAAAGAAGGCGTAACTACGTCGTCCTCTTGTCCTTTGGAGAGAACAATTGGTTCATAATTCAAACAGCGGTAAATGGACGGAACTGACCGCTGGACAGGTACCTCAAAGGTACACGGGATTCCTGGGACTTCCTTCCTCCCTTTGCACGTAACTATGAAGCGAGTTTTCCGCCGGGAACACTATGAACGGTGCCAGACAGCCGAGGGAAATAACTTCTGACAAACAATCGGAGACAGGTTCGCGTTCTTAAGACTAGATCGTTAGCTCGATTAACGCGAGATTCGAACTTCAGACATTTGGAGACAAACGTTCCAAATTATGAAACATTTTTAAGAAAAAAAGTTTTAATTCAGTGGGAGGGGGGTGTATTTCTATTTTGAATCATAGTTCATCACGATGACACAGTCTGGTATGTTGAGACTTTCACTGTCTCCGACCCAGGGCGGGAACACAGGCAGGTGGACAGAAAAACGGGTCCGTTAAAATTAGGATGAAGACACCAGAAGTCTTTTCCCCACTGTTTAAAGCTTTAGTCAAACGTCACGCGCCGCCTAAAAAAAGGGTCCAAACCGTGGTGTTCTTACACGGAGCCAGACTAGGGAAGCGTTTTACACGAATCGTTTATGGTTTGAATGCTCGTAATTACGCTGAAATTAATTTCGCCGAATGGAACTTTTTGGTCTGGCAGGTGGTCGGTCAGAAGAGCATTTAAACACGAGACATTTAGAATCACGAAACGGCCTTCCTTTTGAAATTGTGAAATATAGCACCGTTAATTCGCTAGCAAGTAATTTCGGAGAATCCGGTCTAACAGAGCAGGGAGCTCTGCCGGCTTTATAAAGGACCAGTGGCTCCTGGCAGCTCCGCAGCCATGTCTGAACCCAAATAAAGAGTCCTTTCTCGCGTCAGGATCTACGCGTACTGACTGACCCACTGATAAACTTTAGAATCTCGTATATGGCGCCTGCTGTTATTGGCTGGGCATCGTCAGTCCGCCGTTGAATTCGATAAGAAATTTCATGTAATCCGCCTTCCACGAATCACTGATAATTTTTTTTTTTTTTTTGTAAATTAGGGGGAATACTGAGTGCGCCGCTGTCCCAGGTGGCGGTTTACAGAAAACGGGCGTCACGTGACACAGGGCTGGGGTGAGGTGCCAACTAAAGCGGTTATCATTGACCAGGGGTATCAGGGAAGGGCCACAATGTTACGGTGGGGAGGAGGAACCCGAATTAACCCTCTAACGTTTTAGAAGCGCATACCGCAAGATAAAAGGAAATTCCGTAATTACTCTGCGGATAATACCTTCCTCGTGCCATGTTGCGGTTAGGCTTCCTATTGGTGCGTCTCTATCCAATCAGCAATGAATGTTTTTTTGAAAAAAAACAAACGCACAATACCAGAACCATTCGTTAACGTTACCCCCCCCCCCGTTCCCCTTCCTCCTAGTGTCGCCGAACCATCTCTTGTGGCTGGTTCAACAATAATGCCAGACATTTTCGGACGTACAGAACGAGCTTTCATATTGCCATGGTTACTACTAACGGGCGTTGCCGTTCCTATGCATCGTAGCGGCCTAGCACTTCCGTTAGCAGGAAATGAACAATTCCAACTTCTCTGCTTAGCTGTAGGAGGAAACCCAGGTAAGAACAGAAGAAACCTTGATACTTTAAGACCCGTCAAACCAGATTAGACCCCCAGAAAACCTGCCCCCCCAACCTCGACGTTTTGAAAACGGAAAGTCGTTTAATGAGGACGCAGCGAAGACATGGATTTACGTAAAGTCACTTTTCTATTTTGTTGTTTGGGTGGTTGTTTCGGCCATGCCGACAGGCTGGTGACAAGATGGTACAGACCGAGGGTCTGCCAGCCACACAGCGCCGCTCAAACACGCAGTCCGGCATTCCACGTGAAAGCTGAAACCGGATGAAATCTCCCTATTATTTCTGGTTCCCTTGAGAAAGAGTCCCCCTTGTGTTCTCCCGGCAAACCCCCCCTCTTCCCTCAGTGCGGCTGTTCATTTCATGGGAATATATCTCACTGCCCCTCCCTCTCGAAAATGTTAAGTTAACCACAGGATAATAAAGACAACCCATCCTAAAGAAAGGGTTGTTAACTCTTCAGCGGCTTCGAGATTTGTCAATGGTAAACAACTGACTTTTTGTTTTTATCAGAATGTTTCAGATAGTCGAAAAAACGAGCGGACCTTTCCAATCATCTATTAATAGTAATACAATACTATACTAGCCTTTCGCTGTCGGCAGTCGCAGGGTTTCGTGAATCCTTTTTAAAAAGGGGCTTCTTTAGGGAGTAATTTTGTTACTGTTTAATCTGAATTTCCATTCTTGGAGCGTTCCAGCGACTTGAGCTGTTAGGTCTTGAACCTTCCGCCTGTCAGGTGCTAAGTCTTTGGCTGTGAACTCCCAACAAGAAACCCTTTATTGTTATCCAATTAAAGGGTCACTGCAGTCTTTTAATATTAATTTACTCCATAACTAATGTGCTTGTTTTTTTTGCAATTATTTAATTATAGCATTAACTTCAGAAAATGTAATTTTTTGAAACGTATGGACAACATTATAGAGCTTATTTCAAGACAATAAATAACTCCATTAGCGTCATAATTTTGCAACATGTCTTGTTCATTATTCATTCAAAGTATCGATATGAAAATATTAAATTAGTTTTTATATATAATCTAATAATTCGTGATTGCTGCTGTAGCTTTAAAACCAAAAATTTCTGGCCTGCAGGCGACAGAGACTAGTTTTAGATGGCATCGAATTAAGTGAGCGTTACTAGATCTGTACTCCAGGGTTTAATTTTAGGTCATTAATTAATGATATCGGCAAAAACGATCGTTCCTGGGTGGGTTATAACATTTGGTTTAGGAAGCATCCTTTAGTATCGGATCGTGTTGCCCTTTTGTATACTTCACTATACTGTAAATAGTAATTAATGTGTGTGTACTTCACCGTTTCATTAAAGATTTAATGGGGAAAAAAAGATTATCGCTCGTCTAGTAAAACTTAATCCCAGAATTACGTAGACTAAGTCCACCTGTTTGGAAATGAACAGACAGGCATCCGAGATGTGTCGTTACTATTTCGACAGTAAGAGGTTAAGAAACAGGTAGTGAGTGTAGCACAATTGGAAAACATCTTTTAAAAGGTAAAGGGAGATAACTACTACCTAAATCACACACAAGCCTTCATGTATATGATCCCAAATTTTATAAAGCAAAGAAAGATAAAAAATTAATAACAGCAATGATAATGTAATGTTAAATAGGTTTGTACTAAAACAAAAAAAGTATTAATCTTTTCAAATTCTAAATAAGGTAAGCAAACAAAACTGTGTTAATAATATTAAATATTCCCTCACATGCGTTTGCAGTTTCGGTTAAAGCTGAAAAACAACAACAATTCCGCGTGTAGAATTCGTCACTGATTTTTGTAACTTCAAGTTTATCATCGATGCGTTCAAACAAGTCACCGAAGGCGCCGGCGGCCCCACAGTTTCCTTGATGAGGTCGAATTATCCCCCCTAAAATTTGCATAAACGTCACACTAGCGCGTTAAGGAGCGTGGCTATCCGTGTAGTTAATGGAGAAAAAGTGACCAATAACTGAAAAAAAGAAAATGCGACATTTTCAAACCCAACGTGGACGCTACATGATTTTCGAAAATACCTTGTAGATGCTGACGACAAGTTCGACTCTATCAGAATTTCTCAGTAACAGACACTAGGGAATGGTCACGAGTACGGTATCGAGCTATCTCAGCATAGGTTTGGGAGTGATTTTGATACTGTTATTTCTGGAACAGTGCAGAACTTTTGATCGCAGCTGTAATATATACCGCTGAGCGTTGCTGAGGACCAGTTATGTGTACCACATGAATTTGAGCTAAGTGAAGGTCGAACACGGGCAACTTTATGAAAATAATTAAACCGGCTGTGCAGGGTTTCCTCCCACATCTAAAGGTAAAACGCTTTATTAAGGATTTTCCTGCCGAGTCGGCCGTGTGGAGCCCCTCGTGGGGAAGAACACCACCCTCTAACTGATAGCCGCGGTGTCACGCGCTTTCGCCAGGGTAGCTGCCTTAAACGAGACAAACAACAACAAAAAGTCAGTGCTCTTACCTGCCTCGTGGGCAGACTGATACCGATCGCAGTAACTAAGGAATTATTAACTGTAAGTAAACCACTACAGAGCTAAAAGCAGCTGATGAGGCCTTAGTTACACAAATTTAGGAGCAGGTATTAAGGCGTTAAAAAAAAGAGGGTGGAGTAAGCTCATTTATTTAGGTCTAATCTACCGACCGACATTCGAGCTAAATAAATAAGTAATTAATGGATTACCTACTTACTCCAAATGTTCTTCTACTGGCTATATCTAGTAAATTCAAAACAGGCACGTAACTAAATTTGCCGTTAGCGCATACGTAACGAGATGCTCAGCGGAGTATGGCGGCGAGCTCACTATCCATCAGCGTTAGATAAAATCAAGGATTACACTGATATTTCTTAAGTGTCCTGAGTAATACATAAGGCTTCTTCTTTCGTTCCTTGTCCGTCGTAATAACAAAAATCGACGTAAGATCAAAATATTTCCCCATCCAAAATCTCGCGCAATAGATGATAAGAAAACATTTTTTTTTAAATTCGTGATTTTTTTCCCCATTAAAACTATAGCAGTCACATCAGAATTGTGTTTTAAGGTAGAAAATACAAAAAAGCTATGCAACAATCTGAATACATTAAAAGTCCATTTATCCGAATCGCTCGGGACCTTCGGACAACCGGAAGATATAGATGTCTGGACATGATTCCCCCAACCTCGGATGAGCTTATTTTTCCCCATTTTTCTTTGGAGGATGTCTTTGTTTCTATTATTCCTTTATCTCTTTCAGTAGCAGCATAAACAATGAACAGTTTATTTTTTCTGTGCTAGAATATCATGCAGAGTAGAGGTGCCAATATTTTAATTAATTTGTGATTAGTCTGCGATATTCCCAAGGCTCTACTCGGCGAATAATACCCACTTTTAGTTCTCTATTAAGGTCAGCACACTTACGCTTCTTGGCGCCAAGAGTCCGTAGAAATTACTGTAACAAAGTTTACTGTACTTACATAGAATAAAATTTAAAAAAATTAAGAGCGGCAATGGTTCCGCACGCTCTGGAAACAATGTGGGAGGGGATACAGTGCCAAGGACGCCACGCAGCGGAAAATATAAACATTCGAAGCGTTAGGGCTTTCAGATAAATGATCTTTTACTCTACTCCCAGGAAGGTGAGTTTGACTCTAATATATATATATATATAACCAACCATCATCAATGATAAAATGACCCACAAATGTAGAGCAGACTCCTTTTCAAAGAAAGTGTGGTGCCGAGTCTCCCTTTGACCAGGAGTCGGATAATCAGCCGATTATGAGGGCCATAGGCGGGGTTTGCACATGTGTCGGATAGTTGGTCTGGGTTAGGGAGGAAGGCGTAAAACCAACGTCCTGCCGCTCGCTATCACTGCGCACAAACAAAACAGGCTGTTGTCCTCCAAATTTACTTTAATCCTAACAATCTGCGGAAGGGCCCCTACTAAAAGGGGACTTGGGTATACTGAACGGACGGATCGCTCGACAAGAGCCACTGGCGACAGACGTTAATGAAGTCTTTCGCTATTCTGGTCCAATCGGGACGCCCCTCGTCTTGTATACTGGCGGTCTGATGTCTCCACACGAGCCAGACTTTCGCCGTTTTACAGTCTCCAGATGAAGAAAGATTAGCGAGACTTTTGACGAACAATCAGAGGCACGACCAGCAACACCTTCAAACTTCATGAGAAAAACTTATGCCAGGTCAAAAATGATGCTAATCTTGACGAATTCCATGCCTAGATGTCAACAAGCTTTATGCAGTGCAAGAGATGCTTCCATTAACTAAGCCGCTATAGTGCATTACAGAAGAAATATACAAATACAAGAGTGGTGGTGTTATAAATTATTAAGGCAGGGGGGATCTGTAGATTTGTTTGATGTTTACTTTAGTAGTATGCATAAGTTATAAAACTTACGCACATAAGAGCACAAGACATTTAATTTAAATAAAAGGCAGGAATCTGTTCGTTTACGATGCTTCTCAAACACCGCCTACCTACAAAACGAGAATTCAGCCTTAAACTCCTAGCATTGCTAAGTTCTCAAATGTCCTTTATTCAGTTCCATTGATGTATTTTTTAAAAAAGAAAGGTTGTTTTCAAGTCCTGAAATTTGTTATATCCACCGATCAAATGGCAGCATCTGCATTAAGTTATACACAGTATCACGAATTTTTGGTAAACATATGTTTTGCATCAACATGTCGGTTATGAATATCCACTGTTCGGATTGAAAAGAATCAGTCCACAGCTTTGTTCCTCGCCACTTAGTAACCTGGTAACGACTGCTTCTTCCCACGCTGTTTCTAAACATTCTTCGAAACCTGAAACCTCTCTCTCTCTCTCTCTCTACTGACGTCATCTCTCTCTACTGACGTCATCTCTCTCTCTCTTTCTCTCTCTCTAAAATCACTCCAAAATACTTTCAATATTACTAACATCAGAGGTAGTTATCGTTCATTTTCGGACCTGAATAATGAGTAATCGATGACATAAGCTGATCTAGTTTCATTACTAATATTACTTATCAAAAATTATCAAATACATACAAGAAATAAGTAATTAAGTATTCTCTGGCCTATTTCGAAGACCTTCATCTTGAGTTGTTTTTGTTGTTTGTTTTTTTTTTACCTTTTTTCTAGTGAGAGTAGGAAAAGCGGTAAAGTCAGAAGGAGGTAATCTTACACAGCTACGGAGTGCACACATCCCCATGGTAGGAGATCCATACATGGTTGAAAAACTTATGAACGTTTGGTTTTACGGAAATCCCTTTGAAATTAACCATATAGGCAGCCTGTTTATTATCAGATCTCTGTGCTTAATTAAGACATAACCAAGTAATTTTCTAAATATTGTGACAGGGTGCTTCGATGGACATAATAAATGCGTTAGAATGACAGAAATTAAGAATAAAAACCAAACAATCACAAAAACCGATCTAACTATAAAGAACGTTTGTGATGTTTCTTAAAGATCTTCAGCATAGAGGACATACTTATATACTGAACACTATTAGAAACAGTTTCAATTTTCCAGGGGAATAAAGTAACTACACAGATAAAGTTCCACTGTCCTCACTTTATATATTTCAAGCCCATGAATATGCAATAATACCCAATCGTCGGTTAAAATATTACGCAATCAATTAGAACAACAAACCCTGACTCCTCCATCAGAAATCACTCTGATCCGGTCTAAACTGGCCACTTAGCTTTTAGTCTCAATTTGCGTATCTTACGCATTCATATCACGCGACGTATGTAAGTAGTGTAAAATCTAAATCATAAGAAATTACATGAACCAGCCAGGTGGTTGGTAAGATGGTCTATTTGTTTTAAAGTATTTCAAGCTATGGAATCGCCAAAAAATGTCATCCCGACTGGCAAAAAAACCCAGTCTAATAAACATACTAAAAGATTGGCATCTATAAAATATAAATGATAACCGAAAACAGTTTTCGTAAACCATAATTCAGAGTTCTGTTGTTTTGTTTTTTTTCGCAGTAACTTTGATTAAATATTTGAGTGCAAAATAAATGCATATCATTTTTATCGATAATATTGCTGACTCGTTACTTGAGCTTCAATGGTCATGTGATGTCTTCTCGGTGCGCAAGCATGCACAAAAGAATGGCATCACTTAGTCTCGTGACTCTGGGAAGGAGAGAAAAGAGAAAATGTAACCAGCTCCGTGTTTAAGCGCGATGACCCTTTACACAGCTTTACAAAGATTGGACGAGATTTTGTATCACGGTTTAGGTCCGGTTTCTCTGTTTCCGTGTGAGAGCTACCTTTATTTCCACCATATTAACGGGAGGAGGAGATCGCTTGATACTTGCTTGGTCGGAGTCATGTTCCACCAAGACGTCCAATATACGGGTAATGCGCTGACCAGACTAACATGACAGAATCCGCATAATTTTAACGCTACAGTGTATCAACAAAAGTTATTCATAAATAGCAGAAATTTACATTAATTTAAAATAAACAAATATTGGCTGTCTTATATATATAGACAGTAAATAAATAAATGTAGACGGATTTTGCTAGATGGAATAACAGTTGCAGGTGCAGGACAACAAAAGGGACCATCAAGATAAAGTTCGGTAGCGGTCAAGCCCCTGACGAACAGAACAGACGGTTTAAACCCGCGAAGTATCTCAAAATTTTAATTTAAGTCGATGACCTCCACCACCGCAATTAATAAACAAAGAATTAACTTTCTTTAAGAAAACCTTAAAAGTTTCTTTCTAACGATAATCGGATGTTCATAATGAAAGCCCTTATTTACATCTAAAGTTTGGAGTTTTTGGCCGGGACCAGAAGCAGCAGCTTTGGTTCATATTATGCGGATTCGTAATAACCTGGACAGGATTGTACATGATTCGAAAAAAATCCACAGCGCCCCCTTTAGGAAATTTCCTGCGTGTCACCTTGACGTAAAACTAGGCCAAAGTCGGTCAGTCAGTCGCGGAAGGAGATGACAGTTCGAAGATGATTTGCCGGACAGGGAGAGAGGGGATTAGTCATTCACGACAAAGTGGTTGTCGTCCAGTGAGCGGAGATTTGAAGAAAGATTTAAATCGAAAACAACAACGAAACCTTGATTTTATTTTTTCTCCTTCTTATCACTGATACTTATCTCTCCATTACGCAATAATCCGGTAGAAGGGGACACCGGATATTCAAATAGGGAAGTAGGTTCGTAAGCGCGAGAGTACAAGTTACTCTTAAACTATGGCCTGTGACATCTGCCTTGGCTAGGAATCTATTGGGGTCCTGCCCCTTTTACTGAATCATCCGTTGCTTTGTTAAAAAATAAATAAAAACAGATAAAAAATTTTTTAAATTTATCTTTAAATAAACTGGCTCAACTTCTCCCGTTTTCTGTAGTTCATCAGCAGCGACTTAAACCGACTTGCGCAGCCTCGTTTTCGAAACAAGGTCAGGTTAATATGTAATTTTAAGAAAATATTTTTTTATAAAAAAAAAAAGTCTCGTTCAGAATGTAAGAAAAAAGGGTCGTTTGGTAACGGGGCTGGCGGTCCGAGGAGGAATAGCATGAGACGACGACACGTGTCCTCGGTCCGGTCGTCTGCCTTGCCAACGTGGTGGGTGGGCCAAATGAGGAAGTTCTGATACACAGAGAATGGGGACGTCATAAGCTGTACAGTGCCCTCTCCCCCGCCCCGTTATCGTGATTTCCAGCCCCAACACACACACACAGCCCTAGTCAGTCAGGTGCCGATATCAAACTTTGTGAAACGAAATCTTAACTTTTAAATAAAATCGAGGCATTGGACGGAGATGTCTCCTCCCCTCGCGCTCCAAGTGGCGACCGACCCCAGCTGTTTACTTATGTACGGGTTTTAACTCCGCTTTATTCCGCGGAGGACGACGAATGACTCGAGAGCTGCAACTGTAGTCTGTCATCGTGAATTCTGCCTGCCTCAACCTTTTCGCGACGGCGAAATATTCGTTACAGACACGTGAGCGACGGCAAACCACTTCTAGGATAACAATAACGATGGTGGTGGACCGTTGTTTCTGTAATGGTCAGACTGAAGTAGTGGACTCACCTTTGTAAGCCGGAACGAACTTGCCGAGGGTCGGGGGCACGGTTTGGTAAAAGGTCAGCTCGCGCTGCACAAGCGGCTTGCACACCGTGGCCCCGTCCAGCTGTAAGATGCTCCGACGGCCCCCGACCTGGTGAGAGTACAGCTCCAGCCTGCGAGCTGCCGCCGTTCGTCTGCTCCTCTGCCCGCCCGCTGTATCTCCCATTCGGCTCCGTGAGTGACGTTCTCGTTCACACGAGAGAAGTCGTAGTCGAGGCTCCGAACGCACTAACGAGCGCTTGTGAAAGCCGACCCGAGTTGGGGGGGGGCGTGTCAAAACTTCGGCAAATCCAGTCGCCGCCAGCTGTCTGAAGCAGACGGCTTTTTTTAAAAAAAAAAAAACAAAGTGTGCAGTGAGGGAGCGGGAAGTAAATAAGAATGTTACCGAATGATTTATGTATGTTATCGTCGTCTGGTAAAGGTCGACAGCGATAAAACAAACGGCTGCGGGAGGGAGATGGCGGGTACGTCAGCTCTGTTGGTCAGACTTCGACTCGACTGCACCCTAGTTTCGCCGTTAAAAAAACCTACTGTCAAAAGGGAACTCATTAGCCGCAGCGATTATCTCCCCCTTATCACCTGTTGTGGGTAGGACATGGTTCTCCTATAAGCTTGCCATGACAAATGCTTACTATGGGGAGGCGGACTCTGGAATGGAAAAGAGACATGATTGGGTCTTTTTCTGCGTGAAAAGTGAAGCTAATGCGCTGAAAGTGTGCATACTTAGAACTGGGGGGGGTCCCTTTAAAACCAGGAACAAAAATCACTTCATCAGATTCGATTAATAAGTATAGAAAAACTTTTAAAAGAAAATTCAGGTATTGTCGCAAGATTCGAGGTTCGTAGATTTACCTCTCTCTAATGAGACGCCATTACGTATTCAGGACGCTGCAGGGTGCTATTGTCTTCCTTTAACATCTGACATCCCTGTGACGGACAAATTAGGTTAGATGTTTTCGATTCTTTCTTAAATTAATCATTTCTCTCGGAAATGTGACTAATGTTTGTATAGCTGTTTGCTGCATCATATCAACAGGCGACTGTTAGGCACCGTTTTGCCTTACATCTTTACCCCAAGCGCCAGTTTGGTTTGTGTATTCAACTGAAACTGTTCAAGCGCGAGCGCATAGAAACGTGAAATGGTAAACAATACAATATGCGACGCCCCCCCTCTCTCTTACTATTGGCGTTTAATCTACTGCCCTATTAAACTTCTATCCAACGTTGCATAAAAGATACAAACAAACATCTACAATTTTCTGGCTACTGAAATCAAATAAATTCACCCTTTAAAAAAGGAGAGATTATTTGAGTGCCACAGGCAAAAATGAAAATGACAGACTACACAAACAACGTACTATAGATACAACAGATTAACAACAGAGTTATTTTTCTGACAAAATAACACTTTAACCAAACACAATTTTTAATTGACTTATACAATTATTATTAACTGCGTTAGCCACTAAAAACTCAGTCGACATCTTTTTTTTTCTTCTCTTTTTGTGGTGCTTGCGTGTGGGTGCGTGTGAAAGTTCGTGCATGCGTGTTTATCTCCGAGGAGAAGAGTGTGGAGGTGGCCGAAGCCAGGTGTGGAGCAAACTCCCGTAAGGGCCTAAAAAGCCATGTTGAGTCGCCGAAGCACCTCGTGTAACTGGCCGCCAAGGCGGCCAGGGTAGGGGCGCAAGCGCCCCGCGTTAGAGTGATCGCTTCTCCAGCCTAAAAACCAAGCTTGGGGAAAAGGCCTCAGCACGTCAAGTTCGAAAATCGGTCTCGACGCACCTAACCTTCCCAGCCAGATAGGCAGGCCAAAGGCAAAAAGGCGCCCCTCGCCTCCACTCTTTTCAGGTAGAGGACTTTCCGTCTACAAAAGGAGTCCTCACATATTTATCAACTGTAGATTGGTGGACAAATATATCCGTCCGTGAGGGCAGAAGCCGTAATCAATTTTGAAAATCTCTAGATCGTCCAAATGGATAATCCGATTTCAATTTTTGCAAAACCTGTACTGTACAACCGAGTTGACTAATACAGGTTGCTCATTATAGCCTAAATGGTACTCTGAATAGGCGTAGTGAACAAATAACTGGCATTATATTTTAGGGAAAGAACCCCTTTTCCTATATACTGCACCTCGGACCATTATGGGCTTAATACGGCCCTGATATTTTGTATGTAACACCTCCATTCCATATTCAAGGTGTGGCGAATGTGGATTTAAACTCTAGTGATGCAGTTACTCGGCCCTGCCACCATATCAGTTTTATTGGTGTCTGTAATGCGCGTTCACATTGGATAATCTCTTTTTCATTATACAGAAGCCCGGTTACATACAGCGCTACGCCACGATAAGCAAACGGGCCGATAAATCGTCGCGACTGAGTTCAGTAAAGCGTAAATTCTCAATGATGAACGGATGGTTTTTAGACGAGAAGCCAAAATTTGCCATTGCGCAGCCGGCCGTGACAGTTTATCAGAAAAAGTCTGCTGCTGCCAAGAATTTTTGAAATGATCCCCTTGTCTAGCACATTTAATTAAATCCATTTTATTTTGAATAATCATTTTATTTACCAAAATAAACTTTTCAGTAATCTTCTTTTAAAAGACAGATTCTATATTATTAGAAATAACTACGCAGTAACTCTCGAACGATGGCGAATTGATTGGGGGTGACCCATCATGTTATCTTTAATTCCGCTAATTCGATACCTTATGTCTTTGCACGTGTTTCCCCTTACTCCTAAGCAGATACATCTATCTGTAAAGGGTTTCCAGGTTTCAATTACAGCGCGTCACCTTCGCGATTACTATTTGGTTCAGTCTCACCGGACACGCAGCGTTTTGGCGACGAGGATGAAATCCAGGTAAAACACCTATGTATTTTCTGTTGTTTTAAACAAAATTTTTTTAAATTACACGTCTGTCAACCAGGAAAGGGGTCTGAACCATCGCGACCAGGCCATCTTTTGGCTTCTCGTACGCCCGGCGTTTCTACATCAGATCCTTGGGTATTTTAGGTCAAGATGAAGCAACGGGACCAGAAACGTCTTACGTCCAGACTCCTTTCAGAGCATACTGGAATGGGCATTGTGAAACTTCCGGCGAGGTATTTGCGGTAGCCAAAAACTCGATTAACAAATACAGCCATGGCCGAATGTTTTGCACCACCCTAGAAATAATAATAGCAAAGTCTTATCTTCAAATGAGGGTGGCACAGCTCGAGGCCGTAAAGCACTGCTTTTGGAAACTTCTACTTTGCACCTGTCGCCGTGATTTGTGGACATTTAATCGTACTAAAACCCTGCCGCACCAACTTCCTTCGGATAGAGCCGTGGAAAGATTTTGAAAATAGCTTCTGCAAGGATATCGCCGCAACATACCAAAATTTATGGAGAATTTTCGCTTACTGATATTGTTGCAATTCGCCAATTTTGTGGTCCGAATAAACGAACCAAGGAAACGCTGTGTATAAACGTAGCCCTGTAGGTCGTATTGTTGAGGTTAACGGTCAAAATTATCGTTTACTTACTGCATCTAATTTTCCCGACGAATCTGACGAACTGACTGCAGATATTTAAACAATCATATATAACAAAGCTAGAATTAGAAGAAAAAGAATCCGCTTTATTTGTTGCAGATCGCAGTCATTTATCCTTCCTGAATACTTAAATCCACCTGTAACCTATTGGTAGTTAAGGAGCCAAGTGAATCTCCACAGTCCTTGAAAACTTTAATTTCTTACAATTATTCAAAAGGAATATCTTATTTTTTTTTTTAAATTCGCTTTTAATCTTAATATCCTCCAAATTGGCATCCATCTTTTGGTCCCAAGGGCAAAATCCTATTCATCCACCACACAACTCCACGTATAAACCTACAATTGATAGTTACAAAAACTTTCTAAAGGATATAACTGTCTAGGTTGTAATAAACATATCCGCTGACACCAACTGTTTTAAGTTTGCCCATCTTACATAGTGTTGTGAGAGCAGGCTGAAGACCCAGGGTCTAGAACCTTCACAGCCATCATCATTTGTTGTTAGATGTTTAAGGCATCCCATCCTATTGGATTCACATCTGACAAACAAGATAACCAGTGGGTAACAGAATAATGTTGGCAATTTTGCAGAACATTGGTAAATAGAGAGCGCTGCACCCACTAAAGATGGCAGCTATGCAAAACAATTTTAATTTAGATGTCTGGCGAGTTTTCTTCCTCTAAGGGAAGTCTGTAAGCTTTCGCATCCGATCCTATTTGCATTAACTTGGTTATCTTATTTATTATCATTAGTCCGTCTGTGGCACAAGCCAGTTCCGCTTCCTGAGTAACCCATATGGCTATTATATAATTAATTATTCACTTTGGCCATTTTTGTAAAATGAGAAAGATATTGTTGTTGGTTGTTTTATTTCCCTGACTATAATTTATAATTAAGCATTACAAAAACTTCAAATTGGTTGCTAGAAAAGACGTGGTGGATATACTACCACCTCTGTAACAATGACAATAATCCAAGGGGAGATAATTCTTAGTTGTATTTAATATGAAGAAAATGTTAAAAGTTTTTGCTTGATTTAAAAAAAAAACAATTTGAGATGAATAAATCTACAGATTTTTGAAAGAGAAAAAAATATGTATTCTATTTTATTTATTATTTTAAGAAAAATACTAAAATATCCTGGTGAATATACAGTTATTCAAAGATAAATCGCAGAATGATTAACTGGTTGAAGGTTTCCTTTAACATGACAAAATTAACCAAAACATGCAAATGTCTCTACTTCTTTTTTGTTAAAAAAGCCAAAATAACTGATCGTTTACTCTACCTGGTCTTTGGATACTGGCCTGAAGCAGTATGATATATCTAGCTGCTGGTCTTAACACCAAAGTGCTTTGTTCTAAGTTATAACACAAACATCATGAAGTACAGTACGTGTGATTTAAATTAAGATAAACAAACAAGTCACAGAGGTGCAGTAACATCTTGGACCACATTCCAGTTGTTAATGTTAGTTTTCTTTTGCAAAATTAATCTCACAAAATACTTTTAAGTTCATAATATCCCATCTCCAGGGAAGATGTGTTTACAGTACTTGATTAAAAAATGTTTATCAAAGGTTTTGATGCACAGGAACCTGCCTACATAAGATATATTTACATCCTGAAACACACAAACAAGATAAAAACAATGTTTTGATGAAGTCATTTTCCAATTTTTACATTAACTAACCATAAATTAAGGGAAAAACTAGGAGTTTATTTCTCAATGAATGTAAAGATTTTAGTTTCACATGTACAATACTTAATATTTTTCATACCTCTTACAAAACTGTGATGTTAATATGGATCAAGTCTATCTTTATATTTTTTTAATGTTGTATAATGATTATCTACTGTACATCTTTAATAATTAAATTACTCTCTGAGCAACTGATTAAAATGTTTTTTTTAAATAAATAATCTTATATTGTTACTTATAAAGATTTAAGAAAGAGTCTAGTCATGGCCTTCAGTATAGTGCTGATAATTCTGATTGAGTTTGTAGGTTCATGGGGTTACAAATAAGCTAATTTTTCTTTGGATTAGTCACATGAGTTACTTCTCTTATCACAATAATAAAGAAAAATTACTGATTATTCCAGAAGAATATATATATATATACAACAAAAATTAAATTCAAAAAATTTAGTTCATACAGATGATATTTTGGAGATCATGCCAACTTCTCTGAATGTAAGTACAACCACCAGAGACTATCATCAGCAACAGTGGATTACTTCATTCCTTCAGTTAAAAACATATTTGCCTACCAAATGTTATCAATAAAGATGAAACTAAGATCAACGCTTACTGCCCTATATAGTTAAGTCTCCAATTTCCTGTTAATGTGAAGAGGATTACAGATTTTTTGCTACACAGCACTATGCATCCAATTTAGCTGATCTTATTGATGAACCTTTTAATCTGGTGTTAGATTTTATCAATGATCTTTCATCAGCTGAGACTGCTTTTCAAACCACAGGCAAAAAAAAAACTCATGGAAAAGATTAATGCTTAGACCTCCAAGCACACCACAATATATATGAGTTAGTGTTCTCATTGTATTCTTTTTAAGAATTAATGACTTGATATTTTATCTAATCTTGAAAATTTGTGGAATTAGCACATGACATAGTGGAAACCATAGCTGTGGATGTAATAATAAAACATCACATATATCATATACAGGCTGTACCAGAAAGACTAGTAAAAAAAGACAATTACGAGATAGAATTTTTGTTTTATACATCAAATATGATTGGGACTTCAGTCATAAGTTATTTTTTTTTTATCAAGACATCCTTTCTGCTTGATCACTGTTATATATCTTGTCAGCTGAGCTAATTGTTTCGCTGACTAATCGATAAGATGAAGAATTCCACTTAAGTTATTCCACAAATGCAGAAAGTTAACTGACATCCACCCCCAACTTTTAACCTTTCTATCCAGTTCAATGCAGATAAGCTAAATAAAGCTGAGAAGGAAAATTCATCATTTCAGAATTGTCTACTTTTTTCATAACTTATCATCTGATGTCCAGAATATATAGCATGCTGCTGCAAAATTGCATGGCATATTTTCCTTCCAGATTTTTAAAAATATAAATTCTAACTCAAGAATCACTAAAAGTGTCCTGTACTTTCAAATTCCACAATCCATGTTTAAATGCCTCTCTCACTAGTATTTCTTCAGATGGGCCATCTTTTAGAGACCTAGCAGAGGTGATCTTGCACATCTCTAAGTTCACCTGCATCACTGTATCACTGTTGGCTAGACAAGATCTCTTCACCATTGCAAAGTATTTCAGATTTCAATGGCAGACTTTTTGGCAGGGTGATCACTTTATAAGAGATAGTTGTATTTTCTTATTTCCACACATACAGGTCTTGCAAGCAGCTTCCTGAGCAGTCAGACCAATGTGTCAAATGTTTTCTGATAGTTGTCTTGGAAATGGTGCTTTGTGCTACAGAACTGTGGTCAGTTACTTGACTTATTGTGCTGTTAAAGAAACACTTTGCTTTTGACAGTCTAATTATTGTCACATCCTCTTCTCTATTTATTGCAGTCTAACATTAAATTTCATTCACTCCAATTTTAATAATGTGTTTCTTCATTTTGGTATTTGGACAGACCAGGCAAAAACAGTTGTGTTGGAGGTATTTGAGGTGACTCAGTTTAACTCAGCAGCTGACACAGAAAATGGAACTTTTAGTCTGGATAATAAAGTGAAATTTTAACAGTATTATATATATATATATATATAGTTAGTTATCATCTTCATAAAAACATTCCAAATCCTACAAGAAATAGAAGAAAAATGACAAGTATCTTTTAAAAAAAAGTAAATACAATTAAAATATCACAAACTTTATTTATAACTGACTAAAAAAAAAAATTAAAAAAAAGAGAAAAACTTGAACTAATAGAAAAGTTATGGGAGACACTAGAACTCAAAACATAAAAAAAAAAAAAAAAAAAAAAAAACACAGTAAAAACATTTTTGGTGGGAGTTAATTTGTAATAGTTGAACTTAAAATATCCCAAACAACGCTTTCCAAAGTAATTTTCCCCATCCAAACTATCACCAAGCATGCCGGTAAGTCTCTGGCAGGACATTTCTTGGTTGAATGAGCACAACTCTAGAACCACCCTGTTGGTCAAAGGCAGGGGAGGGTGGCGGCATTCATTTGTCTGGTGCTAAATTTTGACCATCAACCCTTTACAGCAAAAAGGGGGATCCTTTACTAATATAATATAATTGTTTATTCACATCCAAGGCCAAATGTTGTGCCACTGACTCCACTGGAACCAGGATGGTCTAAATGATCCAGTCATCCTTGGATGGTTTTCTCGCAGCTGTTCACCCCCCCCACTGTACCACTGCCATCAGAAGACCATTTCTTCCAGGCCAATAAAGCCACCCTGCCGTGTAGTCCACTAACTCTGTGTTATTGGAAGCTGATTAACACCATGCTGTCTTCTAGAAGTGAATACTGCCATTGTCGATGGGACACCAGAGATACGTTTCCAGCTATGCTGAAAAGGACCCTCTGAAATTTGAATTTAGGGTTCTTGATGGGTATCTCCACTACACACTCCCATATAATACTAGCAGCTAATAAAAAATGTTACCTCCAATTCATATTAAAAAAACTAAACATTATCAATAATTTATAAATTCTTCAAACTTTACAAAAAAAGTTACTAATTGGTTTATTCCTCTTAATTATCAGGATATTTTCCCTCCTATTTACAGATATCCAGTAACAAAATATAGAGTGGTTAGGGGACACTAGCAGCCTGTGAACAGGGTGAGCTGTCTATGCTGAAGATCCTATGGCAAACTTCTTATAACAACAACAGTGTACCTAAGTATGGTAAAGGTGTTACAACTTAAGAAACAGGTTCTTGTCTTTGTATGGATTAAATCCTTTGGCATATTTTATTTCTGGGTTCTGAAAATAAAAGAAAAACAAAACAAAATGTTCATAACTATAGTTAACAGTTGTATGGTTTAAATGTATACAAGAGGAAAGATTATCCTACCAAAGAAAAGTATGCACATGCACGGGCTGTTTATAAAGTCCTTGAAAAGTTTTCAAGTTTAATAATAGTTTAACTACATAAAAAAAAAGAAGAGTAAGTTGTATCACTGTTTTTGTTCAGAATGTCATAAAACCAAAATGGTGAAAATCAAGTAGGTTAAATGCATTTTGCTGCTCGCTGAAGTGGAGATGGTTACTGCGGTCAAATGCACATTTAGGGTACATTACAACAACCAGCCACCACCTGACAGTGTCTTTAGGGAGATGATTAAAGAAAGAGCTTCAGTTAATGACAGAAAATGCTTTGGAAGAGCTGACACCAGTCAAGAGCATCTGTTGAGACTGCATCATCGAAAAAAATTGTCATATAGTCTCCAGCAGTTGGGATGCAACGTTCGAAGGCCCTTAAAAACAACAGGGGATAAACACTATCACTGAAGATGGTGACTATGTAGAACAGTGGTTCCCAAGCAGGGGGTCACAGTACCCTGGAAGTTTCAATTTTTGTCATATGACTGAGTCAAGAAACTGTTCATGAGTATGTATTTGTTTTGTTTATATGTACTGTATTTGCCAGCTTATAAGACTTTTTTCCAGAAAAAAGTATACAAAAATTACCGTGTGTCCAATATGCCAGTATCACCAATGGGAGGTCAAGCGACAAAGGTGTAAGGCTTGTCTCCAACGGCAGGCACTCCCGGTTGCATCACAGGCCCCTGCAGTAACACACTTGCACCACTGACTTCCTGTTGCTCTGCCACCCTCATAGAAACACGGACAATACGTGCTGGCGACAAAGGCCGGAACTTGAACTGTTACCACAATAGGATTGACACAATCAAGCCATATTGGCTAATGCCATTGGGGCCTGCAGCTAAAAGACTTGGCCTACAACGCCTGGGGCAGAGCATGCTACAAGGACTGGACTGTGACTTTGGCTGGATGCACACTAGCCAGCTCAATTTTAGGCAAACTTGGGCACCAACACGACACCACACAGCTGTTCTGATCAGAGGGAGAGTTCGCTGATACCAGTAGATTTCTGTTTAGCTGTTGTGAATTTACTGTGTGTGCAGATGTTGTTCCCGTAAAATCACTAAAATAATTTTCAATAAATGTATGACGAAATGTGCTAAAATTCTTTTTTCTGATGTAATATACAATATATTCCTGGCACGTGACCTGTTTTATAAATCGCTGAGTCAGTTCTGGTGTGCTATGTATCAGTCATATCTCAATGTCACCAAGCTTGCCTTCCGAGTTCTGCCTCCACCTATCTCTGCGAGAATGGATTTTCAACTCTTGTTCACATCAAAACAAAGGCAAGGAACAGATTGAATGTTGATGATGACATGAGGTTGGCTTTGGCAAATACACGTCCGCAAATTTCCAAGCTGGCTGCCCAGATACAACAACAAACATCATGTTAGGTCACTAAATTTTGAGAAAGAAAGACGTGTTGAAGGATGAGTGTAAAATGTTTTTTCCTGGCAAATTTCTCTCAAAACTGTCAATACATTCAAATAAAAATTTTATTTATGTGATTTTTTATGCTAAATTTATTTTGATTTTTTTTCAATTATGGAAGTGTAGCAGGGTGGGGGGGATTGCAGGTCTTTTGAGCATTAGAAAAAGATCCACGAGTCCTAAAAGGTTGGGAACCACTGGTTTAGAAGAGTAGGGATTCATAGCTACATATAAAACCAAGCATCTGGCTTGTAGTAAAAGCTACCTTTTGTTCTATCTCGTGTAGTAAAAGAGTTTTTGTATGCTGAAAGTTCTAAAATTCAAAACTCCGATGAAATTTCTTAAAAAAAAAAAAAAAAACCCAACTGGCTTATTCTTTCTTAGTTTGGATTTTTCACTACCAATAATTTTCAACAGATCATCACATTCCTTCACATTAAACAGACAAAGATGATTTAATTTCACAGTACTGTAACGGTGAATGTTCCAGCATGTCTCTCGCACAGTAAAGATTACGAAAGCCTAATGAAACAAAAGATTTATCTTCATTTTTTAATCTCATTACAAGTGTGCAGTACAGTTTCACCTCCTTACATAAGAAACTGGTATTGTTTCAGTGTTCTTGGATAAGTTTAACTTGTCAAGAGAACAGAACATTTAAAATACAGTAATACAAGGACTGTCGAAAAAGTATTCAACCTTAGGCTGGGGAAAAAAAATTACGTACTTGGTGGGGTTAAATTGCTAATCCCTTTCGAAGTAGGCCCCTTGTGTCTCCACACACAGCCCAGTGATCCTTCAACTGTTTGAAGCATGTCTGGAATGCTTCTTCCAGAATGGCTCTCAAAGCAGGAGCCTTTCAGTGGCATCTTCATTTTTGTGAACAACCAGAAGTCATAAGGAGCCATGTCTGGTGAGTATGGAGCCTGGCGAATGAGCCAGGGTGTTGTCATGATGCAGCTGCCAGTTTTGTGAGGCCCACAGATCCAGTCTCTTGCGCCTAACTGCATCACGAAGACGTTGGAGGACTTCCTGATAGTACTCCTTTGTAACTGTTTGTCCTTCTGGTGCATATTCATGATGCACAACGCCTCAGTAGTCGGAGAAAACAGTCAGCAGCAGCATCATTTTGCTCCAGACCTGATGTGCTTTTTTGGGCCTTGGCGACGTTGGGTGCTTCCACTGTGATTACTGAGCTTTGGTTTCCGGGTCGTACCCGTACACCCACATCTCATCTCCAGTTATCACGGTATTCTGGAATTCAGGATCCCTGTTGGCAGTATCCAGCGCCCAACCTCAAGACGAAGTTGTTGTTGTTCCTGAGAAGGCAGTTTGGGCACAAATTTTTCTGCCATTCTGCGCAAGCCCAAATCATCCTTTAAAATTGCATGTGCAGAATCTTTACTGATCCCAACCTCGTCACCAATTTCCCACACCGTAAAACGACAATCCTCCATTATCAAGGTCTGTACTTTCTCAATAACAACTGCATTGCGGTTTGTTGACGGCCTCCCGGAACACTGGTCACTCTCCACCGATGTGCGTCCATCTTTGAACCTGTTGTACCATTCTTTTATTTGGGTAACTCCCAAGGCATTGCCACGAAAAGCCTGTTGAATTTTGCGAATTTTTTCCGCTTGGGTGTCTCCAAGCTTTTGGCAAAACTTGATGCAAGATCGTTGCTCCACACCTTCCGTTATCACAGGAGAAATGAAAATGCGACGAGTAAGTAGTACAGCACCTCACACGATGGCTACCCGACAGCGACTAACGCATGCGGCTCCACTATGTACACTTTTGCTTCCCTCATGTCATTACTTCCCACAGGAAAAAATAAAGTCAGATACTTTTTCGACAGACCTCATATGCAAATATCTGGTAGCTTTCAAAAATGAACAACAATGAAAAAGAAAATTAATCAACACTGGAGAAAAAACAAAGTATTTAAAATTATACCTTAGTCCATTGCCAACTTTAAACAAACCCTAACAAAGGATAGGACAACAGAAAGGCATGAATCACCCTCTCATATATTATATGCAGGTTGGTGACAAAAAGAAAAAGGATAGAGATTAACTTAGAGATTGCAAATGTCAGTACAGTGGGAAACAAACGGAAGTTTTGTGCTTATTCACAGTGGGATTCAGATATTTTATAAATAATGGTCCATCATGAACTGCAGTGAGTGGCAAGTACACAACAACAAAAGAACCAAAAATAAAGCACAAAGTCAGGCTACAAATTATTCTTCAAACCAAGCTGCCCACAAATATAATGTTTTCTAATTAACCAGTGCCTATTTTGAACTAATTTCCTTATTTAAACCTGCACCAAAATGACAATATATTAAGTGAATAAAATTTTAAAAAAATTTTTTTTTTAAATGGTCCTAAAAACTTTCTGAAAGATAACGAAATGCATGCTGCACATTTGTGGCCAAACCACAGTAAGAGATACTATAGAGGACTGTTAAAAAAAAAAAAATTCAATTAGCAGTATAGCTGTTTAGAGAACTGAGCAGTTCAAACTTTCCATCTCTTGCACATTAACCTCAACTCAAGGCCTCTTGAGTACAGTCATACCTTGCCTTACATCGTTAATATGCTCCAAGACTTGCGACTTAAGTCAAATAAAATCTTTAAAAAATGACCTACACTCCCTATAAACCCCTATAACATTGATAATAACATCAGCGTGTATGAATACAATAAGTCATTCGATAGAATGTGAAACTGTTGAACTTTTTAATAAATTTATGCATTTTAATTGATACTAATGTAAAGAAAAAAAAATTTACCTGATGGGTGACATTGATGTGCTTGATAAGCCAGAGGTGGAGGTTAGAGGAAAAGGATGAGACCACATTGACATTGACAGCTGAGGCTCTCGAGCAGACGATTCAAGTTCTTCCTGTTGATTTTTGATGCGCTGCAAGAACTGGTCAAGAGTGCCCTGAATAGTCTTGCTCTTCTTTTCATGTAGGATGAGGAACAGTAGCGTCATGAACTGCCCCCATAATATTTGTGAAGAGTTGAGGATTGGGATCTATCTCCTCGAAAATTGCAAGTGCTTTCTCGATGTGCGCAAAGCCCTGCTGCATTCTGCTGATGAAGTGTCGGGTTCTTGTAGATTTCGTATCCCTTCCAAAAGTCATGGAGTGTGATGTTGTCATTGAGTTCCATTGCAGCTACAACCTGCCTAAGCGTACGCCTTAGGTAGCGCTTGAAGATGATAACGATCCCCTGGTCCATTGGCTACAAGAGGGAGATGGTGTTGGGGGGGGAGGTAAACGACGGTGATGTTCGGATGAAAATCGATGTTTTGCAGGTGGCCAGGAGCATTGTCTAAAATAAGGGGGATCTTAAATGGGATGCCCTTCTCCTTACAATACTTCTCCACTGCTGATACGAAGTGGTTGAAGAACCAATCCTCAAAAATGGCAACAGTCACCCAAGCCTTTGGGTTTACCATTCATACAACTGGGAGAGGGGCCTTGGGGATATTCTTCAGCACATAATACGCCAGCAGCAGCTTTAACTTAAAGTCACCCGAGCAATTGCCTCCCAACAGAATGGTCAAACGGTCTTTTGCGACCTTGAAGCCTGGCATTTTCTTCCAGAAGAGACCAGTCTCATACTCGTTGAATATCTGAGCTGGAAGAAATCCGTTCTCCTCAATAATCTTCACCAAAGTCGCTGGGAATTCTGATGCAGCTAATTCGTTGGCCAACGCACTTTCGCCTTGGGTCTTGACATTGTGAAGACTGTCACTGCTTAAACCGTATAAACTGTCCTGAAATTCCTTTGAATTCTGTGTTTTTCTTGTTGGGAAACTTCTTCTTGAGGTCTTTAAACAAAGACAATGCTTTCTCCTGAATCAACAGCTGGCTTATGGGAATACACTGAGAAGTCTGCTGCTCAATCCAAAGAGAAAGATGTTCCATTTCCTCGTAGATCTCGCCTCTTTTCTTGTTGATGACGGTGTTCTTCATCACTGGAACATCTTTGACGTGGGCTAAAATCCGTGCCTTATCATGAACGATTGTCGATACCATCGTCCGATTCAAACAAAAAGCATGAGCTATGGTGGCAACCTTTTCCCCATTTTCATGGTGTTTTATTCATAGCCAGCTTATCTTCCAAAGATGTAGCACCAGCATTAGGACTATCAGTAGGAACTTCCTTCGGAGCCATGGGATACAAATAAAGTCACAAATTCAATGCATATGAGACACTGCAAAAAAACACATGCACAAGCACAAGTTTGAATCAGCTGACAAGAACTACAGCATTGCCATGCAGTGAACACTTGAATTATAGGTACTGACTATCATGTAAATTAATAAGTGTACTGTACACAATATTTAAAAAATTTTCAAACTTTTAAATAATTTTATAAATTATTTTACATATTTTAACATTAATTTTTATGTGATTTTGAACTTTTTTATTGATTTTTAGGTGATTTCTAAAATTTTTTATGGGGTTTTAATATGTTCGCTGACTGACGTAACGTAAAGTTGCATAAACTAACGTTAGTCTACTTTTATTTTTTCCTATTATTATTAACAGAAAACCAACATAAAATCGAAAATGACTCAAGTCGAAACGACATAAAACAAGGTATGACTGTATTGAGCTTTCTGTCCAAAGGACACAAGATTTACAGATGAATAAAATCCTTCTAACACAAGCAAAGATGTAAGAGCATCATAAAAGAATAAGATACATTCTCTCCCATGCAGTTCCATGAATCTTCAATTCTGACAAAGATTTGAACTGTCTTGTAAAAGATAATACAAGTCTCCCATTAAAAGTCTGACACCACACCATCTTTTAGTAGTAGTGATTGTTTTCTAGAATAGTATTCATGCTTTATAAAAGATGCAGAACTACCAATCAGAATGTTTCCAATAAAAAACAATGTTTAAACTAAATTTTCAGTTCATTTCTGATCTTTTCCAAACCAACATTCTATATTAAGGGAACAAAAGTACATCAATAATTCACACCTGTAGCCCTAGATTCTTCTTGCAATATGTTGACTAATTATAGAACGTACTTTGATAAGGGAAAATGTTAACACAACACTTAAATGTTTGAACCAATAGCAAGTACCATCAACCTACCCAGCCACACATGATGACATACTGCGACTTACTTGCAAGACTATTTTCTCATACTCCAGGAAATCATCTCCATGAATCATCAACTCAGGAGCCTCCCATGGAGATGGGAGTGTAAACATGCGCTCAAGTTTGTTTCTGGTCGACACACTGCAAATCACAACAAAGTCAAGCATCTAGCAATGATTGTTCTGTGGGAACAAGAATCCTACAAAAAATCCTCACCTAAGGCTGCAAGTAATTCAATGCTTATTTCACCATCACTTACCCCTAAACTCATGTCTATACTGTTATAACTTTTTTCATTAAACTTATCTAATTTTCATGCAAAATAGCTACCAAATAAGGCAGTTTCTACACTTGGTTATGACATTAAATTTTTTATATTAAAAAAAATTCATTTTAATTTAATGAACTTCAAAGATTAAATTTCTTTTAAATGTCTGTCAACTGGCTGGAAACACTCCGTGTACCTGACTCAGTATTTCTCATAGCAGATGACACTCATCCAATAAATACATTTTAAAATAATTTATTATTATTACTTTTTTTTTTATAGATCATATAAAGGAGTGTTCAAAACAATAGTTTTAGGAAGTACTAGACGACCCGTGAACCCGTTGGGTTCCCATTGTGACAGCTGTTGATGACAAAAAGACGACAGTTTAATATTATCTGGTGATCAAACTTTAATTTTATGAAAAGTTGAGCATTTACATCAGGAGTTATTGTTTAATGAAGCAAGTGTTTAATCACAACATTCTTGGCAACCACGAAATTAAAACACACCATATTGCCAGTAATAATTACAAAAGTCTTAATAAACCTGGTCGCTGCACACTCGCTTATAACCTCCGGACGTTCATGCTCCAGATAAAACCACCACCAGACACCACGAGGTAGTCAAAATGACCGCCAAATCGTTCTCGATTTCAGCCTACGTCACTGCTGTTGCCATATTAGGATCGGCCTTGCCTCGTTCTCGATAAATTAGGACAAAACAGCCGCTAAATTCAAACACGGTTTGCTGGTAATAATTACAAAAAGTCTTAATAATTCCATTATTTGTTGCCTGATTTAAACGAAACTTGCTACTGCACACCGCAGTCGGATGGTGAGTAAGGTGACCATAAAATTATAGCACTTTCGTGCACCGTTTAGACGGAGTTTCGGGAACATACATACATACAAGATCAGAGTTTCAGTGATATATATAGATTTTAAATCATGCAGTCAAGGACATGTGAAACAGATCATCAGCAAATAACTGGCTGTGGGTCTTTTTAAATTGTGACAGCTTTGTAAATATCTCCATCCCTCAAGGAGTGGGTACACAATGATAGTTGGAAAGAAGAGTAACAATGGAATCTTTATTGGTGAGAGGGAAGAAACATTATCTTAATAATCTTTTGTTTTAATGAATTATACAGAACACTAACTAGAACATCAGTGTGTGAAATTCTTTGTTACCATATTTATACTGAACTGTTGTAATATGAAAAAAAATAGATAATCATCTTCATGTGTTTTTGGACATAACAGATTTCCCCCCTACACTGCAATGTGCTTAGAAAACCAAAAACAAAAGAAATACTAATTGATTTAAATTCTGAATCGCTTAAAATATATTTCATATTTGTTCTTTGTTAGAACACAGAATTCAGAGGTATATGCCAGTACAGTTCACCCCCAGATAACAAAGGACTTTACTAAAATGAAACAAACAAACTTACACCATCCTGTAGTTATTCCAGTCATCTTCTCGCTTCAGTTTCCAGCTCTTGAACTTTATTTCATCATCATCATCTATTGGTTCTTCCAATTGCAGTTCCTCTAGATCTTCAATTATCTGTTAAATACCAACAATCAAACAGGTGCCAAAGTACCAACGAAGTCTACCCAGTTTTAACATAACACTACTATTCATGATTTGGCTTCAATGTTAAGAGATTACAAGTTATCAAATATATGTAAGAAATAAATAATTTATATTTTATCAATACTTTGGTATCTGTCATTTTGTGCTTCTAAGCTCTTTTGAAATAAGTAGAAATAGTAGCACATCAGAGCCTCAGAACATCATACAGCAGTGGCACTATGCATGCCGATGAAACATGAAAGACCATACAGCATTATGCACAACAATGAAATAAATGAAGATGCTTGCCAACGGTTTGACAAAGCTTTAGCATTAATGATACAACTTTGAAAAATAACAGGCATATAAATCCTCTAAACTATATAAGGAAGTCACTACCTACTAAATATGATTTTAATTATAGAGTATGTTCTCTTTATTAACAGAACTTTAATTAGTAGAGATCAAATCACTGATAAACAAGCTGTTAGTAGTATATGTAAGATTTCCATGTCACTATTTAAAAAAAGTTGGTGAGTCACAATTCCATTTCTTAAGTATTCATAAATTAACAAATAACAATACCACTCATCCCACATTTCTTAATTTGCAAGTGGGCTTCTGCACCACATTCTCGCCATTCATCTCAAACATTGCACAACAATTAAGTCTCTGCATCATCTCATTCAGTTAAATTACACACCACCCTTTATCCTCTTTGTGATGTTATGATTACTTTTTCTAGATGATAATTTCAATCTTGAAGTGTAACAAATCATTTGCATGTTTTGAAGAATAAACTATTACACTCCACTATAAGTTATCATTTAAAAAAATAAATTTTATATTCCGTAAATGTGCCAATTAGTTTATCTTAACTTCTTCCTATCCAGCAAGCACCACTTAACCAACCATTACCTATTTAAGGATACTATTGAAACTGTCAATAAATTTTCTAAAGCCACATTTTGAATAGTTTTTGTTCCACTATTCCAAGCAGTAAATGAATGTACTAAATCTCTTATTTTTAATCATTAACATACCTTTTATCTGCAGTATTATTATTATTATTATTATTAGTTGAATTTATAAACATCAATAATTATATTTTTCTTAACTCCATCAATATATATATATATATAGAGAGAGAGAGAATCACTATTATAGCACTGATTTTATCATACATATAAAATTCATAACCATTTTAAGTTATAGCAAATGTACATTCTTTGATTTTTACTATATTTCTAAAAGCTTTTAATTTTGCACCAAACAATTCTATCTAAACAACCAGATGTTTTTCTATAATCTTAAATATCTTATTTTAGAAAAGGAAATATTAGTTTAAGCTTTGTTTTTGAATGTGCTGCTGAGCGAACCATTGCGCTTTCATTTCCATCTATTAATTTATCACCCATAAAATGATGAATTCAATGCATTTGGTAAAACATCAACTTTGACTCCAGCTTTTGAAATCTTTTTTTTCCTTTCTGTCAAAATGCCATTCTATCCAAATTATATTATCTGTTGTACTAAATTTTATACATTTTTTGTTTATCCTATCAATAGAATTAACAGGATTAATAATATTTATAATTCTGTGATTATTTAAACTTAAATCTCCAGCCATTAAACTTGAGCCATCTCATTTTAAAAGTTTGAAGTGTTTAAACTAAACAATAAAGATGAATTATCCTTCTGATTGAAACCAAATGTGCTAACACTCATCTAATACTAAAAATTAAATATAGAAGCTTTGCTGATTCTATAAGTAGCTTTCTTCATTCTGTAGTCGACTTTGATGATTCCATAGACAATTAGTGAGTCTGTAGGTAGCTTTAGTTAATTATCTACAAAATTCAACCATTTATCTAAATAATTTGTTTCTTTGGAATTATATAACTTCATGTGGTTCTCTAACTAGAGTATAACTTAATTTATTGATATTTTATATTCTTTGTAGATTCAATTTGTTTGATGATATACTTATTATAGAAGATGCTAAAACAAGGGCACTGGTGATAACTAATCTGAGAGACTAAGTAGACAAAAAACAGACATAAACATAACATCACATGAAAGCAAAACAGAAATAACAAGTGAATAAATCATTCTAGTGCATTTTTTTCTTTGTCACTTTTATTAACTCTTCATAATCATGAATCTATTTTTTTTCTAAATATGATTTAATTTTCAAATGTGATATAAAAATTATCTTTCATACTGCCTACCAAAGCAAATGTAGTCATATTTTAAAATATGGTTGAGAATCAAAATAAATATTTTTATTAACTTCATACCAACTTCTACCCCACCTTTTTTTTTCAGATATAAGATACAAACCATTACTACAGATTTCTGGCTACCAGCATAAACTAGTCTTCTAACAAAACTTGTAGCTATTCTATTTAAAGATGGTAAACTAATTTTCCCAATCTTCAACAGAGTTTGTGAAATAGCTCCAATAACTCCACCAACTTTTTAAGCAACATTTTGCATATCTTCATTAAACATTTCATTACATCTACACGAAATGTTTGGTTGGAATGATCTCAACACTATCTACAAATTTTGGTAGATGTTCATTTTATTGCATAATCTTTCTCACTACTTGGAAGAACCAAACATTAGTAATTGAATAGTTTAGAAGAACTTGCTTCTGGTTATTATCTTTTTCAGTATGAAATCCTAACAATTTGTCTAGACTTTTCAGTTCCTGCTAAAATAATCAATCTCCAATCAAAATTAGTACCCTGTGGGACTGTAAAAAGATCCTATTTTCTATTAGCATAACCAATATTAGAAGTTACTTTACTTTCAAGCACCCTAAATATTAGTTGCTGCTCTGAATATGTGGTATAAGTATATGTATCTCTCAGCATCTTCAAGGAATTAATTTTTTTAACCACTGCAACTCTGTTGGGTCAAAAAATTGCCTCATTTTTCATCAAAAACAATTTCATCCTTCTTCCCATGTACCATTTTTGTATAGTCTTTAAAAAATCTAAAAATGTGAGTTAGAAGAACAAAAAAACTAAAACTACCTTTGGAATTTGATTTTTCTGTTAATCTAAAAGCCTGGATCTAATAACGTATACATAAATAGAATGGTTTTTGGTGCATCCATTTTCTCCTACAGTCAATCCATTTATATAAATATCTATTAATAAGTAATAAAAATTATGATCTTTATTTTTCCTAAGCAAGCAAAATTTATTTATTACTTTTCCTGCATACTCATCTTTCCTACAACTTTTTATTATAACTTTTTAGTTCAGAGGGACAGTTTACTGAGTAAGCAGAAGTTGAAAACAAATCTATCTTCTTCCAAATATTTGTATATATATATATATATATATCTTCTGTTTTTATGTGGTAGCACAGAAAATCTGTATCTGAAAATAATAGATTGTTCATAAAATTAAATATTTAGAATAATTTAAAACACACATTCCTAAGTAAAGAGGCTTATTAAAGTTGCTTTGGAGTTGTGCAAACTCTTACAAATGTTTGCTCTTTTCAATTTTCCATAGTTTGCTAAAACAGAGTTATTCATTATCTATAAAAGTTGTTTTAAAAAACATTTGTAGACTTAGTTTTCAATCTCTATTCAACTCAATACTGAGTTTTAACCAAGCAGATAAATTAAAAGCAACATATTTATGTATTTTTGTTATCTTCATAGCTAAAGACAAATAAGGATGAAGATTTCTAATGTACAACATAATTGTTTATTACAAAGGGTATTTTAACAATTTTTAAAAGGGGGTTTACATCCAAGTTTATTTACTATCATCTTAATTTGATAGGATGAATACCACTAGGTGTTCAGGATACATTTCCTACAGCTAGTGGATGGATGATCTTTATGGTGGTTATGTAATTCTTTGAGGTATTATAAGTCTAAGCCATTGGTGAATCTTTAATCTTCATAATTATACTATTTATACTGTTCTAATTGTTGTGGTTTTCTATCAGGCATTATTAACACATAGCCCAAATGTAGAGATTATTTGCATTTAAGAAATAACGTAAGATTTATTTTTAAGTGAGTTTTAAGTTATATTTAAAACTTTACACACTTGATTATCTAAGTTCATAACATCTCTTTGGGTAAGACTTGATACTTTTTCCCACCAATGTTAAATACATTGAAAGTTTTTGTCATCTTTAGAAATATTAATATAGGGATTGCTAGATGCACTATGCCTATGTAGCATCATTGAGATTCCACTTTCTATGCATTTTTCTATCAATAATATTATATTATAATCAGTTGAGAAAGCTAATTTTATTTCAGTCATCTTTAAACAAGCATTCTGGGCTGTAGCAAGAGCTGTAAATAATTGACATTGAAGCCTTTTGACATACAATTCTAAAGTTTTCTGATACATCAGCCAAAAGACATCAAACTTTATATAGATATTATTATACCCTAAAAATGTTTGAATGTTGTACTTTTAATATACTTGTTTATAATACTCAAAATCTGAGTCCAAGTTGCTCTTTTTATCTATTTCATTATGGAAATCTTTTGTTAATTCACTAGTAGCTACATTACACTTAATAAAATTATGAATAAGATAGTATGGAAAGACACCTTTACTTCTAAAAGTTATATCCATTGTATACATAAATTGGTTTGGTTTTAGATTTGTCACCAACTTATTTAAACTGATTTCTATAAATTAAAAAATTTAACTTAGAGACATTTAGTTACTACTTGTCATCTGTTACCTGTTTATCAACAAGTTTGTTTAAATGAAAATGAAATATGCTTTTTGGATGTTTGTTGTAGTCAGTCTTTAACCAGATTTATAAAGAAAAGATGTGCATTATAATTACATAAATTATGAAACAATGAGTATTGCAGCACCTTTAAATTTACCAACTAAATGACAATGGTCTTTGATTTTTGTTTTCTTAAATCTTCTTCACAAATATGACAAAATTCAGAAGCTATAAAGTTTGTGTAATCATCATGTGTATAAATCATCTCTTTTGGATTTTTAAAATTAAATAACCATTTTATCAAGATTTTAGCATTAATATCTATTTTTATTTTTAGCACTGAAGAAAACACGTAGATTTTGCATAATCAGATACAGCGTAATAATAAAAATATAATTGAATATATCTTTAATAATAGTGTATGTTTTTATATGTCATACTTTTAGCAAAACATTTTCAAAATCTGTATAAATTACAAAGGGTACTTTTAATTTGCTGCATGGGGAAAAAAAATGGTTTTGGTCCAATGTATGGTAGCTTAAAACCTTGGCCAAATTCTGAAGTACCAACACCCAAAATTTGGGGGCTTTAGGTACTACAGTTCAGCTGTGAAAGGTAAGACATAAACACCTGAAAATACATATTGGATACATTTTAGGCAATACAGGTAAAACCAGAGAATGTTTATCATCTCTGTAAGTTACAAAACAGTGAGCATAAAAAGATTTTTGATTTATGCTTTATTTGAGTAGTAGTTGGTCTAAATAGATTTTAAATTTGAGTATTTTGAGCTGCATCTCCTTGTGCAATAAGCAAAAAATCTACGTGTCAACTTAGTAATTTTGTTTACTGTAACAGGTTAAGAAAGTAATGTCTTTGATAGGCAAGCACACCCCAGTAAAACCGTGTTTGATCCTTAATTCAAATGTTTAGTACAGCAGTTTTCTTTCTTTTAAAGTTGAGTTATTCTATATATGAGGAAGCTTTAAGTTGATCATATTTACCTATTTTACAACAAGCTTGCTAGTTCTTTCATGCCTACACTTTGTTGATTTGCATATCATTCCTTCTACATCATAAGCTAAGTTGTTCGGTGATTTTTTAAATTAAAGTTATTAGAAAGTGCATGGGTACTTTCAGTACTCACATTTGTTTCAATGTCTTTAAATTCTGCATATAAAATAAATTGAACTATAAAAATTATAATTATTTTCTTAGCATGAAAAAGATCTTTTATACTTCTGACCTTAGATACTCTAAAACCTATCATGAATCAGCATAGAAATGTTATTGATACTTTGATTTATAACAGATATTCCCAACTGAAGGTATACTTCTATGTCTATGCTAGTGTTTCAATGGGGTCAAAATTGTTGTGATGTGAGAATAGCAAGACAGATTAGTAACTGGAAAACTGACATCTTACTGGGGGCTTTCTAATGCTTTCTAATGAAGCTGATAGCTGGACATCAGATTTTTCACTTTTTTATAAACTTTTTTTTAGATTTTTAAATTTCAAGGTGCAATGTTTGAGATGAATGGATCACAAATTAACAAATAGGGGTGAGGTGGATATGTATTCAACAGTTAAAATTTAAAAAGAAGAGTGATGGTGGAGGTGGGGAAAAAATTAAGTGTTTCATAGAGGGGGGTGATGCAGATGTCCCCCATATATATATATATATATATATATACATACATACACTACTAATGTTAATCAAATTACTGAAACACGGGTTGTTAAATAACTATTAAAAACAAATTATTCTGAATATCTGTCAAGCAAAAGATTTAATATTTTGTAGCTTCCAGCTGTTTGCTGGTGCAAAAATGTGAGATTATGCCAGTTTTTCAACCAGATTCCCTTTTACTTTAGTAGCTACAATGTCACCCAGATAAGACTATAATAATGCATGCACTTGGATATGCTAAATTTTATCTGCCATTTGTCCAGTCAGAGTTTTTTTTTCCTGTTTTTTGCTCATTTATGTATTTTTAAAAAAAACTGAAAGATCAACCACAAAAAGCTCCACTTAGGAAAACAGCAGTTTATCACATATGAAAAAATATCTGTACAGAAAACTTTATCATCAGAATTTTTTCTGTTTTCATAGAGCAAATCCTGTGCCACAAGAGACCTGACATTTCAGACTTTGGCAGAGAAAGTGTTACTAGAATTCTTTATTATAAGAAAAGGAAGGAAAGAATAAACCTAAGAGAAGCAAGAAAATATGCCAAAATGAGTCAATTCTGACCAGGAATCACACTCAGGGGCTCCCAGTCTTGGCAGTCCAGTAGCTATCACTGGCCACCTATTGTAATTTAATTCTTCAAAAGTATTACCTGCTTAAGCTCAAAAATAATTAAAGGGGCAAACAGTTTACAACTTATACAGAGTCCCTTTGCACCTAACCCCTTCCAAAAGACACTCGGCACATTAAAAAAAAAAAGAAAATTTTTCAAACCATTTAAAGATCAAATTGAGAAACATCACCCCGTTTTCCCTAAAAAGTTCGTAAATTTCTATCAGTCATCCCAAAAATGGCAATAGACCAGACAAGTTAGTTACGGCTTTTTTAACAGTAGTCTTTATAAATGTGATTATTCATACCTTGGATCATTTGAGAAAAACCCTTGGAACCTTTCAAGATTATTCACAACTTAATGAAATGGAGATTCCACGCTTTATTCCAGATAATTTGGTGCAAGCACTTATGATTTATAGTTAAACTGTTAGTTCAGTTAATTATGCTCAAAATTATATTTGCCTTTGCTGTCATGCTATCGCACTGCTTCTGAAATTGGATGCCAGTGTCAGTATGAATTAGTATACAAAAGTATCAACTGCACCATACTAACTATAAGTCCAATACTTACAATATCCCAATCTGGCATGTCTGTCACGTTATACTCCAGAATCTCTGAATGTGGTCTAAAAGAGAAACAAACAAAAGCTAATGAGAAAATAAGCAACAAAACCATCTTGGTATTCCTTTTGGTTCTGAGCAGCAAATGGAACAGGCAAAATTGTGGAAACAAGTAAATGGCTTGATGCAAATGTTTGTACCTTAATGCTAGTTTTGTTATACTCATCAGTAGTAATCACTGATGTTGTTAGTACAAACCAGTTTTAAAATCAAATTGACATGAATTTCCTTTCCCTGGAGTCTTGTGTAAGCTTTATGCCCCCCTTGTAATGACTTAAGGTCAACAAAGGGAAGGAAGGGAAGGGAGACCTTAGTGCCAAGATTATCCAGTAGGTGGTATTGCCAATCATGTTCCACAAGAAGGGAGACACAGACCAGAACTTGAGACTTTAGAAGGAAAAGCCTTGCTAAAACTCTTCATTTTAAAGATGCCTGAAAAAACTCACAGCTGGGTGAAGAAGAAAACTCACCAGAAAAAATTTTAAAAACTGAATTGGTCTCCTGAAGGATCAAATTTGAGCCCTTGAGCTCAGCAGTCAAGTAATTTATACTAGACCAAAATCCATGATGCCAAAGCAGGCTATTTGTAACCTGTTCTTCATATAATGCAATTCAAACTGGCATCACTCAGCATATAAAGTACATTTTTTTCTATCTTTTTGAAGTCACAATAAATATCTTTAAAACCTTTTTTTTTTAAATGTCAGTAAATTTTATGCTCAGAGATTATTGGCTGCCATGTTTTATTGTAAGCAAATCAGATTCTGTTTCTTATGCCACCTGAGCAAATAAAACCAAACAACTAGAATCACATTTGTTCTCATTTTCTCTCCAACATAAACCAACAAATAATTTTTTTTATAAAGATGCCTTTCTTTTTGACAAATTACTAATATTTTTGTTATATTACACCAAACTAATTTTAAAAGTAAACTTTCAATGGTCTTCCCAACATTTAAGCTTTATATATAGAACATTTAAATAGTAGGGAGGGTCAGTGTCTTGTCATTATATTAACCATAAAAATAAACTGAGAAACTATATTAAAAAGATGTACACCACTTTTTATACAGCTGATACAGAAGACCTGCCTTTATAAAGAACTACCCTGAAATCAAGAATTGTCAAAGGTCTCACCTCTTCATTTGTGCGTGCGCATTTGTGGGGCAACTCAAACTGGAGTAGAAATGAAAGGACAATCACAAGTTCAGTTCTTTGGTAACAATGTGCACCTTAAGAAAATTCTTTCTTTTAATAGCTCATTAACTAAAAGTCTCTTGGTCAGTACATAGAAACATCTTTAAACCTGTACTTTCTGCTATATTCCGTTTATTTACATTGCAAATTTTGTAACTTTTGGAAAACTCTTAAGTACTTCAAGTACTGACCATATATAGCCATTCTACTGAAAAACAACAAATCCCCACAGAAGTCCAGTATTTTTTTTAAAAAAAAAATCTGTTTGACAGCCACTAATTTAATATTTTTCATTAAATTAAAATAAAAGGAAGGAAAAAAGACTTGGTAGATATTAATAGATATATCCATTTCTCAGTAAACATTACACAATTTCATTATTCATATTTTTACTCAATCTTTGTGATGAATTTTCAGAACATAGTTTAGGGTAAATAGATTATTACAACGTTGGTTACTAGTATAAATAAATACTTTGGCAAAATTTGCACAGGTATAATAACTGTCAACAGTTTAAAGTGTAAGAAAACATTGTAAATTGTATATGGGATTTTCAGTTTATGTAGAACTATCTTTGTCCCAATATTTAAAAAGCAGGTAATAATATAAATATATGCTATTACCATTAATTGTATCATAAACTATATTTAACTACAAACACTCAAGTCTATTTCATTTAAAAAAGACAAACAAATAGTCATTCTGTAAAATGGCAGTTTCTCTGTAGCATCCAATTCTTTTTTAAGAACAGTTATGGTAGAATATAAAGCAAGTGAACTATGGTTAGTCATTTTCCTGCCCCCTTCCCCTTTATCAAGTCAAACTATTTCTCACCTCATCGAAGGAAGAAACTTCTGCTTGTACATATCCTCTATCGTCTGCAGGTACTCATCTGATAACACTTTGCTGTTAACTTCATAAGGCTGAGAGAGAAAAAGTTTAGCTAAATTAATACTAATGTTTAGCAGTCTGTGATTTAACAGGTCTCTTGCCAAAAGTTTATAAGAAAAAAAACAGGTTTTTCCAAACTCAGTAATATACAATTCTGGTCACAATATTCAAATCCATACAATTTCTCAATCGAATGCATTTTTAAAATTAAAAAAAAAAATTCCAAAGGGAAAATTCAAGTAGTTTTTGCCCATGAAGGACAAGGCCCTTGAAATAGATGTTTACACATGGATGCTACATTCCTAACCAACTCCCCGCTTGTGTGATCAAGCATCGCGTTCTAATAAGCCTTCTTAGCAATATCTCACCTTTATCAATGTTTATTTCGCAGTGATCAGAGAACACTTGGCCACAATTGATCTGCAGTTCAATATAAGGAATAGGTTTCTTTTTCTTTCTCTCATTCACTGAATTTATTAGTAACATCCTTGTTTGTGTGCTGATAAACAATTCCACCAGAGGCTTTGCCTAAAGGTGTACATGTTACCTATATATATATATATATATATATATATAAATATTCTTTTGTTTGGGAGTTACTGTGACAAACAATACAGCATTACTTACAATAGCTCTCTTGTTTATCTTTTCCCTAATGTAAGTGACTGGTGCATCCAAGTAAATAAATAAATGGGGCTTCCACAGTTCACAGATGGTGTTTTTCCTCAAGATGTCCACGTAATACTTGTTTCCTAAAATGAAAATAGTTATATCATTTAAAGCCAGGCATGTGTGTCTTTTAAAGACTCCAAACTTACCTAAAAAGATCTGGAATATTATCACTGTGTTAAGGGACCACAGATGAACATCATCAGTCCTTGCATATCCAAGCTTCAGCCACTCAGACATAATAGCTTAGGGTCATGTTCTCAGCTTTGGTTTAAGAGAATTCCTTTTTTGTAAAAAAAATAAAATATATTCTAACACTGCTGATCAGCACCACCCTCCTTGTGGTCACTCTCTGAATGTGTCAAATCGCCTCTCATTTGATATTCTTCTCCACATTCTTCACCAGATGATGTATCTGATGGTGAGCATTCTTTCTCATCACTTAGATCATCCAACATTCTCAAAATTTTTTTCTGTGGAATCAGCATACACTTCATACCATGTGATCCTGAGAGATCAAGAGATGGTCATCATCCATGATTAGCCGGTACTAGAAATGGGAAATTTTCTCACATCTGGTGGATGACAGTAGTGATTTCCATAGGCCTCCTTTGTTACCATAAATTAGTTCAAAATTTAAATAGAAAGGTAGGAAAAATTAAATCACCATGTAACAATAGCTGCTGTTCCATCAGATCATCATATGACAATGGCTGCTGTTTAATGGTTAAGTATCCAAGGAGTGGACACTAGAGTGATGGTCCTTAACTAACCAAACATTTGGCATTATTCAAACTATTAAAACCTAAAACAACAACACTAATTAGGGAGTATAAATTTGATGGGGATTACTTTCTCAGAAGACCTTATGAGCCCCCACCACATCCCATCACAATCAGGGTCAAGATGAATGGCTAGAGTGAGATGATGCAGGATTTTTCTGTTAATGTTCTACTGGTGGAGCATTCTTTCACAGTCCCTTATAGCTGGAACCAACATTACTATTTTAATTATGAAAGTTTCTTCAGACACTGTTTAATTTCATTTTAAAAAAAGGATGCATAACAAAGGTCCTCCTCCCATGTTGTCATATACTTAAAAATTATGAAAGTAAAAATTTACCTTCTTTGGTCATGTAGTTTAACTTGGTTAATGTTTCCACAAACACCAAGTCACTAAACACACTTCGCTCCATCACAACACCTTGGCCTGAAAATAAAGACGAATTTTGGTAACACACAATAATAAACAAACAATTGCATTATGCAAGTGGAATCTCAGGTTATTTTTTTGTTTTTTTAGTTTTACTTCCCTCAGTCAAATAGAGTACCAAAATTTTCAGAATGATGCAGAATTGTCAGACTGAAGTTTGTCTTAGAAAACCATAGATAAAAGACAACTCAGCATGTAATTTCAAAGTGAAATTTGAAACATCACAGAATTACTACAGCACATTCTGATGAATTATTTAACTGATTTTCTAAGTGCAGTTCAAACAAGTAAAAAGGTTTTCACCATAACAATGATTAAGAATGCTTAGGCCTGACAAAATAAATTGTTTTTGGAAATGTTCTTCGGAATAAACAAAGCTGGGTCAGTAAATAAGAATCTTTTTTAATGCCCTTGTGTAACTAAATATTCTTTTGTTTCCTCAATCAAAATACTGCATAGCTATCATCTGAGCAATCCATAACCGTTTGAATAAATCAAAATATAGAACAATGGCAGCCATAACTGTAGACTCACAAATGAAACAGCTCATATATCATAATCATCAAAATCCAAACAAAGTTTATCTTCAAACTTTTTCACACACAAGACATTAATCATTATATCCATTTCCGCTGTATCTCCATGAAAAGTAGGATTGGTTACACTTCCAGAAACAGTGAATATTTTTTCTGACACTTTAAAATGATTTTGTTTTAAATGCAGTTTTCAGTGTATCATTGTTTCATGTCCATGTTGAGAGAGATTAAATCAAACTACTGGTCAGAGTTGACTTCCTTCCTTCCTGATATTTGAGAGAATTTTTTTTTTCCAACTTATCATCATGAACGGAAGCACATGGTACTTAATTGAATAAGTTGTACCATCAGTACAGATACTGTTCTTCAAGTTTCCACTCAAAATCTTTTAATATTTGCTTTGTTGGTTTTCATTTTTAAAAAGTAGGTAACTTTCAGCATATCTCATTTTTTTATTCAGAAAAAATGCAGTAATATTAACTACTGTTGTTCTCTGAGCAGAGACAGAAAAACACACCACCAGAAAAAAATCTTCAAGAATTTTGCAAAATGATTTGGAAACGAAAGAATTTTATTCCAGGATTTAATACATTTTTTGGCGCAATTAGTTGTGGTAAGGAAAGTAATAAAAAAAAAAGATAACGGTGTAATTCAGAAAGAGCAACTCAAAATATAATACCATCCTCTAAATTAAATTAAATTTTTAGTTGAGTGTGTGTGTGTGTGTGAATATATATGATCAGTATTTCAATACAAGATGTCTTAACATTGAGAAAACACCTGTTGATTGATGGGACTGTTGCATTGGGCGTTGACTAATACACGATAAAAGGAGAACAGGGACATCAAAGGATGTTCTTTTTTTTTAAGACGAAACCCATAAAACACAACAGACGTTTATTTACCTCTCTGAAATCAATCCCAACTCCCTCCCAAGAGGAGGAGGAAAAAGAAAACCCTCAACTTTTTCGATAGCAAGCGTAATTCTAATGCGGAGATTCAAGGGGGAAACTTAAAATCGTCAGAGATAAAAACGGCAGGGGTCGCGATTGAACCAACAGGAGATATAAAAAGGGGGCTAGAAACAGGGCAAATCCCGCAGTATTCGGGCTGTACCTTACCGGTGTTGAGGAGGTGATCCAGCGCTTCCACGTATCTGAAGAACCGTAGTTGATACATGCACAACTGTTGGATTCCAATTCGCAGGCTCTGCGGATTTGGATCCGTGTAGAAGTCCTTGAGATCGTAAGTCCTGAGATGAGGGGAGAGTTGCTCGTCCAGCTCCCGCAGGTCGAACCCTGTGCCGGGGTAGATGAACTGCTCCCCGAACCGCACGTCGGGAACGTACAGGAGGTCGAACTCCCTCGCCAGCCGCCGGGCGAACTCCTTCTTGCCCGTCGACAGACTGCCTTCGACGACTATGAGGACGCTGTTCTCGTCCATCCGCTTCGTCGTCTTGTCGAAGAACTGCCAGAAGGCGTTGTACTTGCGCTCCTTGTAGGGGAAGGACCGTGGTCGGTCCCGGGGCTCGCCGCGCGTGGCCATCAGTGGGGCCGCCGGGACGCGACTGGACCACCCGCTCAGCTTCGGGAAAATCCGGCAGCGGGATCCGTTCAGGCAGAGGTTCACAGCTCGCACCACCAGCATGGTTTTGAGTGGGTGGGTTTCTTCTTTCTTGAGGGACGAAGACGGGGCTCCGAACCCAAACCTACGTATAACCTTGGGGGGGAACAGCGGGAAAACAAAAGAAAATAATCACGATTTGGGCATGCGCGAGGGGATTTTGGCACCTCCTTTAGAAGAGAGTTGTCTTTTTTTATTTAAGGTGCGTGGAATTGTCTTCTTTCTTCTTCTTCAGCGGTACTGATGCGGCGAACATTTGGCACAAGGAATGAGGGGTGAATTCCTAATGAGAAAAAGACGAGGACCCCTATTCTTTTCTGTCGCAATTTAGTAAAGTTTTTTTTTTTTTTTTAAGAGAAAGGGAGATAACTTGGAACTCAAAAGACTTAATGTGAACGAAATACCCTTAAATTTTGTACGCAAACCAAAGATCTTTGCCTCGGCATCAATTTTATATTTGGCTTAAAAATATAAGAGTGAATGTATTTATTTATTGCTGAGCATTTAGTGGTAAGTAATAAATACTTGAATCAACTGGTGGTAACCTACAACATACCACACTGTTCAAAAGTTTATTTCAAAGCATGATATTATTATTTATTTCATTTTTTTAGTAATTAAAGCAATAATTTCTATATGGAACAAAAATCTAAAATATTCATCACATAATTTCATTTATGAAACCAGCAAGTACAAATTAAAATGTTGAATCTAATCTATCCTAAAAATATATATTTAATTTTATATAGGAATAAAAACATCAACATTTTAAAAAAATGTTTTATCATTATGTAATTTTAGAAACAAATTTTCCGTTTAAAATTGAAATTATCATGAACACCAAAAACGTTTTACATTCTAGTTCTATTGGTATTGTCGTTTATCAATTCTCACTTAAGAATACAGTACACATAAGTAATTACATGCAAAACATTATTTGGTCTGTCTTTGCAAAACTAAAACTAAAAAGTAAGAGTTCGACAATTCTATTACTTTATTGAATTTTTTTTAACATAAAATTTAGTACAAGTTATTTCCCTTGTAACCTCCAAGAAACAAACATAAACCATTCTCTGTTGGTATCTGAACGTGCGAGATTGACCCATCAGGGCAGATAGATATTTATAGATGTATATTCTTGCTCAAACCTGTCGATTAGCGTGACGTAAAACGTCATAAATACTTATTCACAGGTGCTGTACGTATATAATGGGTGTGGATTGAAGCTCGGTAGGTGTAGACGTCGATAAGAGCAGCAGAGCAAATCGTTAAGGTAAATTAGCATTATTGCCATCTTCTTAGCACCTCACTGCACCGATTCTGTGCACGTTTGGCAGAATTCCGTGAGCGTAATATATCCTCTCCAGACCGAGTACCTCCTGATTGTGACCTTGCGACAGACGTTCGTATCTAACCATCTTTAAAAGAAAAGAAAAAATTGTGAAAGATAATTAGAGATAAGGCCGAAGAGTTACTTTCTACAGTTAGACCACAAGCAAATTTGGGGAGCACCTGTCTGTATGTTACTATTTCAAAAGCGCTGAACGTCTGAAACTTTTCTTTTCAATTTTCACCTTCGCGTGAAGTATAAAGTTTCCAGTTTGTCGTTTGCATTTATCTTTTGTCTGTTTTGTGCCGTTAAATCAATCAGTGCCAGTGACACCCGCAGGAAAGCCTATCGAAAGTAACGATTTAAGTTATTTATTTATGTTTTTGTAAATGCACAACCAAATATAAACATTGAACGCTTTAAATAAACGAGAAGGTATAGAAAACAGTCAACGAAAATAGCTTTTTATTGTGGCTATGAATCCACAGTAAACCCGAGGATAAAATTTTAGCCTGTAGCTATTTGGAGGGGAAGATAGATGTGAAATACGTGTTAGCTGCTGATGAGGGGAGCTTTAGATTGGCTATTTAACGGTCGGTCGGCTGGTGCAGGCACTGAGTATTGGCAGAGATAACTGAACTACTTTCGGACTGGGAACAAAAAAGATTTAGCAGTCTGGGAGATTTCGAGTGGCCCAGTTTAATGGAGACCCTTTAACCCTTATATTCTGAGATATAGCTTTTTATTCTTTGTTGTCGTTTTGTGTGGCCTTTCATCTCTCTACACCCTCAAGTTAAAAATGTGCAGTCACCGACAAACCGGTATAATATTATTCTGCTGGGTAAATGTAGAGCAGGTGCTTTTCATTTAAATAGCACAGTGTAAAGTATAAACTGTAGCTTAACATTAATCGCTGTTTGTGCTTAGTAATCTGTCTGAAGTCAATAGCCAATGAACTCCATTAACCGCAATCCGCTCCAAATGTCAAACTAAAAGAGCGTTTACAGATAAATCGATCGATAATTTAGTGTGTAACAACTTTTCAGAAATAATAATAAAAAGTTTAAAGAAAAAAATACAATTTTCTTTTCGAAGATCCGGCTAGGCGGCTCGATTAGGACACCGCTTCCTTACGAGTTTTTGAAACTTTTTTTAAACAGAGCATAGTTAACAGGTGCAATTAGAGCTTTGTTACAGAACTTCGTGTATAGCCGCAAATTCTTTAGAGGAAAAAAAAAGGACTAGAAACGAATGTAAAAGAATTGAAAAATATAAAAATAAAATTGATAGATATCTGTCATTGGACAAAGTGATCCTTACTTCATCTTTGATGACTAACATAAAGAACCAATCCTTATGTGATATTTATATGATGATAAATATGAATGATTCACGTAAAGATGGTCTGCTTGCTTCCTTATGTCAGTTATTAAAGATGCAGTAAACATTAATTTTCCATCTGTATTTTCCCTGGAGGTAGGCTGTTATGATGGGTCTGTCTCTGTAATAACTAAATTACAGATAAAATATGTTTTCACACCTATAAAAACGGAATTAGTTGACTATTCTTTGTTGGTTTTTGACAAAATAAATCTAATAAATATTAACCCTGAAAGAGCCAGGGATTTTTTTTATATGGCTGACTGACTACCTACCAACCAGAGTCTGGTATATCCACAATCTGTTTTTTTATGGTAAACACAAGTAATGAATTATTTTCTGGGTACTGTGAACTCTAAAGGAATTTATTATACATTATGAACAATATTTTAGAACTTACAGTTATAAAAAACTTTTAATGAAGTTTCCAACAGAAAAACACCTACAAGTCAATAATACTACAGTGACAACAGAATAAGATTGATTGTTCAAGCTTCACCATTATAACAATTCATCTTTTTATTTCAACCAGTTATTTTCCCAGTTTGCTCATGAAAGATGCCGTCTCCCCTCTCCCTCTCTTTCCAGCAGCTTATGTCGGAATTATCGACCTCCAAACTGTGAATGCATTTGGAGCATTCACATTTACCATGTTGTGAAATATCACCATAGGACATCTTAAAGTTATCAGCCTCACTGTGTAAAGGGAAGTACGTCATCCATTTAGTTGCATTATGGTTCAAAATAACTTTGGGTTGGTTTTCTGAGTACAGCCATCAACATTGGGTTGTGAACACACTGCACTCTAGAAAACTACAACTTTACCCATATTTTGGCAAATAAGGAGAGCATTGCATCTTCCTGAAAATCAAACAAAGTCGTGTTTGCTCTGAAAACAATTGTGGCTCATTATTAAGTCAAACACTTGTCTTCCATCAATCCTGCACCATAAATTCACATTTTTGGATTTATAAACTCCTATAAAAATAAACGCACCCTAAAAATTGATCAGTTCATTGTGATATACATTTTTGCAAGCTTCTTTACACACCAAGCTTTATTCTTTGTTGTGATATACATTTTTGCAAGCTTCTTTATACGCCAAGCTTAATTCTTTGTCAGTCTATTTTTATATGTCTTCAAGTAACAGCCTTCTGAAAAATAACAGGAATGAAGCAGCTACTGAATCACATTATCTGTTTACTGCACCTTCTTCAATATGTTTCCTTGGTTCATACAACCAGATCTCCTTTCCATATTTTCATGCGTACCCTTGTCCAATCCCACAATCAGACTGTTCAGTGTCATTTTCATCTTCACTGTTAGCTACAGACAGTACAGCATCTCCTTGATTATTATTACCAGATAATCCATTCTCACCACAGGCTACAACTGTCACTATTGTTTTCTTCCAGAATTTAAGATTTCTTCTGAATGATGGAAGTGCTTGCTGTCTGCTCATGTTAACAATGCTGGACTGATTTTTAGATAGTCCCTCATATATTTTTATTTCAGGCATGAAAAATGTTCAAGAACATTAGTAATTAAAGGGAAACTGGTCGATACAAAACATTCTAGAGCATTCTTGAACAAAACCTTTTCAGTATGGTATGATCCTGGAGTCCATTGACACAATTTGGTAATACCAGCTACTCTAGCTAATAATTGATCTCAAAAGTATATTCCAAAAAAATGATGGCTACATATTGTTTTTGTTGTCAAAAGAAAATTCATGAAGGGCAGTTCCCTAAAATAAATATTTTTGTGTTCATGACACTTGTCATGCTGAATCCAATGGGACCCAGTTGGTGGTCATTATGGTGTATTATTCTTCAGAAGCAAAACTTCAAACTTGATTAGTGCTGAACCAAAACTTTGATGGGATGAGGATAATCAGTTGCAACATTGTTTAAAATAAATGAATATTTATTTCTCTGTTGTCAAGGTAAATTTTTAAGTTTAATATTAAAGAAAACAACACAACATTTTAGATTTAAAAAAAAATGAAAATTTTTAATCTTTTCAGGGAAATTTGTAGCTTTGAAAATGGCTTTTAGTCAACAGCAGAAGAGTGCGATGCGGCGACTGAAATCAGATTTGGAAGAAATTCAAAAAAGTCCAGTGGCTAATGTGTCTGCAAGTCCACTAGATAAGAATTTTTTTGAGTGGCACTGTAATTTTTCTTATGAGGGTATCATCTACCATCTGATTCTGTTCTTCCCAGATAACTATCCTTATGTTTCACCCAGTGCAGAATTTGTCCCTTCAGGGTTCCAGTACAGTAGTGGTGCAACAAGGACGGGGAAAAAGGGAACTCAAATTTGCCTGTCCATTTTCTCTGACTTTGCCAACTTCCACCAGGAGTGGGCAGATGAGAAATCTATGGGATGGTCTCCGGGCTACACAGTGCAAACTGTGTTGCTGAATGTGGTGGCATTCTTGTCTGAGACCCAGTGCTCAGGGAGTGAAGCTTCAAATGAGCACAATAAAAAGTTGTCACAGGGCTTCCGCTGTGATGACTGTGGCCATACGTTCAAGAAACCATTCCCACCAATATCTGATGTTCAGCAGAAAGGAGAGATGGCTGGTGGAAAACAGCAGATTGTCTGCTATGTCTCCAAGGAGCATTTTAAACCAACCAAGCCAAAGTCAAGAGAGGACTTGTTTGGATATGGACTTGTGGTCTCTGGACCACCCAACCGCCCAGCTTTCACCAGCCCCTGTGAGTTCCTGACAGGGGAATCTTTTTATGGCATGCAGAGCTCAATTGGGACCGTCAAGAGCGTTTTCAAAGATGACCTAAAATTCTTTCTGCCGATGTTCATACACCCCAACCATGGCAAGGAAATAAAAAGCACATTTGAAGACACCCTGATGGGCATTGCTAAGATTATGCCAAAGTGCAATCCCAAAAAAACTCCAATTGAAGAAATGGTAATCAAAGTTCTCCCAAATTTGATGAGTGCCACAGTGGTGGAATTTTCCAAGGGTACCCAGCACACAAGTGATAACCATCTTAATGGTTACTTTGCATTTCACCGCTTGCTGCTTTGGGCAATGGAGGCATACCCTGAACTTGATGGAATTGTCAACAACAGGCTGAAGGTAGAACATGTGCACTTCCTGTTTAAATTTTTAACCTAAGAGATATTAATTCATGGAAGTTAAATCTAATGTAATGAGCCAGCAAACAGAAACTGATATCATCAACATGGTATTCTTGAAAAAAAAAAAAATCAATGGCATTTCATTATTGGATCATCATTGAATTACTTGCCTTTGTAGGTGTTCTTAAAATTTGCATTGGTACTAAAATTGTAACGACTGGGTATACTTTGTACAAAATTCTCAGAAATTGCAGTTTATATATATATATCAAGCTAATAATCATCCTTAATTTTTTAAAAGTGGTACCGAGTAATTAAAAGAATAACTAGAATTTAAAAAATAAATAATTATACCTTCACAGTAAATAATATGTATACAGTATTTTATTTTTATAATAAAAAACAAAGATCACACTGTTTTGTTCTTTTTAGTTTTTTATATCTCCTTCCTTCAATTATTACTAGAATTTCTTTGAAAATGAAGAGAACAGAATGAAGAAACAGTGTCCACATATTGGAGAATTGCTGATGTTGTTGTCTGCATCATTTAAATACAGGTAATTATTTTTTAATTTAAAGTTATTTTATACAGGATAGCTGAATACTGTACAAATTAATTTTATCAGTTATAAATTAATATACTGTATTATATTGCATTGCAGTTTTCAAAAGTCATTGTTTTCCTATTAGTGCATTGCTTTGCCTTCATCTTGATGGAAAAGACATCAAAGAAACATCAGAGTGAACTTATTGCTACTTTTTCTTTAGATTTTAGAATTCTCTGAAAAAAGGTAGTTTGATATTTGGATAATTTCATGGACGACTTGTGCATGCAACCTGACCTCAAAAGTCAGATACTGAGAGATACCTATAACCAGAAAATTTGACAATGATGGTAAGAACAAATGGACTAAAGATAGATAGATTTCCATCCATTTGCTACTTAGATAAGATTATATATCTACAGGTGCATCTCAAAAAATTATAATATCATGGAATAGTTCAATATTTTGTCAGTTATTTCAGAAAGTGAAAATTGTATATATTGTAGACTCATTACATGTAAACTAAAATGTTTCAAGCATTTTTAATTTTAATAATTACAGCCTACAGCTAAAAAAAAATACAAAAAAACGTATCTCAAAATATTAGAATATTTCATTTAGAGTTTGAGTAAATCACTATTTATGCAAAATAAATACCATGAATCTCAGTCTGGTTCAGTACACACACAACCACAATCATTGGAAAGACTGCTGACTCGACAGTTATCCAGAAGACACTCATTGACACCCTCCATCAAGGAGGGTAAGCCACAGATGGTCATTGCTGAAAGGGCTGGGTTTTCACAGTGTACTGTATCAAAGCATATTCATGGAAAGTTGACTGGAAGGGAAAAGTGTGGTAGGAAAAGGTGCACAAGCAAGAGGGATGACCACAGCCTTGAGAGGATTGTCAAGCAAAACTGATTCAAGAACTTGGGGGAGCTTCAGTTGGAGTGGACTGAGGCTGGAATCAGTGCATCAAGAGCCACCATGCACAGACGTGTCCAGGAAATGTGGTAACAAGTGTTTCATTCCTAGTGTCAAGCCACTCCTGAACCAGAGACAACGTCAGAAGCGTCTTACCTGGGCTAAGGAGAAAATGAACTGGACCGTTGCTCATTGGTCCAAAGTCCTCTTTTCAGATGAAAGTAAATTTTGCATTTCATTTGGAAATCAAGGTCCCACAGTCTGGAGGAAGAGTGGAGAGGCACAGAATCCAAGTTACTAGAAGTCCAGTGTGAAGTTTCCAAGGTCAGTGATGATTTGGGGTGCCATGTCATCTGCTGATGTTGGTCCACTGTATTTTATCAAGTCCAAAGTCAACGCAGCCGTCTACCAGGAGATTTTAGAGCACTTCATGCTTCCGTCTGCTGACAAGCTTTATGGAGATGTTGATTTCCTTTTCCAGGACTTGGCACCTGCCCACAGTGCCAAAACTACTAGTAACTGGTTTGCTGACCATGTGCTTGATTGATCAGCCAACTCGCCAGACCTGAACCTCATAGAGAATCTATGGGGTATTGTCAAGAGGAAGATGAGAGACACAAGACCAAACAATACAGACGAGCTGAAGGCTGCTATCAAAGCAACCTGGGCTTCCATAACACCTCAGCAGTACCACAGGCTGATCGCCTCCATGCCACGTTGCATTGATGCAGTGATTTGTGCAAAAGGAGCCCCAACCAAATATTGAGTGCATAAATGAACATACTTTTCAGAAGTTCGACATTTCTATATATATTATAAATCCTTTTTTTTTAATTGATCTTATGAACTATTCTAATATTTTGAGATAGTAGATTTGTGGATTTTTTATTTTCATGAGCTGTAAGCCATAATCATCAAAATTAAAACAAAAAAGGCTTGAAATATTTCACTTCGTGTAATGAATCTAGAATATATGAAAGTTTTACCATTTGAATTAAATTACAGAAAAAATGAACTCTTCTGCAATATTCTAATTTTTTGAGATGCACCTGTAGTTTCCAATCCTAGTCTAGTTTTTGCTCTTAGATGGCTTCAAAAATTGTAAGAGCTCTAATTCTCTACAGTCAATTTATGAGCACTTCATTCTTGATTTGAAAGTGCACATCTGTATGGATGAGGAGCCTGTACCCTGTGAAGGCACAAGAAAGATCTGGGTTATTTTTAACATTTCAGAAACTCATCATGATTAACAACAAATTTTCTTCAGATTTTTTAGTCATGTTGGTTGTCATGTGCTTTCAGTATTTTTGATTCAGTCTGCACAAACCCATATAGAAACAGCAATGGATTTTGGTATGGTAAAGTTGTGAAAACCTATAACTACTATTTTTTTAACGAATATATAAATTATTAGAAAGTTTAGAATGTTTCTAGACCTAGTTGGACTTAAGATGTTTAAAATGAGATATGGTAAAAGTTTCTTTTAAACAGTACTTGAAGAATGATGGATGATAAACTTTTACAGCTATTAATACTAGGTGTCAGTAGATGTTGGCTACACTTCTGGAACAGCTCAATCTTAGAAAACATTCTTTTTAGTAATAGAACTGTTAATGGATGAAATGAATTACTGCCAAATATGGTTAAAAAAAAATTAAAAAGTACATACATATTATAAACCAATTAAAAAATCATTTGATAAATATTTTTCTTCTCTGTGGGGCCTTTCACAAGCCAAAGTTTTTCTAACCATTAAAACTAAACTAGTATAACTAATTTTACATCTTTACAGATGGCAAGATATGGCTAACAGTTACCTTTCAGAGAGCATGCGGAGAAATGTTATGTGGTATGTGAAGGAAGATTCAAAACTCGGATTCTTAGACACAGAAAAGGAATACCGCTTGTCAGAAACTTTAACACGAACTGCCATTAGTCGAAAACTCTTAGCTTTTCAGGTAATATGATTCATCATTAAATGCAGCTTTTAACATTGAAAGATTAAACTTTTAATTCTTTAATGTTTATTATTTATAACTTTCCTCTAAAAATGCACTGTAATTGTTTACTTCATTTTATTTTATTTTTTTGTAAGTTTACCGTATCTATTTATCAATGTCAGAAGCTCATTAAAGTAATGGGATTTGGTCTATATTTTTAACAAGCTTCATAATTCATTTATTTAAAAAAAATTTTCTTCAGGTTTTGTTTCTTGATATAGCCATGCCAAAAGGAAAGTCTAGAGCAAATTTAATCCGTCAATATGACAACCACCTTGGATTTCCCACTTCAGAAATGGTTCAAGAAATGAAAGCAGCATGTGAGAAAATAAATGGAATGACTACCTTCAAAGATTGGTTTGAAGTGAGTTTTTCACCCTTTCAATTTATTATCTACATAACCTTGCAGAAATAAACATACTCCATATTTTAGATTCTAAGAAACTATCCCATTAAAACGAACTGTTTTTTTAAAATTACTTCTTTACTATTTATTAATTATATTTTGTTTAATTTTAACTAACACACAGCAGAGTCAAGTTCATGACATCAGTATTATTCTAGTTTCTTTTTCTATAGGTGCTGAAGTTGAAACCATTGACAGATGATGAGCTTTTTGACAGATTTGTAAGTTCTGTGGAGTTCTCCATCAAAACTGATGGGTACCACTGGAGTTTTCCAAAAACGGCAGGAGGATGGAGAGAAGTGATGTGGCATTACAAGGACATGACCAAAAAGAATGCTAGTGGGAAGGACAAAGTTGTCAATAAAAAGGGAACTGAACCTCAGCCAAGCCCCTCTACCAAACAAACAGTGAAGAAAAATGATAAAGCAGCTCCTGTCATCAGAGGTAGAGGACGAGGACGACAAAGAGGACGAGGACGACAAAGAGGACGAGGGAGAGGTGTGAACAAGGTGCAGGTTGTTGTTGATGATGATGATGATGTGGCTGAAATAGTACCAAAAAAAGGAAGACCAGTAAAAGAAAAGAGGGGCCAGGGTAGAGGAAAGCGGGCAGCAAGTGAAGCTCTTGAAAGTTCAAAGAGAAAGGCTTCAAAACGACAGTGATAAATGAAAAAAAAACCTGAAATTAGATACACAGGCGAGCAATATTGAGCAATAAAAATTAGAAATAATTTGTAATGATTTTTGGAAGTGCAAACAAATGTGTTCATTCTCAATTTGGTGTCTCGTGGTAGTAGATGTACCCATTTAGTAGCTGTTTCCTCTAAGAAGCATGTGGTCATCAAAGCTCAACTTAATGATGATTATGATTGGTAATATCATATGAGGTCTGTCGAAAAAGTATCTGACTTTATTTTTTCCTATGGGAAGTAATGACATGAGGAAAGCAAAAGTGTACATAGTGGAGCCGCATGCCTTCATGTGCATGCGTGGTTTTTGGCGGGCTTGCTGGATGCGTTAGTCGCTGTCGGGTAGCCATCGTCTGAGGTGCTGTACTACTTGTCGCATTTTCATTTCTCCTGTGATAACGGAAGGTGTGGAGCAACGATCTTGCATCAAGTTTTGCCAAAAGCTTGGAGACACCCAAGCGGAAACAATTCGCAAAATTCAACAGGCTTTTCGTGGCAATGCCTTGGGAGTTACTCAAATAAAAGAATGGTACAACAGGTTCAAAGATGGATGCACATCGGTGGAGAGTGACCAGTGTTCCGGGAGGCCGTCAACAAACCGCAATGCAGTTGTTATTGAGAAAGTACAGACCTTGATAATGGAGGATTGTCGTTTTACGGTGTGGGAAATTGGTGACGAGGTTGGGATCAGTAAAGATTCTGCACATGCAATTTTAAAGGATGATTTGGGCTTGCGCAGAATGGCAGAAAAATTTGTGCCCAAACTGCCTTCTCAGGAACAACAACAACTTCGTCTTGAGGTTGGGCGCTGGATACTGCCAACAGGGATCCTGAATTCCAGAATACCGTGATAACTGGAGATGAGATGTGGGTGTACGGGTACGACCCGGAAACCAAAGCTCAGTAATCACAGTGGAAGCACCCAACGTCGCCAAGGCCCAAAAAAGCACATCAGGTCTGGAGCAAAATGATGCTGCTGCTGACTGTTTTCTCCGACTACTGAGGCGTTGTGCATCATGAATATGCACCAGAAGGACAAACAGTTACAAAGGAGTACTATCAGGAAGTCCTCCAACGTCTTCGTGATGCAGTTAGGCGCAAGAGACTGGATCTGTGGGCCTCACAAAACTGGCAGCTGCATCATGACAACACCCTGGCTCATTCATTGCAGCTGATCCAAGGTTTCTTGGAAAAGAAAGGCATTTTGCTCATTCACTAGGCTCCATACTCGCCAGACATGGCTCCTTCTGACTTCTGGTTGTTCACAAAAATGAAGATGCCACCAAAAGGCTCCCACTTTGAGAGCCAAGAAGACATCATGCGGAATGCGACGACAGAGCTGAAAGCCATTCCGGAAGAAGTATTCCAGACATGCTTCAAACAGTGGAAGGATCACTGGGCTAAGTGTGTGGAGGCACAAGGGGCCTACTTTGAAGGAGATTAGCAGTTGAACCCCACCAAGTATGTAATTTTTTTTCCAAGCCTAAGGTCGGATACTTTTTTGACAGACCTCGTATGCACAAACTATTTAAAATTATAAGTTATAGTCATTTCATTAGTTCTATTATCTTTTCAACCAGAATTTTTTTTTTCTCAAGGGACAATGAAACATTTCCTTTAGTATTAATGCATTAATTAATTAAAACAGATATGAACAGTAAAAAATAAAAAAACTGAACTGGTAGGATGAATATCAGAAAACCAAAATGATCATTTTAGGGGTTAATCCCATTACAAAATCTTTTCAGATTTACTCACTATTGAAAATGCTGTCATTGTTTTGGAAACCCAACTTTTCTGCCACTTAGAACAATATAACTCATTGACTCATGGAAGGCAAAGGTATTTTGTTAGTAGTCAGATTATCGTTGTTAGTATACACCAATATCTACAAGGGAAACAACCCATGTGAAGCATACTGGTGCGGTTGTTCAGCACTATCATCCTGTGCCACAAGAGAAAAAGCATTTCGTTTTTAGATGTTTTAATAAGATCCATCCTGAAGAATGACAAACTTGCTCCAGATTGTTAACAATTCAAATTTTTGTATTATAAGTAAAATCCTTCAACCAAACAAAATGTCAAATTTGCATAATATTTATACAAATAAAATGTTAATTCCAAATTAAAATTTTGTAGAAATTTTTTAAAACAATCTGTTAATTTGCATAAACCCTTTTGGAGATTATGCACTAGATTTCAATGTCAATTTCCTTAGTACAAGTACATTAATAAATAAAATCAGATACAAATCTATTAAAATTAAAAAGGCAGATAAATCATGAAACTATGACAGAGTTAATCCAATTCCCTAAATGAATCAGGCCCGGTTACTTTGTAATTAAATTTCTTATATTCAGCTATATTTGCTTGCCGCCTCTTGTGCACAGCTTCATATATGTGAACCACATACCTTGGTACCAACTCTGCTTGGGCCATGGTAGCTAATTCATCATTGTACTCCCATTGCCTGTCCCCCATTGTGTGCATGTGCCGATGAGGAAGTCCACTAGCCAGCCTACATTGGTAATCTGCCTCTATGTCTCCATCCATTTTCTCTTTTGTTGGCAAATTCAGTGTTCCATCCAAAACTGCTTCAGCGAGTTTCACCTGGCACTGAAACTGCGGAAAGGGACAAATTGTTTTGCAGATGCCAATAAAGAACATGCTTGGGAACTGTGTGTGAATGACATGTTTGTAAAGAGGCAGGATTCGCTCATCTTTGATCTCAACAAGACAATTTGGGCTGAGAAATGGAAAGCTGAAACAGTAGCCAGTGCATAAAACTAGAGCATCTACTTCCACCTCCTCATCACCATCAAGCATGGCAGTCTTTTCAGACAATCTTTTAACTCCTGGCTTTTGCACCAGATTTTCAGGCAAGACTGTTATCAATGGTTTATGGTTGTGACATAAAAATACCTGAAAGAAAAAAGAAGAAATCACCATTTCTTCTCTACCAAAGACCACATAATTACATGATCAAAATTTCAAAGAAGTTCTGGCTTAGTTCACAATTTAAATCAAGGATGTATGGAATCCAAAACAAGTTTCTACATTAGAGTTATTTTTAAATGTAGAATTAATGCTATCACAGAAATTCTGCACCTGCCACCATAAGTTCTACTTGGAGAACCCTGTATTTACTTTTAAGGAGTAAAAGGATTCCACGGCATCGAGCTAGAAGGTGTGGGTTACTAGCCTTGACCACCTCTAGTATAAGTAATGGAGAAAGAAAAAAAAATAAAAAAAAATAAATTCTCATCCATTTACTCATGATTAAAAATTATATTAACATTTGGTGTATTTAAATTTTGGATGAAACATCTATAAAATGGCACACCTAAAGCAAATTGTCTTGTGTAATTGATGAGTAATTCCTTACCTTTATTGATGTTTTTACTCATTTCAAGGACTGACCAAGAGGTTATAGTGCTGCTTTGTCAGTTACTAGATGCTGAATGCCAGTCATGATTATAAGTTCTAAGGAAAATAGATTTTCGTTTGTTAACTTTGAGAAACATTTCCCATAATACAAAGCCACAGAGGCTGACAAATCTACTCAGATCTAATAGAACTTGGCTTGTTTAACTAGTTCAGAGAATTCAGCATTGTAGCATTGCATTTTGGAAAGTTTTCCTTAATTACTGACAGGGAGAACCATGTTTCAGGTTTTATAGATCATTCATGTAATATCTGATGTCACATGTCATTGATGGTTTCAAACTTGCTTTGGTATGCAAGTTAATTGCAGGCCATATCCCCAAGATTAAAATCTCAGCAGACTAAAGAATGAATTAATTACTGACACATTCAAAACATGGAAATCAATGAGTTAATTTATTGGTCATTTAATCCATGCTCTGACCAGATACCTGGCAATGCTTTGCTTCTACAAAAGGACCGGCAATCTGCAACATGGATAGCAGATGTTCATGTGAGAGCCTAGATTTTGTGGGTGACTTTGTTTATCTGATATCCAGTTAATATCAGACAATTCAGGAGCTACCTTATTTCTGATTTTTCATAAAACTGTCAGACTCTAATTGAAGAGCAAAGAACCTTTTTAACATCTTACCTCAACCTAGCCAGCATACTTCACTGCAGTAAACAATTTCTCTATACTCACTGTCTAGGCTTTCCAAAGACAATAAATTAGTGATCCCACAGAGCCTTCAAAAGTAGAATGCAATGGACAACAGTGAAGTGTACTGGCATACCCCCTATCTAACTTCTACTCCAGGTGCTCCACAACACCATTCCTTTTGCCAAGCATTAAGGGTGATGCATCATCAAGTCTGTTCCACAGTGAGCCTGCTTTTTCTACTAATGCCTCCTTACTCATCACCATTTTTGCTAGCCATCTGAAAGAGTTGTCTTTGCTTTGTCATTAAGCTGTTGGAGTTTTTCTTCACATACCATTACCCAGAGAATCATGCTCATGCCATGTTTAGCTGCAGTCCTTAGATACAGCAGAACTCTGGTTACAGATCAAGGAGACGGGTTTATCTTTCAATTCCATAAAAAAATTGCTTTCTCAGCATGTTTGAATAGAGTGCGTGTTGAACTGGACAAAATCGGGAAGGAGAAATCGGTATACAAGTAGAAAGTTGAGAACCAGGTCTCAAGTGTGTCATAGCATTGCAAACCAAAAGAGAAAAATTGCTACATTATTAGCTTGTGCAAATTCAAAAAATAATCTCATTCTCAAAATACAGCCTATTGTCATTGGTACATCAACTGCTCTAGAACACTTCATTCCTCATCCAACATATATAACCCTCATGAACCTAGAGTGCACATCAGCACTACTGTTAGATACCATGATGTCTAGCAGGACACTTAATTCAATTAGTGATGGAATCTTCTGGCTTTCTGCTTGAAAATAAGTGATAATCAGTTACTGCATGCTGCACAAATTTCAAATGCTGAGCCTTCAATTTTAGCATAAGAGAAAGCCAGTTTATAAGCAGAAAGGCTGGAAATGGCCCCATATATCAGGTTATATTTCCAGAAAGTTCAAAATGAGTGTTATGTACCTGACTGAGGTATTCCAAACACACAAAAAAAAACAGGTTGGAAAAGAAAGTGTCTATCAAAGTGATTGCAAACAAGCAAAACAAGTAGCGACGCTGGCAGTTTAAGACTTTGTCGAATTGCCAACATCACTGACATTGGCGCCCTCTTGTGGGAACACTAGTATAGACCATGCTGGAAATCTCTCTTTTTTTATTGCTTGTGGGAGTGCTGGCACATAAAATGTTGGGAATCCCTTCATGAATTGTTCATGGACACAACAGAATGCTGTAATAAATTTAGCCATGATACAACTTAAACTATCAAAATATTCCTAAGTATGATCTTCTGTTGGAAGTACGATCAAGCAGTGAGATGTTCTTTTCAGCCATCTGGCTGCATTAGAGTGTTGCAGGCCACAAGTGTTAGATCACTGTCACATATAGAATAGTAAATACCTGTTTTGCCTTTGTTGCAATTTCCAGAGCAATATCTTGACCAGATGCTCCTGCTCCAAGACATACCACACACTGTCCAGCAAAGGGTTCAGGTTCTCTGTAACAGTGACTGTGCATCATTAATCCCTGAAACTTATCCATTCCTTTTATCTCAGGAATTAAAGGAACTGAGTAATGGCTGAAAGGAAAAAAAAAAAAAGAAAAAGAAAAAGTTGTTAGTGTCAGCTAAAGACTTTGCTAGTGTGAACTATATAAGTTCTGCTCTTCTACCACAGCTAAAAATATAATTAGAGCAGTTCTTGATATAACCAATTAACTAAAGAGGGGAAGGAAATAACTTGTAGTATGTTTTTGTTGTCCTTACAAGTTTTAAAATAGACAGCTTAAAGTTTTCTCAAACATGTATTTTGTATATTAATAGTTTTAAACTTAAAATTATTATTTGTGTTTTCAGATAGGGTGCAGCATTTAATTCCATAAAGTCTCTGTCACAAGTGGCTCTTTAAACATCTGTAGAGAAACTTTGTAGTGATTTTAATAACACTGTGTCTAGTTGTTAACGGAAATGCTGAACAGATTCTGTAGCTGATGGTTTAATAAACATACCCATTACAAACAAATACAGCATCAAACACCTGTGAGACAAGGGCTCCATTTGGTTCAGTCATACTCCGGTAGGCAACTGTCCACATTGTGGTTCCATTACCACTGCTGCATGGTTCAACCTGCACCACTCGAGTCTGAAACTGTCAGCAAGAAGTAATGTTAGAAGGCCAAATGTCTAATCACAGAGACAGACAGACAGAACTTTTACATATACTGATTGTATTATGAATACATGGTTAAAAATTTGTGCCTGTTAAAATACATAATAAAATTCATAAGCCATTAACTATTCTTTGAGTTTAAAGAAATTAGTTTTTTTTAAAAGAAAGGTACTAATACTATATTTACTGTAATTTATTAGTGATAGAGTCTCAGGCACAAAACCAAGTATTCAAATAAATTAAACCATTTAAAACACAGGGAAAGAGAGGAAAGCAAAAGTATGAATAATTAGCTTCATCTGCAATAATGTTTACCTTGATGAACTTGTACAACTTGAAGTGGCAAGCATAATATTCCAAGTATTGCAACATCTCTGTATGATGGATAAATGATGGTAAGGACTTGTCAAATGGAAAGTCAGGAAATGCCATGGATTCTTTTGGCAGGTTGGTTCTATCAATGATTGAAGAAATTTTATTAATCAAACATTTAAAATAAGCAAGCAAATAAGCACTTCTATTTACATACAAGAGCATTTAGAAATGTTGAAGACAGAAAGCAGTTAATGTAGCTGAAATGGTGGACATTCTGGTGCTAATTGGCTAAGATGTCAGGGTTAGGGTTTATTTCAATATTAAAAAATAATTAACTAATGAATTCAAAATGGTAATAAACTGAAGAACTTAACTATATACTGCATAGAACAAATTTATGAACCAAACTTTGCTGCTATTAATATTAATAATGAATGTTTAAAATATGGATATCTTGCCACTTCTACAACAGGTGTGACCCAGACTATCAAATTTCTAGACTAACTTTCTTGTATTAAAAAAATCCATCTCATTGGCCAACTGTTGAGCACCCTAGCAAATTTTCCAGTTTTTTCACCCTTATAGATCTTGCTATAAATTCAGATTTTCCTTTTTTGTTGTTTTCATTAAATTCCTTTTAAAAAAGCTTTGTGCTTTCACATATTAGGCTATAAATTAGCAACTGAGTTTAAAGTAACTATTTATGCACTGCTTTATAAACATTAGCAAATAATAAATCCAAAATGTTTTCTATTTTGACCTCCCTTTTCATCACCACTTGATACTGAATAAACAAAAACTTTCTCACCAATATTCACAATATCATACAGTGTTTATTTGCTAATTGTAAATTCTTCAATTATTACCAGACCTATTATAACTGAGGGGGGATAATCAACCCACACACATCACACACCTCTGTGCCCTGAAACACTCAACCCTAAAATAACTACTTATGCCTGCTTTTTTGAGTCAATATTGTTAAAAGCTAAACAGTTATGTAATAAAAACAACAGAGGCAAGGGATAAACCCTCTACTAAATAGTAATGCAGACACTTAAAGTTACAATAATAAACCACCAAACATGTTCACTTAGTTGTTTGTACTTTTAAGTGATATTTTAATCACATAGGCTAAAGATAACAGACAAAAAAGCAAATATTTCATAATCCCAATGCTATAATTTGATTGAAAGATAGTGACATTGAGTGTCAAACCAGGATGCAGGGACCTTTTATTTAGGGCACAAAATGATTAATAGTGATAACTTGAAACCAATATTATTGTTTTAAATTTGCATAGACTGAGAAGGCATCTGGATCCAGAAATGGTCAATTGAGAAGGGTGGGAGGAGATTTTATAAACACAAAAAGACCATAATTTGGGGGGAAGTCAACATGTAGGTGTACTTTCTTATCAAGCATACAAATAATCCTTACTTTGGTTTCATGTCAAGTTGACTACATTTGCACTTTCAAGGAAATGAGTGATTTATTGTTGCAAATTTTACAGACAGTATGTGATGCTTTGTCAAAAGTTTAAATTCCAAAAAGGATTATAAGTTGCTGTTTTAATCTTTTGCCCTTTTGCACATCTGTTTTGAATTAAAATTTGTGTTGCAATTTATATAATTAATATTTAAAATATAAATAGATTTGCAACCTACCAGACAATTAACAACTGGACTAACAATGCCATACTGTATGTTTAATCATTCACTTTTCCTCATTTTTTTTCAAAAAGTAAATTTCTTTAAGTCATTAGATAGTTTATAGCTGCCATGCTGTCAGTATGGAAGTCTTAAAATGAAGAGAACATACTGTAATTATATAATAACTAAAGTATCTGTAAGACTTTATATTAGAAAGTAAACTTTTAATATGAGAATAGTGGGTGGGAAAAAAGTTATCAAAAGTAGATGTTAATGATGATGTCACAGTTAAAAAAAGTAAGTACTTGTAATATTAATGACTTTTAGTTCTGTATGGAAGAAAGAGTAGGTCTGTTGACAAGAGAGGGAGAATCTAGTAAAGCCTATACTTCTGGCTCCTTAAGTTAAAAAAATAATCAACCTTCATTGTAAAAAGTTTCTATCCTAATGCTAAGAAATCATTTTTTTAGTTTTCAGAATGGTGCTTAATTTTTCTTACAATGCATTATGCAACTAGCATCAACACATACGTTTAATATAGTAGTCGTCAAATAATATATTACTGTTTTCTTAAGGTTTATAAAAAAAAGGATATTTTCAGATACCATAGCACTAGATGATGTTAGAGGCTAAATATTGAGAGAATGTTTATGGACTTGGCAAACTTAAACAGTACACTAGCAGCAAGAACAAATAGAACAATGAATGGAAACTGATGGGGATTCAATACCAGATTTTTCTCAACACCAATGCACACATGTATTGCAGGTCTATAACACAGCAGCAGAATTGTTACTTCCTTTGGGAAACATGCTGATTCAGTATGGCAAAAGAATAGACTAACAGAAAACAGAAGTATGCAGACCTTTCATGCCTTGACAAAAAAAAAACCCAACAAATAAAACAAACCCTTCAAGGAAGAAAAGTACAGATTGTGAGAGCTGTGACATTTTTCCACAGGTTGTAGATGGATCAGGAGAAATGGGGCTGAGAGATCAGGGAGAAATGACAAGGATGATGACAGTGCATATTTGACTAAACTGAGCTTTTATGATCCAAAAAGTCAGGAAAGAGAACGTATTAAAATCGACAAAAGCTGTCTCAGTTTTATTATTATTATTCGTTGATGCTTTCTTACTAATTCTAAATATTTTGATAAATATTTTATAAGTGCAGATTTATTGAATGGGTTTTACAGTAAAATTCATTGGTGATAAACGCTTTAGAACGCCTAATTTCCGACTGAAATTTCAAAATGCCGACAGACCACCCACCAGCCCCTTTAGGAGAAGACACAACAGAATAGTGGAGCGCACTCTGAGCCTCAAGTATGGAATCGCCTTATCTGAAATCAACCAGTGAACGACGGGTACAGTAAGTAAAAAAAAAAAAAAAAAACGTCTGGTTTACCTGAGGTTTTTGTACATACTGGAGTGCATGGGAAAACCGTTCTGGTCGGTCCCCGTGCCATCTGCGTACACCCACGTACCCCCGACTCGGTCGTTCTGTTCAAACGCCACAGCGGTGAAAACACTGGGTCTACAAGTCAGGTGTCGAAGGGCGCACAGACCCGACGCCCCAGCCCCGATTACTGCTACTCGAATCATTTCCTCTCACCCAACACTAACTGAATTGCAGCCAGCAAAAGAAGAGCCATAGCCTAGCTAAGACCCTGACCCCGGCCTCGGCCCAGTGTCACAAGTCAAGGACGATAATAATACCGGGCATAAGTAGCTCTCCAGGGAAAGTCAATGGACCAGGCCAGTGTACCACAAAAATAATAGTGATAATTCCCAGTGATGTTCGCTACTTCGAACTCATTTTTATTAATTGAAATGAGCTAGAAATTTCATTGCATTCAATGAAAATAAAACCTTTTTTAAAACGTCCAATAATAACAACAACAACAACAACAATAATAATAATAATAATAATAATAATAATAATAATAATAATAATAATATAATAATAATAATAATAATAATAATAATAATAATAAAATATTATGTTCACAATCAAATGATCACAAACAAATATTAAATTTAAACATTAGAAATTGATTTTCCAACAAATAATTAATGTGCTAATTATTTACGGCTGCAGCTTTAAAAAAGTTTTTGTCTGTAATGTTGACGCCGAGAGAAACTTTTCACACGGGAAATATTTCGCCGTTACACCGCATTAAAAAAGAAAGAAAAAAAAAAGGAGAGAGAGAGAAAGAATAAATGAAATAATGAAATAAAGCAATAAAATAAGTGAGAAATTTTTCTAATCGATATATGTATATATATTTTTTCTTGGCGTTTTTATTTTAGGGAGAGTGCAAAGTACTTTATAATCCTAGTTACAAGATGGCTACCTAGCAACAGGTACACTTCGCCGTCTAGGCGAGTAAGACTTTGGTCAGAGGAAGTTTGTGTGAAGTTTTTCTTTATGACTGAGCGGTAGGTAGAATCTTCAAAGTTTGAATTTTACAACATTTTTATCAGTATGCTCTGCCTAATTGATGATTTGTAGTACCAACAGCCGGTCAACGACATATCTTAGTTTTCATATTCATATTCTACACTTTCTCCTGCCCGAAGAGGGGGTGGGTAGGAAAGACAAGAACTGACCGGTAATAGTGTTCTTTTCTTTTTTTTGCATTTTGTATATTAAACAAAATGCTTTGAAATATCAGACTAAATTTTCATTCAAATTAAGTTTCCGTAGGAATGTGAATAATAAATTACGAACTTTTTTAGAAATTTAGTCTTTATTACGTGTAGTTATAGTTGGTTACAGAATAGTAGTTTTGTATTTTCACAATGAATTGCTTTGGTTGACTACATTTATTTGTTTCTTCATACTTTTAAAATATTTCTATGTTTATTTGAATATTATTTATTTGTGTTTAAATGTCCAGTTTAAAAAATCTGTGGCTTTCAAATGCTATTATTTATTTATTTATTTATTTATTTCAGTTATTCGATACAGTTCAGAGAAAAGAAATGCCTTTCAATACTTTACTTAAAAATAATTAATAAAACTTGAAAGTTTACGTTTAATAGAAACTTTACAAAAACAGTTGCAAGCTTTTTTTTTCTTTCTCGTGGAAGTTGGGGATAATAAATAAAAGTTCCTGAAATCATATTTATTAAAATATTATCACTTTAAATTACATTTGAAATTTTTTTAGTTTTGCCTGTAATTTTTAAAATATGTATGCTTTTAAAATTAAAATTTAATGCTTTCATTATGTCTCAGGTAAAATAAAAAAAATTATGTATGTAAAATAATTTTAAAGAAAAAATCATTTCAGAATAACTTGGCATTTCAAGCAATCTTAGTAGTTAAGTTCCTTTTTAAAATCTTAAAATGAAATGATATTTTAAGTACAATATCTAGGTTTTGTATAAAGAAAATATAGTGTAATATTTTATAAATAAGTCTTTAACAAAACAATAGTAATAAATACTCTCTGGCATATTTCCAGTAGATTTATGTTTTCATATTTTACTCCCTAAAATGCATTTGAAAGTTTACTTTCTTTGAGAAATTTAAACAAATAGTTTTTGACAGTTATTTTACTTTATTTTAATTGTAAATGCAGTACCCAAAAGAACTAGAAGACTGATTTTATGTTACATTTCAACTGGTATTATTATAAATGTATATTTTCAAAGTTCTGTGTATTAGATATTCTACACCAGCTATTTATTTTTGCATGTTACTTTCTTACAAAGCAGTGAAGAAACAAAAACAAAACAAATTGTATAATTGGTTTTTCCCTTAGCATTTCTTATTTGTCCTTAATTAAACACAAATAGCCCCAAATACTTGCCTTTAATGTTTCCAGTAGTAAAACAATAAGGAATATTATTCCTCTTAGCTATTCTCTGTTATTTACTGTTTAGTGTTTGAAAAATTTGGAAAACTACTCAATTCCATAAAGATAGATAGGTTTTTGGGGGATTCTATATTAGTAGGAGTCATGAGTATAAACATAATAGATATTCTTGATGAGATATTGGAAACTTTTTCTTTTTTTTTAGTAATTATTTATTTGTAATTCTTTGCAAAACCAAGTAGTAGAAACTGTGCAAAAGTTTTAGGCAACCTTAAAAAAAATCAGTGCCTGTTTTGCTTCCTTTCATAATAAGAAGAGAATGAAAATAGCAAAGATATCAATTGCTAATAAACAAAATAATATTTTTCCATAAACAACATAAAATCCCAACGTGAAATGACCAGAATTTAAAGATGCTTTCAAGAAATTATCAAGAAATTTAAAGATATTGGTTAAGTTTCTGATAGGAGGTGTGGAAAACCCAGAAATCTATCTAAAAAAGATTAACAGTACCTGAAGATAACTTCTCTGAGGGATAGAAAGACATCTAGCAAGGAGATAAAGCAAGATCCGGCAGAATCTTCAGTGGTTCAGATTCATGATTTTACAGTAAGATGTTTGGGACAAAGTGGACTTAAAGGATGGATTGCAGTCACGACACTTTTTTTACTTAAAGAAAATAACTCTGAGTGATTAAAATATGTTACCCAACTTAAAAAGACAAGCTAAAGAGTGGAATAAATTCCTTTGGTCAGATGAATCAAAGTTTGAAATTTTTGGGTCTAAGAGAAAGTAGGAAATGTAGAGAAGAATTGGAAAAGCATAGAAGAAAATATGTCTGTAGCTTCTAGTAAAGCATGGTGGAGGTTCTATTCAGATTTTGGGTGTATCTTGGCCATGGATGTCATTGATTTAGTAAAAGTAGTAGGAAATTTGAATGCAGCCAGATACAAGTAGATTTTTATTCACCATGCTATTTTTTAAGTATTCAGTTATATTTATATTTCAACATGACAATGATCTAAAATGTACTGCCAATGTTGTCAAAACATACAGTGCAAAAAAGAGAGTAGTGCTAGATTTATTAGAGTTGTATCCACAAAGCCTTGACCTTAGCATTATTGAACATGTTCAGAGCTACTTGGATAGAATTAAAAATTGAACAACAGTCAAAAGCTAAAGATGAATTCTGTATAGCACTTCTAGATTAACAGAACATTCCATTTGAAAATATTTTAAAAAATAACAAGAATTTCCCAAGATGTATTCAGGCAATGATGAAAGAAAAGGGCTGGACATCTAATACATATTTTCAAGTGTTTGTTACTCTTTCATGGCTAAACCATATCACCTAGAGGCCACAGGTTTTGAGTATAGGTATTTCAGAATCTTGAAAGGTTTTAAGCTACTGCACATTGACTTCGAAGGCCATTTTGAGGCCACCAAAGGCCACTTTTCAAAAGCCTTATAGATTACACTTAGTTCACTGTACTCATTCAAAATAGGTGACCTAGCAACCTCAAATAATAAGAAGGTATTTCAGGATAAGGCCAACAAAGGCCACCTTTCAAGGTTCAGAGTTACTACAGTTTCATGATACTCATTCAACTCAAAAGTAACCACAGATTACAATTTTTCAATAGTCAGTCTTGAAGGCCATTTGAAAGTCATAAATGAGATTATTTTCCATGAGCTGTTTAGCCACAGGCCAGTTTACTATGGCGTGTGGACTTAGTGCAAAAGGCAATGTACATGATGGAGCAGATAATACATGAGAGAGAATAAGGAAGCAATAGAATTAACCAGTTTATAGAATATATTTCACTATGGGAGACTAAAATTTTTGGATGACAACACCCATTATTGGTGGAAAATTATGATTGGTTGAAATTTGGATTTTTTTGTACTAACATATTTGATTAGCAAAAAATTCTTAACAATATTTCCCTGGTGTGTTTCCTACCATGTCCATATCACATTTGCCTTACTGCATAAAGCAAGGATGTGTGCATTATTTACACCATCACTGATTGTTTAGATATCCTTGTGCATTCTTTTACAGTGAGGGATACTAAGATTTTTGGGTACTAATGGAGTCTACTTTTATAAAAAAAATAAAAAACCTGGTATGTTGATGGAACATTTCGAGCAGCTATATGTTATACTTGCAGAAAGATTTGGTGGTGTTCATTTAGTATTTTATGCTTTGATACCTAAGAAGCAAAGGAATACATATGAAAGATTCTTCCAACTTATTAAATAAGCTAAACCTGATGTTTCTCCAGAATCTAGTAATTTTGAAAATGCAGCATTCACTGCAATAAAGAATACTTTTTTTGATGTGCATCTCAACAGATGTTTTTTTCATTTTAATCAAAATATGAAAAAGCATTTATATGAATTGCAGCTGTCCCATCAGTATAACAATGACGCTGATTTTGCATTGAGTGCAAAAATGATCATTGCTCTCGCATATGTACTGATCACAGACTTAAACAAAAGCTATAGACAGATTTGCAGAAGAACTTTCAAAAGAACTGCAGTCGATGCTTGCTTGGTTTGAAGATTATTATACAGGGTTATTCAAAAAGAATGAACCGATTTCATGACGCATTACTTCAGTTCTCAAACATCGTCATGGAATGAGTCAGTGACCGTTTGAAAGAGGAGTTTTCTAAGTTTTTGATTGGCTGCCACAGGGGCTCTGTAGTCATGTCATTCCTCCAGCAACATTCAGTTGTTTGTTTACCCTCAGAATGGCTAGTCCTCAACAAAAGGTGTTCTGCATTCTCGAGTTTGCGAAAACAAAATCGGTTGTCACGGTGCAGCGTGATTTTTTCTTATGGGGATATGTAAAAGATCGCATTTATGATCCACCGCTACCCACTAACCTCGATGACCTTAAACATCGAATAACAACAGCGATCAACTCCGTGGATCGTGATATGCTGATACACGTCTGGGAGGAATTCTCTTATCGCATTGATGTTGCCCGTGCTGCAGGTGGTGGCCACATTGAACACTTGTAAGACAGGAAATAAAACTTGATTGTGAGTAGAATACTTGTGACTTAGCTGGAGTTTTCTATTACTTTTCCTTATTAAAATATTGCATAATGAAATCGGTTCATTCTTTTTGAATAATCCTGTATAGGCTGTCCAGCTTGCCAAGGAAATGGAAGACAGACATCTGACAATGTTTTCCCAAAAAATGTAATCATTGTACACCAGGGTGCTTAATAAAGAAGACAGGATCAACAACCACACAGAGGATGTGCTTCAAAGGATACAAGCCAAATTTTGAATGATACACCCAACAATATGGAAAGTCATAGAAGGCCTCTGTAAAGTGCATCATGGGTGCAATATATATTACAACCAATTAGTGGAAGGTCACAATCCACCACAAAAATTGAAAAAAATATTGTGATGCAGATGAGCTTATATTCCAAATTATGACAGATTATAATAGCAGGGACATTATAACATATCTTTGAGGATTAGCAACAATTACATTATGGAATAACATTTGTGACTTAAATTTACTATATTAAATTATTGTATTGACTTAAATTTGTGTAAAATTAGTTTTAAAATAAAATAAATTCTGTCTCTTTAAAATTCATTTTATTTATTTAAATCTAAATATATTTCCACTATTTTTTAGGTGATTCCAGAAATATCACTAGGCACTGGCACACCATATGTAATGCATAATAATCTTTGCGGTGAACTGGGCTGTAGCTAAATAGCTCTTGGCAAATTGGCCACACAAACTGGCCATAGTGAATAGTCCTAGACCCAGTTTTGTTATCATACATTTAAGAGTTGGCCAAAACAAAAATCTGTTTTGCTTTTCACCACAAGGAAAAATTAAAAACATTGTCTATAAAGAGGCTCTTATGGAACAAAGTTAAATTTAAGTGTACAGCTTATAGAATGTTAAGAAATGTATTGTTAGCATCAGTTAAATGTTCATTCAATGAATGTGTGTTTAAACAAATAAAATTTCTGTTTTTCAGATTGATATAAAACTTTTTTTACAAAACCCAATTTTTTTCTTGCAGTTCCAAGCACTTCAGCTACAGGTTGAGAATCCCTTATCCAAAACCCTTTGGGGCCAAATGTGTTTCGCATTCCGGAATTTTTCAGATTTTGGAATATAGATATACTGGCATAATTTGGTAGCTGACATACTGGAGAGTGGGGACTGGGCAGTTCATTTATAACATTATAATTGTATGTGGATACATATAGCCTATGTAATATTTTAAAATCATTTTGTGCATGAAACCCTAAGAAAAATATGTACATTTAACCATCAGAAAGGTAAGCTATCACTACAGTAGGCCTACTGGTACCATAGGGATATTTTCAGTCCTTTTCAACATTTCCAAAGTATATTCACACCAACAAAAAGCACAAAAATTAGAGTGAGTAATGTGCATCTGTCAAGCATGTCAGAACCTGTGTGTCTCCCAGGAAGCTTCCCAGAACCTTCTGGAATTTTCTACTGAAGGCACTCCAAAAATATTTCGGATTTTGAAACTTTGGTTTTCAGAATTTTGGATAAGGGATTCTCAACCTGTAGTACTAAATATTAGTACATATAATTTTATTTCAAAATTTTCATCTTGTCTACTGGACAATATTCATTTATTAAATTGCATTTCTCATTAGTTTGTTATAATTCTTTCTACATTTGAATTTATGAATAAAAATGTAGATTGTCTAAGTCTTTTGTACAGTACTGTCCATATGTATATATAGTATACTACTTAAAATCTAAGAACTCTAGTTCTGCCTTACTTAACTATGTGGCCATAACTGGACATTTGATTTAAAGTGGATGTGGCTAGGTCATTTACTGAAAATTTAAAATTTTGGAATCCTTTTTCATTAAATATTTCAAGTCCATGTTAAATGAACAGTCTTCTTCTTACCTTTTTTACTTTAATAACCCCCCTCAACAAACCTGCTACTATTTGCATACTCACCATTATTACACACCCTGCCTAGCCTAAGTATGGATTTTCTTTCCTTTTCTGATTTTTGGTTTGTTTTTTATTGTCTAAAAATTGATAAAGGTTTATCTGAAAATTTTATTTATATATAAGCATGTTTTTTGTTATCAATCTCTTGTTTTTTTAAAAATTTCTACACAACTTTAAGTTACTCAATTCTAAATATGACATTTCTCTCTATATATATATACATATATATTAGACTAACTTCACACACTTTGGTGAAAGAGGCTTTATATAAATTACTTCTAAACATTCTGCTTAAAATTTTATATCTATTCTTATCAATTTAAAACTGTTAATACTTTTTAACAGTATTTTGTCAGTTTAAGTTACCTGAGATATAATATAAAATGAAGTGCTAGTTTTGGCTAATAATCCAAATAGAAAATAAAAAAAAAAAATTGCCATTTATTTTTAAAATTCTAAAGCCTAAAACCCTATCCTTATTTTAAAATTATTTTAGGTTTTAAATCATTATTTGTCTTTTGTAAGGTGACTCTCTTTTACTTTATTTGGGTAAAATAGGTCTTTATCTAGTGTATCATCCAGCCACAGTGGGTTAATACTAGTAGCTGGTGCATAAGTGATTAAAAATCATTTATCTAGTTACAAGCCTCTGTAATATACACTACTTGAAGGATATTCCAAGGTTACTTATTTTTAAATGTGAAACAGTTTACTGACAAAGATAATACAAGCAAAATTTAAATAATTTTCTTTTGAGTTCAAAATAAATTAAAAGATAAGTTTGTTGGGATAAAATTAATAATTTTTTAAAAAGATAAAATACAATGCAGACAATCTTTTTTTTTTTTCAGATAAAAAATCTTTTGAGTTTGAATACATTTTTTAAAAAGTAAATGAATGAAAGATCACTGGTCACTTAATATATACAAGATATCTCTTGTTATTAGAATTTATAGCATACTGCCTTTTTAAAAATAGACAGTTGCTGTGAGTAATTATTGTTTAAAAGTAATGCAGGTAAATCACATTAGTATACCATTGACTGTTATATGTGCCAGACCGTGACCATTTATCTCTATTTCATAGGAACTCTGTGCTTTTTTGTGACTGCATGCTGTTCTCCTCACAATTTCTTGCTTGTGAGTAATGTTTTATTTTTTTAATAATCAAAATTATTTATTGAATGTTTATTTCCTTAGGCATAAGTTCACCACTTGCTCATTTTCAGATCTTTGAATATTCTGACAACAGAATGAAATGTTCCTAAGGTTTCTAATCACTCAAATGCAGTGATGGCTGCTAAACTCACTATCCTTGCTTTTTATAATTTTGTATCATTCTAAATTCTTATGGACTTCTTCAATTTTAAAATGTGCTTTGAAAAAGGACTTTTCTGAAATACAAGCATACTTTCTCTTCATATTTTTTTCATTTTTTGATTCTGCAGTAAACAAAAAATGTTTTATTAACCACCATCATGACATCTGCCAGATCAGAAAAGACCAAAGAATCTCCTCCATTCTTACCACCTTTGTCAGGGGAGAGAAGCAGCTTGGTCTCAAGTACTAACCACAGTCTGTGTAACATACCTGACAGAAAGGTTTCAGAATGGGCTTCTCATGTGAGAGCAAGGTAATTTGCAATATCAGATAATGTGAAACATGAAACAGCATGCAGTTTAATTATTTCATTAACCATCTAATAAAATAACTACCATTTGCTTGTTTGAAATTTTTCATGTGGAGCTGGTTCATCATATTTGAAAATTACTTTTCTAACTATATGCTGGCATTAAGTTTTAATTTACAATGATGCCTTTTTGTTGACTCAAATTATTAAGTTTTTACTTCATAGATCAGTTCAGTAAAGTCTGCTTACCAAAATATTTGTCTTCATATATTCTTTTTATTTATTTTTGCATATCGAATGCCTTAGCCACACAGACTTGTTGGTTATTTTCTAGCAGAACAGTAAAAGATTTTCATATTTCTTTCTTTAGACATGTAACAACTTTTACAGTTAATCAGTATTAAATAATTATTATTCAGGTTTATAAATCTGATTCTTAGTTAATATCAGTATGATTTTTTTTTTAAAAAAATGTCCATAAAATTGTAGTGTAAGATAGAAAAATTCCATAGGATCTGTTTTTGATGGTGGTGTAACTATCTGTATAAGACTGTAATGGAGGATATAAATAATTACAATTTTTCTAACTTAATTCTCTTGTTTTTTTTTATCTCTATATGTTATGGATTCAATACCTAACAGATATGTTTTAAAGAAAGACAAATATTCTATTATTTCAGTTTGGTTGCCAAAACAATCAAACAACCAGTACAAAATGGGTAAAGACCACATTCTAAAAGATAATGTATGGTTGTTGAGACAGCAAAAGAACCAATCCACATAATTTTATTTAGAAATTTAAAATTAATCAGTGTGTAAAATTCTATCTAATTCTCTCTTCTTTTTTTTTTTGTCAGTGGCCCAGGTCATTCTCTTATTCTTTTTTTGTTAGCAGTTTTTTTGCTTTGACATAATAAGCAATTTTAAAATATTTTTTTGTTTATGCAGATTTGATCTAGCTTTTCTTTATCTGTTTATTGATACACTATAGTTAATTTTTTTTGTAATTTCCACAGTAAACTAAATATCTTTACTACCATACTGATTATAATGTACAGATCATCTGCCAGTATATTTTAGTTTGTACACATAAGAAAAAAAGTTTTACATCAGAATTTCAATTGTTGGCATCACACATCTTTAAATTAAGTTTCTAACAGTGTTTTGGTAAAATTTTAGCACTTGCCTATGTACTGCAAATAATTTTCTGAAAGTCATTACATGTATGTAACTTGCCCTTTTTTAAAAAAAAAAGTTATTCAACAGTTTTGTTTAAAATACTCAGTGGGAATTGAAACATTTTTTTTTGGTTTGTGGAAAAAACCTAAAACCACAAGTATCACAAAGTACCCATGAAATTAATAACACTCTTAGCTTTTATTATTTATTAATAATGCAAAATAGATTTCTACAATTCATTTTGAGAAAAATTTTGAAAAGCAAATAAACAATTACAAGCACCTTTCATTCCATTTCTTTTATTTTAGGCATTACTTTTTTTTTTTTTTTAAATTACAGGATTGATAATGCTGTTTTAACCAACTGCAGTGTTAGTGATGAGGATATATCTGATCTGAAGCAGCATCTGATCCTTGAATTTATTAAAGCTTTACAAGAAGATAGGTACTATATGACTATTCATAGTGGTGAAAAGAAATTATTTTCCAAGGATAATGATTCTGATATTTTCTTTTCCTGTTGTTTAACTACAATATCATTACATGTATATTGAAGACAGGGAAACTTCATAGCTAAGATTACAGTGTGCTAATAAGCTGCATTGTTCTCTTCAGGCATTTTGTTCCTCACTGGAACCATCCAAAATAGTTTTGAGATATTGGAAATCCAAGAAAGCTATTCAAACTGTATTACTGAAAGTCTGTCTTAATAATTTTGTTGTTGTTGTTGTTGTTAAACATATCTAATGAATATTCTCCATTGTGTTTGTGAACAGACTTATTTCATATAGTTGTTTAAATGCTAGGAATAGTTACAGGAAAGATAATTTTAAACAAGAACAGTATACTCTCTAGTCATTTTTCTTGCTTAGTTTGTAAATGATTATTGTATTTCAAGAATATTATCATTTCACTTATTTTTGATTATGCTTGAATTTTAATGGTGATCATCACAATTCTTGCCTTGAAATTTGTTGATAGAAAGTAACCCCATTGTAGATGTAAATTGCTCTGGATGGCCTTGGAACATTGCTGTAGAGATAATGAAAGGAAGAAATGCATGTACAGATAATTATTTAAATTTGTTTATAAACTATGGCTACTTCACAATCCACTCCAGTATTTGAAATTATGATGATGAAAATAGGTTATTAAATTTTCTGATTTTCTTTTTTCCTTTCAGCTGCAGCACTTGGCTACATTTGCAAGGGGTCTTACATCTTATTTTACCATACAAGAATTATCTCGGATATTCACCTTCTGGGACAGAGGTAGGACTTTAAAAATACTGTTTTCAAAGACTGCTGTTCTGGGGAGAATCTTATGCTTGAGTGAAGACAGTTTTTTGTCTGCCACTTTTTACTAACTTCTGATCTGGTCTGTTTCTCTGATCCTCTGTTGTTGTTTTTTTAGTCATGCTCAGATGATAATCTTTCTCAGGCATAGAGAGATTCCATGCATTAACCAAGATCTTTACTTGGATTTAAAAAAAAAATACAACATTTTTACATCATCAAGAAAAGAAGCTTGAAAAACCCTAACTGAAAATATAAACATTTTGCAGTACAATTTTTTTCAATGCTCTTGTATTAAATATATTAGCTGCTTTTCTTTTTTTTTTAAAGATGATCTTTTATTTGTATATAAGTAAAGAATCTCCCCTTCCTATTTAAATCAACTATTTTTAAACTGAAGTACTTAAAAGGCTTCATTGATTTGTTATTTTAAATAACTCATATAAAAATAGAAAGATACTATATATAAAAGTTTTGAAAAAAAAAACTAGTTTTACATAAAGATATATTTTTAAAATATTTTAAGATATTAAAAAAAAACAACTAGGAAATATATTTTTTTAATTTTAATTTTTGACCTTTTGTAGTCTTATTGAACCTGTAACTGTATTGTTCTTATTAGTACTCAAACAAACTAGTTCTTATTCGTACAATACATTGTGTTGTTGTGTCACTCATGGGTCATGGTTTTTCAGAGCAAGTTTGCCCACTGTGATTTAGTCTTTCTCAGTAGTCTGGCTAGTGTTAGGTTATCAAAGATTTTTATTTTTAGATGTTTGCCTTAGAGAAATACATGATACAGGCTGAATGGGGGACCATAGGTGCCACATAGTGCATACTTTTTTGGTTTCATCACTTCCATTGCACAGTTGGGAAGTGTGTTGGCTTCACAACAGAACAGTGGTCACAGTTATGTCCATAGAGGCATTGTTCAGGATACACATCATGGTGAACCTGTTTTGATTCCTCTAGTTTTTGAGCTGTCTTTACATGTAGGCAGCAGTATCCTCTTTGGGAGTTGGAATATCTGCATAATTTTCTGCTCAGACATTCTTTAGCTAGACAATTTGCAGTTCCATTCTGTAGCTTGTAAGTCAGAAAACAGTGTGAAACTGGGTGGTCATATGTCTTGATAGTGGATAGGCTGTGCTGCCTGGCTCCAAGTTCAGTGATGTAGTTTGTGCTGATTGCTCCTGAAGATTTGCTAATTCTATTATTTTACTATCAGGCCAGTAAATAATGGCTCTATGCTCACCATGCAGGAAAGTGTTGTTTGAGGATCTGTCAGTAAATACTACCACACTGATACTGCTTTGATCATTCCTTCGCAGTATTTTTCAGGAGAGCAGAGGTCATGAAATGTTTGGAGATGAACTTGGAAGGGGCAGACTGAGAGTGGTGGTGTTAGTTTTATTGTTCTACAATCTCTGATGAATATTTTCTTAGCTACTTTTGTGAAAATGTACTGTTGCTGGTCTGCAGACTCTTGAAATGGGGGTGACAGTTTCAATGCATTTTACAGTACAAACAACCACAACACTCCACTTTAAGATGTTACTTGATTGGATTCAGCAATATTCATTTTGTGGTATTTGTAGTCCGCTGATTGGATTCAGCAATATTCATTTTGTGGTATTTGTAGTCCGCTAATAAAAGGGATGTATGTGGTCAGTGAGAGTATAAAATGTTTGAGTATTGGAGCCCCTAAGTATGAAGATTTACCAATGAGTGTAGCATTCTACATACTATAAAACATTTCAAGTGTAAAAAGTCATGTATCTCTAGTTATTTAGCTTTCTACTTATGTTCCAGGTGAATGATTCCAGGTGATTTAATATTTAAAGATTACTATAATCTAATCTGAAAGTTGTATTTTAATACTAGTGTTTTGTGGCAAGCAGTATAGGAAAGGCAATGTCCCTTCCAGATATGGCATTACTTGGAGAGAATCATTTATCACATGAAGGTGTATTCAGAAAAGTGGTCTGATATACATTTGGTAGAAATACTGGTTAAAGTTTTTCCACAGGTATGTATTCCTTTATTTTATTTGTATACAGTGATTTCAACTCTAGCACCTAAAGTGAATTTTCTTTGCAGTGCAGCTTCTGTGGTGAAATTTACCTTTTTGTTACTAATTTGACACAGTTGTTGTTTTTTGACTATTTTCTATAAGCTTCATCTAATACACTGTAATATAAAGTACAGTGCAGTAAGAGCACATTCACCCAAACTAAGGAAAACGTTTCACCTCACTGATAAATTCCATGCATTGATTTGAACTTTTTACATTCTGACTAATCACACAACTCAACAGACATATATCTGATTAATGCTTATTATGTAACATCATTTTAAAACAAAAGAATAAAGCACAAACAGTGGTCAACCAAGAGGTACAACAGTGTTCATCATCAACAACAACAAAAAAAGAATTGTAGTTTACTGAAATCATGAGTATAAATAATAATAAGCTGAGTGAATGTAAGGGAGTAACTCTGATGATTAGGGGAAAAAATTTAGAACATGAATGGAGCAGAAAAAATATCTCCACTGTTAATATTTAAATGTATTTATTAAGGAATTTTAAAAAATTTTTTCTCATAACTTTTAAAACTATAAACGCCATGAATTATACAATCTTCTGACATTGGAATGAAAGGTACTACACAATCTCTCTAAGAATAGTTCTGCTGTAGTACATCATGATATGAGATCTGGCATCTGATCATATAAAGGGCAACACATTCTGTCTGTTAATACCAAATTTCAAAAAAAAATAAATTTCCGTGTTTATATTATGTTAAACATTTCAAACATAGCTACAAAGATATTTATTAACACTAAAAGAAATAACAATATCATTTCTGAATTAACCTGAAAATGATTATGTTCTGTTAGTTTGTTACCACCTATTCTTTATGTATTACTTAAGGTTCATAAAAATGGTTGCCCAGTTTATCCAAATTGTATCTTCATTTGGAACTAAAAATTACAATTTATTTTCATTACTTGTTTAAAATTATCTCTCTCTGATATCCAAAAAAGAAAAACATGCAGCTATTAAACAATTGAAATCTGATTTCAGCCTTGTGATATGCCTCCCTGTTGATAAAGAAAATTCTCTTGCTGCTCTAAATAAAACATACTACAACAAAATTAGTTCTTTATTATTCTTTCAGACATTAAAAAAAGTAAACCAGGATTTGCTTTTAAGAGGTTAGCATCAAAATTACTGAAAAATATATAAAAGAAAGATGGGACTATTGATTTAGTCCACATCATTCTACACCACCCCGGTTATGTGGTTTACCTACTGATCACAAAGTTGATGTATCATTCAGACCCATTGTCAGTAGTACAGATTCACCTACATATTAGCTTGCAAAATATTTGGCTTCCATCATTTCTCTTCTTGCTTGTCACACTGATTCTTTTGTAAAGTATTCTGGTTGTTTTTCAAAAAAAAAATTAAAAATACATAGGTTATTCTGACAGCTTTGTGAGTTTTCATGTGCCTTTGTTTACACATTCCTGTACAAAACTGTTCAAGTTTGTTTTCACTAAGTTATGTTTTAATAATATTCTGTCTCTAAGAGATATTATAGATTTAGTTAACTTTTTTGTCTTTCACTTTCATACTTAATACAGAACAGTTGGCTCTAATTACAAAAAGGAGCAGCCTTGGGTTCTCATTTGACTTCAGTTTAGTCAACCAACTCATGCATGAAGTGCTTTGGAAACCTAGCTGTAGATTTCACTTTTAATGAACCTAAACTGTGGCTCAGATATATTGACAATACTTTTGTTGTGTAGCACATGGTAATGGTTTATTTACAGTTCTCTCTCATCTCACTTCCATCAGGTCATCCATGCAATTTACCATGGAACAAAAGTTAATAATTTACTTTCTCTGTAGATGCAAAAATCGAGGCTTTTAAAAACTGTCAGTGCTTAGAAAAGATACTAGTGTTTGGCTTTCTTTTTAAAACAAAACAAAAATTCTATATTTAAGTTTTTTCCAGATCTTATATGGACTCTTTGTTGAGAATTATAAAATCCATATTTAATTAATATTAAAAAAAAAAATTTCTGCTCTCTCTCTGCATCTGGGTTAGTTCCTTCAGTTTATCACTATATATATACTAGTAAATTTAGTATAGAACTGCGGTTCTTTTTATTGTTGAATTTTTCTTAAGTTTATAAACACAGCAATGCTATAATTTTCTTTATTTAAATTATTATGCTTTGGTTGACCACTGTTTTTTGTTTTATTAATTTTGTTCAAATCTAAATACTTTTAAAATCTAAATTTAATACATCATCTTTCTTTTATGTTTGGCATCTAAGTGATTAACTGATTCACTTTTTGGGTCATTGATCATGTTTTTCTGTTTTTAAAAAATTGGTATTTCAGACACTTATTGCCTAAACTTTTGATCACACAGTATTGATTGAAAACAGATTTATTTTCTTACTGCCATCATGTTAATATTGCCCATGATGCCTGTTTGCATTGCTAGATTGCAAATGGTAGTAGTTAGTGTTAGCTAGAAGTAAATGCATCTTCAGAGAAAGATTACTTTTTTTTAGAGGTCAATTCTGCATTGTGAATGTACTTGTAAATGGGTTATATTTAGTAGTTTCTAATGACCTAGATCCAATTGGGATTTTAAATGCTATTTTAATATTTAGAATATGTATTATACTTGCTAACAAATTGACTCTGATATATTCTCTTGTATTGATGCACTATAGCAAAAAAAAAAAACACATTGCCAGCATGTACAGTGTCTGATAAAGTAGTAAACACTTTGTGAACAAACCTGTGTCTCTTTAAGCTCAAATTCTGTATATTTTTAAATTGTATTTATGGAATGTAGCTGGAAACTTTATAACCATGCTTCAAAATTGCTGAACAACATCATGCAATGAGATCTTATTTCTTATTTTAAAATGTATGAAATACAACATAGAAACATAGGTTTAGCATTTTATTTCATGTTCAGGAAATTGGCAAAATGAGAGAGCTTGGTTTGCGCCATGTCAAGGATTACTGTCTACCTATTTCACTCAAGCGAGAACCAGCAGCTGCTTCCAAGGAGACCAAGCCTTGCTTACTACTGCCAGATGGAATGGACCCATATTTACCTTTCCTACCAGTTTTACCTGTAAGATTTTATTTTTCTTTACTTACTGCATTCTGATCTGTACAAATTATATTCTAGAGTCATACTGGCAAAACACTTCTTTTGATGTAAAACCATTTTTGAAATCTAAGAAATGAGTGTTATGAAAAAAGCCTCCATAATTATATGCAGATGATAACAAAAAAGAAAACTATAATAGATGTTTGTTTTATAACAACAACTTTTACAATATTAAATCCAAAAGTACCTTGTATCAAAAGCCTATTATGTTGAAGAATCACTTTAATGTTTACTATTGAAAAAAGATTAAAGAAACCACCTTAAAAAACTGTAGCCAACATATCTATCATTGATTAAATGATACTAATGTGAACATTATAACTAAATTAGTCAGCTTTTTTGTTCTGAGTAGTGAAGTGCTTTATGATTTTAAAACAGGAAAATATGACAAAGAATGCATTTTAATTATTTTATGCATTTTCAAAAAATTTTTTCATAAACAACAAAAATATAGAGTTAAAACTTTTAAATATGGCATGTGAGGCTGAGAATGAGATTTTAACAAACTTTTCAATAGATTTTTACTGTCAATCAACTACAGATGCTTAATTTGCTGTGATTTAATTTTTCATAGTTCAGTATATTATATAATTTTTCTGGTGAAGCAGAAGCAGGAGGATTTTGTGTTTAAAATCTGTAGCAAGTGAAAAGATTTATTTATTGTTTGTATGTGTTACCTACATAATTTCAAGCAAGACAGATACTTTGCTATTAAATGGTGCTGGGTGAGCATGTTTTCTTAAAATAAATACCTCAGGTTGTATTACAGGTGTTAAGGTGGTTATTAATTTTACTCTCATCTCAAATAAATCATGGAAAACCTGTGCTTTTTTCTGACTTATTTTATTGATTTAGTTTTTCTTTCCTATATGAGACACTTAAAAAAATTAAAAATAAATCAAAATTTTTGAAATGTGACAAGAAAAGAAAAATAACTGGCTAATTTGCTGGAAAATATTGTAAAATGTGGATTCATTTTAAAATTTAGTTTTCTGTTTATTTTTTTCAAAGTCATGTCTAGTAAGTAGTAGATGGGATTTATTTGACAGATTTGTGAAGGGGATGATGTACTGATGGAACAGAAACCTATGAATGTTTTGGACCTTGGACAGTCTGTAAAATCTGTTGCTTTAGATATGGCAGCACGTGGGTATTAATTACTATGTTTGCTTTTGATGACTGTTGATAATGTTGTGAAATATCAAAATAATTTTCACTTTTTCTAAAATTAGTTCATAAGTTAGTATCTTTGTTTTTTTGTTTGTTGTTAGGTACCACAAAACTTATTTTTATGATAGTAAACAGCAAAGTTATTAAATTAAATCATCCATAGTATTCCAAACTGAACTTCTGTTTATATTCTATATCCATATTTATGTATAAATCATTCCTTCCTTTGTTTAACTTTGTTGTAACTAAATCTAAACAGACCTGAATTTTGGTAATATCCTGTTAATATGACATCTTAGAAATTACACACTTTGGACATTGGTTTAGAATACAGTTTAACAGGGTGATAATGTTTGCAATTTTTTTGGTTTTTTTGTCTCTTTTTAGATGAAGCTTTTTGGGGCCACTGTCGCGGATTAACAGCACAGGCAATCAGTGTGGATTTTCCAGAGGAGGTATGTCTGACAAAAAAAAAAAAAAAAGTGTGATATACTGTTAATGTAAATTATTTAGCTATATATAATGATGCTGATATATTAAAAAGTTATACTATATAATCATATGAATTTTTAAAAATTCCATATTCCGGTTTTTACTATGTGCATTGTTACGATGCATACCCCTTAAGGGAACTATTTTATGCAACAGCAAGAGTGAAACCAACAAACACTAATGACTTTTTAACTTCCAAAAAGTATATTATACCCAGCAGTGATATTATTACAATCCTATCACGGACAGTTAATACAGTTAGATCCAGATATATGTTACTCACAGGTAACTAAACTCAATCCAACACTGCAATACAATAAATAGGGTAGCCAATACAAAAACTTATCTGAAGTTGCCAACAGTCAAAGTTGGTCTGGATATGGTCCCTCTGGTTGCTTGGTTGGCTGAGGAATCTGTTGTCTTCTGTCTTATTTTGAATGTTGTTACATGTACTTCTTACTATTCACTTGTGGGTTAACATTTCTTCTTCCAAGAAAGGGTCTGGTAGGTTTTCTGCTGAGAGTAGGTCTTCTTTTATAGAGGATTATTTGCATGACAATGAAGTAGCTGGACAGAGGTCAGTGTACCTGGTTAACATCTACAAAGTGTTATTGACAGGACAATGGACATAGCTGGACAGTCAACATTTATAAAAAATCACTGATGCCACAATGATCAGACCTGGCCTCCCAGTGTCCAGGTGCCACAATAACAAAGAGTCCAACCAGAATTTTCTATCACTCACACACAAACCAGTTTCATGATAAAAATAAATTTAAAAAAAAAAATCACACACAAGCATCCAGGACTGGTAACAGTATACAAAAAGGAAGTATCAGCAATCTGTCTGGGTAAACTTATGTCCTAGGTGTACTGATAAAATAGATACATACTAGCACTGGTTTGGATGCAAGATCCTGTTTGGTAACTGGACATAACACATTTTTAATGTCAGCTCCCCACTCAGCTCAGTGCTTTTCAATATGTATACAGCTGATATTGTAAGGACACCACAGAAAACAGGGGCGCATTTGTACATCTATGTTGATGATGTAATAATTGAAAGCACAGTAGCAGCCCCAGTCCAGGCCTTGGAGAATCTGCAAGAAGCCAGTGACAAACTCAGGGTGTTTTATGACTGACTGACTGACTCAGAAACACCAGAATAACAAGGATTTAGATGGAAGAAATACATTACTTTGAAAATGAAACAAAAATGCTTATAACTGAGTTTAGTTTGAACTTAAAATTTTGATTAGTTTTTTTTTTCAAAATTAGCATTCAATATGCTGATGTTACTTTGTAGAAAAATCTGTTTGATCTCATGGAGCCAGTGGATCAGAAAAAAATATGACTGGCCAATGCTGGAAATCATTGCAAGATGTATAAGGGAACCAAGATCCCACAATGAAATTCAAAGTAAAAACTAAATTTTTTTTTTTTCACTTTCATCAGGATGAGATAAACATTGTTTATATACAAGAATTGCATCTCAAGGGAGATTTTTAGAGGAGGAATTCAGGCTATTGAAAGATACAAGAAAATAATAACTACAAACTTATAAGAAAAATCTGAAATACTAGGATTATAAATCATATTAAAGAGGAAAATATTCCAACTTTGCAATGCCTATAATACCCACAGGATGGAGATCTTTCAGTACAACCCATGGTTGCCCCAGAAAACAACTTTATTGTAGTAGACTTTAACAACCACTCTCCTGATTGGGACTATGAAGAAATCAACATTAGAGGAAGAAAGTCATAAAAGTGGCCATTTGTGTCTAACAACATATTACTCCAAGATATGGCATACAACATCAAAAACCAAACTTAACTTTCCTTTTGCTTATAATATTGCATATTTTCTAAGACGAGGAAATTCAGTTAGGTGGCAAGACCATCGACTAACTGTACTTAAAATGAAGGTGGAGCTGTGGTGTTAGGATAGGCAAGTATCATTTTAGCTTTGTATGTTACAGAGGGAAAATGAAAGATGGCTTTTTTGTTCACATCATGTGCCAAAATAGAATACTACCAATTTGTCAGAAGCATGGTTTCTTTAGATTTTAGTGAACATTGTAATAAGTTTTTGAAAATCAAACAGTCTACAAGATTTTTGTGAGATTAGCTACAGCAGTTTTCACTGATTACCACGTTACAAATTATGCCACTATATAAATACAACTTTGTGTACTTGCTGGAATAGGTAAAAAAGATCATGATTTAAACATTTCCATAATGCATCATATATTTCTAAAGAAAATGAAAGTAAGCAGGCTGGTAGGTACTCTTATTTATGCAATGGATGATTAAGCAGATTATATTTTGCAGTCTTTCAATATAGCTGTGGAATAGCAATATAATATGATAAAGATATATTTTATAGGAATTTCATTGAAAGAATAAACAGTTTACAAGAAAAAAAGTGTATAATTTTATCACATTGTTATTCTGATAATTTAAATGATGAAACAATCAGAGAGAAATCACATTCTAGAGATACCAAGTTCTGTGAGAATTTGCAACTAGATGCAAAATGGACACTAGAAAAAGTCATACCTGTTACTTGTCGATCTGAAGCTGTGAGGAAATTGACAAACTCAGATGCATAACTATTTACAGGATTCAATGGAACTTAAAACTGTAACCTATATTCAAGTGTAGCCAATCAAATTCAGCAATGGGAAAAAGCAGATTTCTAGCCAAGGTATTCACAGAAACAGCTATAAACCTAAGCAGCAATAACCCTGATCCCATTCAGATCAGTGTCAAGAGTGGTAAACTGTAAGTCCAGTGTATTGTTGATGACAAGTTGAGGCTGTGAGCTGCAAGTAAATATGTATAATAAAATATGTATATATGACTTCTTTTTTCATTTCCAAAATATTGAGTTTGAACAGGGTTAAGGGCCTCCTTAGTCGGAGATGCTTCATGGTCTCCACAGGTCTAAATCCACCCATGGAACAAACCCATTCACACAGTGGTGTGCAAAAGTCTTGCATAAAAATGACTAGACTTAGAAAATGAGATCTTATTTTGTAGAAATTAGTAGCTATAGTTGAAAAGTATTGGTGTCTTTAAAAGATTTATAACACTAAGATCCATTTTGTAAATGCAGAATCAAAATTGAAATATTAATAGAATAATTTGCATGAAATCAGCGTGTGCAAAAGTGTTGCATAAACTACAAAAATTATAATATATATTTTGTGCTATAATAGTTTAGGATAGTAGAATATAAATATGAAAAACTCATTTTCCACTATTCTGATTCATTTTTTGTTCAACATAGTGATGACGAGAGCCTGATATTTGACCCCCCCCCCGAACAGCGGGCCACAATTGTTCACAAGAAAGAAGATGATGAAACTGAGTGGGTCATTGCAGATCATATCGGTTGCAATCAGTCGATGATATCTCGCACCCTGAAATGTTGGAAAGTCGACAGGAGCCTAATTTCGAAACACAGAGCTGGCAGACCGCGGAAAACGACGGCTTGACAGGTTCATCTGATCACCCACATGTCGAACTCAGGCTGATTCCACACTTCCACCAACATCCAGACCGCCTTGTCAAGGCACCATGGGATCCAGTTGGCCTCATGCACCATCAGACAGCATTTGATCCATATGGGACTGTACGGGCGATCAGCCCAGAAGAAGCCATTCATCAGTCTGGACAATCATCGAAAGCGACTGCAGTGGGCTCGCAACCATCTCCACTGGACCGTGGCCCAGTGGTCCTGCTTGTTGTTTTTTGACGAAAGCAAATTCATGAGAGTCCACTTGATGGGTCAAGTGTACATTCGGCGATTGGTGTCCAAGAAATACCATCCTAGTTGCACTTAACCGACTCTGCAAGAAGGGGGAGATTCAGCCATGGTTTGGGGCTGTTTTCAATTGTCCAGTGTTGGTCTGTTGCATCATGTGGAGAGTCGAATGAATGCTCATGACTATGCTAAGATCGTCTCGGACATTGTCAAACCGTGTATGTGTGATCACATGCCCCTGATGACCATCTATCAGCAGGACAACACCCCCATCCACACAGCTAGGAGTATCAAGGCTTTGATGGCAGAGTTGCGAATCACCCTCTTCGACTGGCCGGCTCAAAGCCCGGATCTCAATCCCATCGAAAACATTTGGCACTTGATTAAACTCAGTTTCAGTGCCAAAAAACCGAAAAATAAAACCGATTTGAAACAGAAAATTGAGAAAGCCTGGTCAGAGTTCAGTAGTGACAATTGTCAGCATTTGGTAGCCAGCATGCCTTGTCATTGTGAACAAGTTATCAAGAATTTCAGATATTCTACTCATTATTGATAGATTTAATCACTTTCTGCATAATTGGAATTGAATCTGAATTGATTAGATAGCTATCTAGATTTTATGCAACACTTTTGCACACATTGATTTGATGCAAATGATTTTCTAAAAATTATAACTTTTCTTACAATGAAACAATACGTTTTATATTATTGGAATAGATGCACAATAGTAATATAGAAATACTTTAATGAACAAGATTTGATAACAACTGCTTTCGACAAAATGTGAGCTAATTTACAGGAAAAATTCTTATGCAAGACTTTTGCACACCACTGTACACATTTGTCCTTTGTTTCACGTCATGTCTAATTGTTCTTCCTCCCTAGAACTACTCAAAATGCTCTTTATCTACTATAATGATGATGTCACACTGGTCCAAGGATGACTTGCATGTTCTTTAAACACTCCATTTGGTAGTTTTCATTTCATTGAACAAAGAAGGTCTTTTGGGAAAGAAAATCATGCAAAAAGCATAAAATATATGGAAAAAGCACATGGTATGCATACTACTCAAGATACATAAGCAGTTTCTCTTCACATTCTATGGTGATAACACTTAAATGAGAGTTACAAGTATGCCTATAGTTCGGTTAATTAACCCAAGTGAAATGTTTATTTAACAAAACTGATTACCAATTGAACAGTTATATATATATATAACATTTCTAACAGTTAATGTTATACATTGGAGCAATCAATGCAACTATTCACATATGCAGCCATTCATTTCACACTTTTGTCACAGATGGTATTGTGCTACCTCAAGAGCATCATGGCTGTAAGATCAAATATTTTTTTAACAACATTGGAGGACCCTTTTCAGCCAAGCTTCCTTTGCCTGTGCTCCAGTGGCTGCTTGATTCTTAATCCAAGAGCTGAAAAGTAGTGCTTGAAGAGATTGGAGAAACCATCAGTGGAATAGCAGCAACAAATGTTTTTGCACAGAACTGTCTAATTTAAAGTATGGTTGAAATTTCAAACAACTGAAGAAACAAGTAAATGAAAAAAGATCAAGGAAACAAAAGAAAGTTGCTCTAAAAGAGACAATAAAAACAGCTGTTATTATGTAAGAACTAGATACTTCAGTATTTGGAGCCATTAACATTGTTAAAATTCTCATTTTAAAATCTAGGAAAGATAACAAAAGCTTTCAGCTAGTTACCAATTAACTTACAATTAACTTAACTAGCTGTGTAAGGAAACTTAGAAAAAATGCCAATAAAGAATAACCATTTGCTAGCCAATAAACAAAGTGTTGAAACAAGCAATATTAGTTAAGATTCAGCCCAGTTTCTCCATAATGGAACAGAAGGAATCAACTCAAAAGATAAAAAGAACACAGATTTTAGTCTTTCAAGGAGGACTGTAGTCTGCAGCTTCATTTTTTGTAATTGTTAATTTTGTCATATCTGACATTCTTGGAATAGTGAAGCAGTCCTTTATGTCAATCATCTTCCTGATTTATTTTTATGTTAAAAGCAATAAATTTAGTCATCAGGTAGAAATCAGATATGCATTTATATCAGTAAAGTGAAAACACTGGAAATTTTTTTTAGTTTGTCCACAAAAGGCAGAAATCCAAAGTAGTTGTCCCAGAAAATGTAACTCTCATCTATTTAACTTATTTATGTGTCACAAACGATAAACAACTACTCCGAAGAATTACTTGGAGAGTCAATGTTCAAATTTTGAGAATAGCTTATGTGGAAAGAGTTTATGCTGCCATGGAATAACCTCTTGGTCAACATAGCAAAAACAAACATCAATAAACTCACTAAAGCACAAAAGGTGGGTATGATGATTAACAGGGACTGGGAGGTCTACAGCAATACAAAAGAAATAGAAGAAATTATAAGAATCCAACCACTTCTTGATAAAGAAGAAATACTTGCTTCTGTTATCAGAAAAATTCACCCTATACCCCAAAGATTACCTACATCTATCAGTAGAAGACTAAAGAGAGGCAGTTTCATTCGCTAGAAAAAATTTGAGAAGAAATAATCCTTTAACAACAAATCAGACACTTTCTGTTGACCAATAAATAGGTTACTTTCTCTCCTTATGAATGCTAGTCTGTGGGTATTTGCTTATCATATGCAAACTCATGCTGTTTACCTCAGTTAAAAGTACAGCAAACTGAAAATTCTATACTAGTGAGCAGCACCTCATTTTGAAGTTGTCAGTATACCATGGCCTCACAAAGGGCAGTGCAGTATGGGATCAAAGTTGCAGTAGTGTTGTTTTATACAAGGTCCTATCTTAACCTTTTTTCCTACAAAAGCACTATATGGCCTTATTTTTAATATGCAAAAAGACTAGGTAGACTTTGATATTGAACACAAAAATGATATAGATGAAATTTCTACCAGAGACACCATACTTTGTTTTTTTTTGTTAAACAGATTTCCCGTGAGGCTGCTGAAGAACCATTATCATCTTTACACAAACTAGAAGGAAATAGGCCCTTTCAATTACATGAAACAGCAGTAAAATATGAGGTAAACTTGAATCTTTTGTGTGATCAGAAATTTGTATTTACTGATTTCTGTAGCTATGACCTGTTTTGTCTTTTTGTCTTTGCTCTCATTCCCTTAAAAATATAAATGCAATTCCACATTTTATTTATATTTTACTACAATAAAAACTTTGTTTAAAACTTTAAAGGAAATTTATAAATAGAAAGAGAAATTGGAATTTTGAAGGAAAAAGTGTTGTTTTGTCCCTTCTGACTGACATGCGCAGTTCCAAGTTATCATCCTTAGCATATGTTTTTACTGGCTTAATAGGAGTGCATTAATCTCTGGTGTTTCAGGAAGAATTTTATATTCAGATGATGGGCCGTGAAGCAGTGGAGTACTTTTCCAAGTGTCATCATCTTGGATGGGTTCAGCATATGTACTTCAATGTTGCCCCCAACAAGCACTACCAGCCATATGACTTGATCTCAGTTCCCAGATATAAGGTAGGAACTATGGGCAGTATTTTTCACCTGTGATTTACCATGTTTTACTTCTATGAATACTCTTTTTTTTTTCAACCAAATGACTGGAACATGTTTTAAATTATTGTCAGTGTTATTAATAAAAATATTTAAACAGTAATAATGAAATTTCAAATTAATATTTGAATTTGCTTCATCGTATCATTCTTTTAGTTACACTGTACTTTAATCAAAAGATTGTATAACAATTACTGATTGTACATTTATTTTATAACACACTATCTGAAGCTGGAATGAAACCATGTAATTTAAGCATCCTTTTTGTATTATAATATTGTCCTTGTCATATTTTTTAAAGTTCTAATCTTTATTACAAGAGAAACCCTATCACTGCAAGGGCATAATGTCATGTCCAGTGGTGGTTTACTGAGAGACTGCCAAATTCATTGGCCAAGTTTTAGAAATCCTTTTGTCTTCTCCATGATTTATGCTGAAAACTTGCTTAGATCACAGAAGCATGCAGGGAAAGAGAGATCCACTTTCCTTAATTCCATGGTTAGTCAGAATATTTTAAGTTGGTAGTGCACTAACTTTAGCTGGATAGTAGCTGTAACTTATCAAGCTATAGTCAGGTGGCTTGGTAGTCCAATGATAGACTGCTAGGGTTAAGGGCCTAAGTTCATATTCCAGTTGGGAACAGCTCAGCTTGGCATTGTAAGTTTTGAGCAATATGGGTTTTTGGTGGGTAACTTTTGACTGGTTTGCACCTTGATCACTGTTCAAGAGCCCCCAACCATACATACCCAAGTAACTTGTTTGGTCACCAAAGCAGATGCCCTATATCTTCCCTTCTAGCTCATGTCTGTGAGATGTCCTCAACCACAAATTCAGAACAGTGGTTTGCAAAGCAGGTGACCAATCAATAGCTGATATTGAGAACAGATAATTATTGATAAAATTATACTGACTAATATATAATAATAGTATTTAATAATATAATAATACTTTTGACAAGTTAATCAGTATTTTATTAGTGGTAGCCAATTTCAGGATCTGTTAGTTTCCCTTATTAGGTTAAGAAACATTGATATATATAGTAGCTCTAAAATTAATAATGCCTACATATGATTTTTTACCTTGTTTTAAGAGTTTAAAAAAATTATTATTTAAAACATTTTTGAAAACTCAGATTCTTTGGATTTCATTTATATCCTCCTCCTGCCTGCTTGGTTCAACAATCTATTCAATAATTTGTATAGACTATTATATTCTTGGTAGTCAGTCTTTTAAACAAATGATTTATTTAATTAACCACTATTTAAAACTTATCATTGGTTGGTGAGGTAGTCGGTCATCTCATTTCATAATCTGCAATAGTTTTTTTTGTTTTGAAACATTTTCACTATGTCTCTCTTTTTATGCTTTAGGCTAATGCTGAGCACTATGTATTTTCCACATTTGGTGTGCTGTGTGTTCATGCTGACATGGAAACTGAAACAATGAGTCTTGCTGAGTGGCATGCAGAAGCTGTCATCTGGGAATCTGCCTCAAAAATTCCATTTTTTAAAAATTATCTTATCAGAAGGATGTTCCACAGGTACAATATTATAACATCAGAATTTGTGAACCAAAGTCTGTTGTTGATGATGATGATTATTATTATTATTATTAATTTTTGTTTTAAAGATGTATTTAAAAATAAGAAAAAATATATCCTATTTATCAGTGTTATCTATAGTCAAACTTAATTTTTTAAATATAATTAATAGAAAAGTTTATTTTTATTTTTATAGCTTTTTTCAAATAGTTTATGGAAATAACAAAGTCATTTATTTTTTTAATATTTGTCTTTTTTATAATTTGTTATTTCCGAGAGAGAGAGAGAGAGAGAGAGAGAGAGAGAGAGAGAGAGAGAGAGTTGTGGAATTACTAAAAATAGAATTGTTATAAATTCAAAGGAATTCATGTGATTACATTTGTCTGAAAACCCACCAACAGGCACAGCTTCAGCAAAAGGCTTGCTTTTATTTATCTAAAATTATTATAATTATTTTTTTTAGGTTTGAACAAAAGTTGAAGAATAGAAATAATTTTTTAAGCTCTTGTTCATGTTCATTTTCTGTCAGTATGTCAGAATTTCAGAACTTTTCTAATTTCTGTCTCATTTAATTTTCTTTTTTTTAGATGGAGAAATGCAAAGTCTTATTTTAACTTTGGAAAGAGAAGAGAAGCAATCTCTAAAAATTTGTTACAATCAATTCCACTGTTTGGAGCCAGTCTGCAGCATCTTATGGGGTGAGATTCTGCAACTTTGTCAGGAATAGTCTCAAGGAAGAAAGTTTTAAATTACTAAAAGTTAAAAAGTGTCCATTGTTTTTTTTTATTTTCTTTAAATACAAACATATCCAAAATTAAAAGAAAAAATAGTTTTCTAGTAAATAACCATTAGGATAATTTTGTTGTTATTACACATGGATAAGGGGTGTGGCTGCCATTTTAATCTTCATTTGTAAACACCACGTTATAGTTATTTAGCAGAGTATGATTCAGATTTGTGATTTTGGAAAATTGGCACTTTATAAGGCAACCTGATGAATTGCCAAAAGAAAAAAAGAGGCTTAATTTTTAGATTTCTCAAGTTAAAAATTACAAGCCCACTATTTTAAAACATTGTTTTTGCCATATTTTAGGCATCCTGTCTAATATCATTTCAAGTATCCCCTGTTCTTCTCGTGAGTAGATCCATAGCTAGTTGTCACTGATTGGACACAATTTCAGTGGGATTTAGATATGGAATTTGAGGTCTCCTAACTATACCTTTAGGAAATCCTTCAAATACTTTTATAGCAGGTATTGTGTACTATGTTTTGCAGCATCTTCCAGATCATTGTCTTGTTGAAGTATAAATCCATAATCTATCAAATCTGGAATTTCATGGCATTGCAGAATATTGTCTATCTCACTTTTATGAGAATCCCATCAATCTTTTAATGAGAACTTTTCTTCAGCCTTAATTTTAACATACCACCACTGATTAGAACTAAATATTTCAAACCTGCTATTTTACATTGCACCATTGCTTTGAGGTGTAGTTCCAATGTTTAGGCAAGTTGTTGCTTTTTCTTGTTACCTTACCATGTTTAAGCAAAAGATTTCTAGCTGTTACTTACCTAATCAATTTAGTCTTTCTTAACCATATTTTTCTGATAGAGGTTGAGATGCAAACCATTACAGAGAAACTTAAGTCATCGGTTAACTAGCTACTTGTCAAGAACTGGGTTAATTCTAGACTTCTGAAACAACAACACATCTTTCTATTTCATAATTTATCTCTCTTCCTTGGCCCATTATGTTCTTCTTGGCTGAGTCATTCTTTCAGTGGTTTTTCTCATACAACAATTTAATTTCAATTTCCTCCATAGTTTTCTTCTCATAGTAACCAGCTCTATGGAGGGCATGGATGGCATTGTTTTATATAAAATTTTATTTTTAGGTGACATTTGCGTTCTGCCAAATGAAACAATATCAGTCATCAGTGATGAAGTCTTAATTTTTATACAGAAGTATAGCATAAATTAACAATTATTGAAATTAGCAGCAGGAAACAATATGGATGAACACAACAACAATTCTTTCAGTATGAACTAAATTTTACATTAATCAAAATAACTTTCTGGGCCATAATTATGGAAAGATATTGAAGTGATCATGTCACAATTAATGGTTTATGTCTTCTGATAGATGATTCATTTTATTTTTAATGATTGCTGGGATATTTCATTTTTATAACAGAGAAAAAGACAGATAATACTGTTTTATTATGGTAGGTTCATGATGTATATACTCCCTTCCCTATTAATCAGACTGTTTCTATAAATGAAAACATCAGATCAAATTTTACATATTTCAGGTTTTTATTATGTATATATTGAATATCTAGGTGAGCAGAAAATGCCAGTGTGCACTATTACCATGCTGAAAACAGATGGATCTCACATTATTTCTGTCCACCCATGGTTGTATTACGGAGTATGGCTTGAGTCAAGAATAGATTGTCAAAGATTCTGACATTTTTTATTGATTTGTGGCCTATACTATCATGAAGTTCACCAAGACAACTGCTACTCCTAGCAAAACAAACTGTATGGTTTTCAAGTGATATTACAACAATAATATGCCATTATTCACCATGTCCACATTCACCTTAAGATTCACTTACCAACATTGCCCATGCAGCAGAAATAACATAGAATGTTTCAACATCAGCTCCATCAACTTGGTTACAAAAGGCATGTAGGACATAATTTATTGAAAGAATTCTCAATTCAGCCAGGCAATGCCACTTTAAAGAGAAATCTGCTACCAATGTACCATCAAGGTATCCAGAGATTTGATATGCATATTCTTCAGTAGAGTATATTGCACTTCTTGGATGACCATAGTCTGAAAGAGGAACCAAAGGCATTTATCTTCTTCCCTGGGTACACTAAAGCCCTATTATGAATCTGATCAAGCTGGTGCAGGTGTATCTAGGATTGTCAGTTGAGAGCTACTTATCCATATCCTGCAAATGATAGAATTAAAGTATAATGTCACATAGATATGATAGGAACCTGGATTAGACCTTGATACAAAATCTTATTGATTTAATGCCAAACAGGATAGAGGCTCTTTTTTGCTACAAAAGGTGGCTCATTCAAGTACTAACATAAAAATTTTACATTATTGCTTGTCTTTATTATTTTTTTTTTTTGCTCAAAATCACATATGTGTTATTAACAACAGAGAGGAGCCAAATTATTATTGCATTAAAGTATATATACATGTATGTGTGTATTTGGATGTATATTTTGTGTGTGTAATTGGATGTATGTGTGTGTGAGAGTGTTATATTTTTTTACTTAAATAGATCTTAGAAGGTTTGCAAGTTTTAAAGATTACAGAGGATTTACAGATAATATGTTTACCCAGTTCATTTTGTATATTAGATGTTTAAGTAAAGACTTAATAAGAGTTTCTAAAATAATCAAAGGTTTTGAGCTTGTAGACACTAGTAGATTTTTTCCAATCATATTATTTTGTAAGGGAAAGTCATAGTAACTGGCTGACATACATTAACTTTCCAGTACAGGATTATTTATAGAAGAACACTTTTGACAGAAACTTTTAAACTTTTTATTTTCAGAATGCTCAAAGAATTGCTGACAATTGAATTTTTAACTTTTGATAAAAAGTGAGTCATTTTTCTTTTATTTTTTTAACTAAAAACCATCTGAGAGATTCTATTTTAATGTTCTTATCTTAATGTTTTTTTGCTTTATAAAAATTTTTTTTATTAGGAAGCATTTTTTAGAAGTTGCTGTCATTTAAAAAATAGTACCTATTGTATACAAAAATAATGCATATTGAACTGAATTAGAAACTAAAATCAAATTTATTTATATTTAATGGCAATGAAATACAATAGTACCATTCTTTCACTGACATATGTAATAGTTTGTTTATTTTTTATTTCAGTGTGCTTAGCTTGGTTGATTCCTGATACATTCAATTCAATTCTGTTACCATCTGAGAAACATTTGGCTAGCAGCTCTATGTCGTCATAATCACAGTGTTAGTCATGTTAAGTAGGAGTGGGTGCATTCAAACCATTATGCCTCTGCCTTTTCTGCATAACATTTACACTTTTACACAATAAACATGGCCAACAAAAAATGTACAAAAATGCTTCATTTCAGCATTCCCTGTCCACTGGAGTCATTGATTTTAGTGAAACTATGTTTAAGACACTGCTTTTAAAATTCCAGCTCTATACACTGTTTTTAAAATTATATGACTTAAGTTTATCTCAATCTCATGTAACCCTCATGAAGCACTCATGCAACTAATGAAGTCACATTTCTTCATCTGTTTGTCATGTCATGACTTCCTGTTAATCCAGTTTGCTTAACTCATTTCCACAGATTGGCTGTGATCCTCTAGAGAACCCACTCATAAACCTGCTTCCAGAGGTCATGAAATTACAGAATGGCCTTAACTGTGTGCAGGTCACTTTTGATTCAAATGACAGTTTCAAATGTAGCATGGACTTCGAAGATTTATGAAATATTGTGTATTTGGAACCAATTCATTCTCAAGTCCTATGAGAGAAAAATATATAGCTGTGAATGAAACTGGTAGAGTTGGATGAACATGAAAAATATGCAGAACGAGTAAACCAATTTGCACAATATGAGCCTGATTAATTGTGTTTCATTCTTCATCCAGATATAAAAGTAACATTGTTAAATGAACTTCATGCATTAAGCATTACTGGCTACAGATCTTGGTCCTTTTAATTTTGAGTAGATCCTGTGCATTGTTTAAGCAAAAACTGATTTGTCATCTTAAAATGGGGATTTCGTTGACTTAGGCTATATCTGTTGTCATAAAACAAGCATGAAACTGATGTGTGGAGTTCTTTTTGTCATCTTCAGCATAGGTGAGAGATTTTTTTTCAATGGACAAGTCATTGCAAGCAGTCAGGTGGAATATTTCATTACAATCACTAAATAGTTTTGCACAATCCTCATATACATCTTATTATATTCTGTAGGTCTAGTGACACACGTGACCATAAAACATAATCAGAATATTGAGTACCAATAATTATCATTGTTCTTTTGTTCATTCTCTTTATAAATCAAAACTATTGAATCTAAATAAACAAATTTATAAACCAATGCTATATAGATGTCCCTTGATTTACAAAATGGATGTGTTCCTGAAAATGTTTTGTGAAATGAAATTCATAAATTGAAAATGTTTTTCTCATTAATTTTAATGTAACATGTGAGGAATGCATTCTTTACCCAAAATTTCTGGCACTCTATGGTATTATTTTCTTTTGTTCTAATGAATGAAAAATACTATTACAAGTAACACTAACAAGACCATGAAATAAAAAAAAAACATTTGTATTAATAAATTTATTTACTGTTATTTACTTTATTGGAAGGATCTGTCATTTCCTTATGACTGAAGGTTGAGGTTTGAAAAATGCATCAAGTGTCATCTGGACAGCTTTCTTCTTTTCTTCTGATACAGCTCCTTATAACAGTGTATGGCATCTTCCATTTTGCAGATGGTATTGGCTGAATGTCTCTTGCAAGACTCTTTGTAGTCAACTGTTTTGGTGGTAGTGGTGATGTGTTGCTGCCTCCTTCCATGGTAGCCCTTTCTTGATCGAGCTCTAGCAGGTCCTCAGTTGTAAGCTCTTCGGCACAAGATAATAACAATTCCACCACATTTTAGCTTGGATAGATTTTCTTGTTAGATATCTTGAAGGATTAAATAAATTAAGAAAGATAAAAAGTGAAGAAACACTTCACAACTATGACACAATTTAGGGAATTAAGGCAGACTGATACCTACACATCTTGTTTGTGTTTTTGTAAGGCAACCAGCTTCATAGTTATTTGATTTTCATAATGAGCAAAATTTTCTACTGATTTAGATCTTTTTTGTTATAGCGAAAATTTGCAAATCGACTTTTTGTAAATTGAGGGATATCTCTGTATTTCCAGTTTAAACACTGAAATGCAATAGCTATATGTAAATAAATAAAAACTTTTTTAAAGTTTCTTGGCATTTGGTTTGAAGAGATTTCACTCTAATCTGCAAAAAGTTGAAGGGTCCTGATGCAGCCTGTAACTTATAGCTTTTCAGAATGGAGAATGGAGGGTTTCTGATTATGTTGGAGTAAGTTTGTGAACAGCACTAGGTCTTAACCTTTCCTCCTCCATTTTACTGCTTTGAGATGTCCTTGGACCTCAAAGTCAGGACAGGGATTTAAAAACAAACTATTACGATGCTGGCTTTGTAATATTTGTTTAACATTGATTATTAGGATAATAACATAGTGAATTTTATTAAAAAGTTAGTTAAAGAGTGAAAAGTAAGTAAGACTTTTTTTAAATGAGAACATTTGAAAATATAACCTTTTACTGTTTTGTAATTTAGTTTTAATATCAAAACACTTTTTGTTTTTGCTTTTTTTTACAGGACCAGCTACAGCCTTTTACACTTTGAAAGTGCTGTTAACCAGAAACAGGAGGTTGCTTTTAAGAATCTTAAGAGATTTTTCAAGTGAGTTGAACATTGAACTTTGGAAAAAAAAATATCACTGTGATTTTATTTTTCTCTTTGTCACTGAATACAGACAAGTTTTGTTTTTTGTTTGTTTTCTAAATTTACAGTGTTGTTTTTTTTTTTTACTATTGCTGGTACCCATTCATGGTCTTTTTAGCTGAACAGATTCCATGTATTCACCACTGAAACAGCTCAGAGATGTCTGGCTTGCTGTGATGTGTAGATGCACATGTGAAAATTTTGGAGTGATAATCTAACTTAGGACTAAACTGTACTTTGAAAATTTTTAAACAGATAAAATACAAAGATTAATCTAATTAATTTGGTTTCAAATATCTTCAAAATTGTTTTGTTTTATATGTAATTTAAAGTAAATTGTCAGGTCTTACTTTTTGTGTTATTGTTTAGTATTTAATTTTCTGTTTTATTCTGTTATTTATGCTATATTTTTTAACTGGTTTACCAGGCAAGTTTCATTATTTTCTAGTTTTTTCTACTTCAAATAGAGATTGTTTTAGTTTTTATATTCCTTATATTTAAAAAATGCTCTTAGTGAGTGAAACAATATCCATCTTCCACTTATCATCTTTGCTAAAATAATCTTTTGTACTGTTAACACTTTCTGAGCAGATTAACAGTCTTAGGGAAGGTGTGGGATGGATGTAACTTGTGGGCAGTATACAGACTTAACATGTGTGAATGAGATGAACCATTTTCACCAGACTGGTTTAAAATCTTTGAAGGGTCCTTAATGGTAAAAAAAACTACTCCTGATTTAATTTGGATTAACTTCATTTTAGATTTATCCCTGTTAAGTTGGTGTGGAAGGTTTGCTGTAAGATAGGGGCCCTACTACATGTCAGACTATAAAACAGAATGATGTGCAGAAATCATGTTAAAACCAATTATGCCACATAACAAGTTGTTGTATTGCACCCAAAATTAAATCATTAATAAATTCAGCATCTTTTAAAAATGCACAAATAAAAATAAAATTTTGTTGTGGATGTTGTTTATTTTATGAGACTAACTTTTTAAAAATTCTATGACTTTTATGTATTTGCCTCTACTTTAATTGGCAGATCTAGCAAAAACGTGATTGGTGGAGTTGCAATTGAAAGTTTCCAGAAATTGAAGTTTTGTGAAGGACAAATCCAAAAGAAAACTTCATCGTAAGTGTGAGAATTGGTTCTGGTTTTATATTGCTTCCCAGTTTTTCACAATTTTGGAGATTTTATGAAAAGAAATACATAGCATTAGTCAAAAAAAAAAAAACCAAATCTTTGAAATGTGTTAAAAAATAAATAAAGTATAAAAATTGGAAATTTTAAAGTTATAATTAATGTTTAAAATGTGGGAGACTGCTATTTTATTTCTTATTGCTGCAAAAGTAATGATGCCATGTGATGCCATTGTGTGGAACATAACGATTTGGAGTCAATCCCATAAGTGATGATAAGTTTTCTTTGCTTGCTCTTTAAACTAGAGGTGTTTTGTGTGGGTAAGAGGTCTGAATTGTAGTTACTTCTTATGGCTGGGTTCTTAGATGCTATATATTGGATACTAGTGAAAAAGGAAAGAAGCAAGATTTGAAAGGTAGGGTTGGAGAGAACAAATAATTTACTTATAGTAAATATACTGTAGCTTCATCTTTACAAATTTATCCACAAGTCTATCTATGCAATGATTATTCATTTGTTAAACAAACATGTCTGATAGAGCTAATGCTCTCATCTGCTGCAATCTAGCTAAAGATTGTACCGATTCTTTAAAGCTGTAAATATTCTGTAGATTTAGGTGCCCTTCATAATCTGTATTCTTTCTTATCATTCACCTTCTCTGAAGTGTTAGTATCTTCATTGTGATATGTATGTGTTTTGTACCTAAATTTTATACTCTTCTGAGTTTTTTTTTCTCTTTCTCATGTGTTTCAATGTTGTGGTTTTGTAGTTGATTGTCATTGCATTAGCATCAGAAATATAATAGTCAGCCAAGCTGATAAGTGTAGGCCAAGATCTTTTTAATAAAATCTTGATTGTTTTTGGCTTTTTTCAGACAATTCCTATTAATGCATGTGTTATATGTTTATTTTTATTTTCTTGTTTCTGATTCATACACATAGCTCCAAGGAGTCTATTTACCTAAAAAGAATTAAGAAAGAGAAACGACTGGAGAATTTCAAGCAAGCAAAGCATGATACTCAGTATGTATTTAGAATCCTTTTGTCTTTAATTTGATTTGGAAGGATGTAGTACCATAATCATGTCTTTCAGTTACTTCTAGAATTCTCAATTTGTCAAATCTGCTGTAGATATTAAATCTGTTTTTTGAAATTTTTACATATTTTTTATATCAACCCCTTTATTTGTTGCTTTATCAGTTACAAGTCTATTATTTAAAGTATGTACTTTTGAAAACAAAAACAATTGTTTTTCTCAGAGCTACATTTAGTATTTTCTAAGTGTAGCATGGTATCACTTACTCTTTTGGACCAGCTCTGTTTTACATGATTTTACCTGCTAATCAGAATAAATACTATATTAAGGCATATTTATGTGTTAGTATATATCCACCTGGTTGTTGCTGTTAGACTATCTACAAATATAATATGTATGTATTTAGTTAGGCTTTATATATACAGTATGGGAGATTGAAATATAAATAGAACTGGTCCAAATTATGATACACCAAATTTTAGTCATTCAGTGAATTCCATCCACAGATTGACTATTTGATGTTGTATTTTAAATGGCAGCATTGCTTTAAAAATCTTGTATGGAATTCATTATTTGGTTGTAAAATAATTTCTTATACTCCTTTCCTTTTTTTTTTTTAAATAATTTTAAGACAATCTTTCTTTTCTTCCTTTTTTGCCCCTAAATTATTATTTCACTTGTTAGGCTACTCGGCAACTTTTACAAACTCGTGACACAGATGTGTGTAGAGCACTTACTGGAGATCAGCAAGAGAAACATCCACATGTTCGTCTATGATATCATGGTTAAGGCTGAAGATACAGAGCAGAGAAAGGGCCTGTTTAAGACTCAGCTCATCTTTACAGATGAAGGTACAGAGTTTCTGGTTCAACTGGGGTTTCTAGGGCTTTGTAATATTGAAAACCATTTAAAGAATTCAAACCGACAATGAGGGAAATGTTTTATCTTTTCTTTTTGTTTGCTTTTGCATTTAAATGACATAAAAATACACATGTGGACAGAACAACTGTTTCACTGTTGCTACATTGTTTTTAATGAAAAACGTTGAGAAAGATAATAATGGAGGATAAAAATTTTTTTAAAAAATCTTGTTTTTCTACTCTCAGAAAGCACGGGATATCATTAAATTGTAAACAGATGTGTTTTTTACTAAGATTTTTGACAATGTACGGTCAAAAAATTTTCACTTATTAACAAAATTTGGGGTATATTTAGATAAAAAAAGAAAAAAGAATCTTCTTAGAAAATTTTTGGGAGCAAGCAGGAATTTTTCAAAATACCAAAATTAGATAATAAATATTTGTAAATTATTTCATTCATCAGTTATTTTATTTATTACTTGTTATTTACTCTAAATTCTTTTTTTCATTTTGTTTCAGTTAATCAAAGAACTGCCTTTAGTGAGGAAAATCTTAGTATTTGATTTGTTTTCAACAGTATTTATTTTAAGTCTTTTAATGATATGCACAGAGGTAATGAGAAGCATTTAAAACTAAATTTTGGTATAATTTTCCACAAAGGTGTCTATTTGTTTGGCAAATATAAAATATTAAGTAGTTCACAAATATTAAAATATTTTTGTTCAAGCCTGTTCATCAAAAGTAGCCTTTTTTATTTAAGTGTTTTACACACATTTATACACTAGCTATTTCAGTCAGATTTAAGACATTCTTAAGGCTGCTTTACATAGAAAATTAGTTGTATTTTCACATGATCTATTTTGAAGATCAGAGATATCTGATAATGAAAAAGTCTTGAAATTGTGTTAGCCAGTTCATGATAGTTTGACAGAAGGACTGGAGTTTTTATGGTCAGTAAAATAAAATTTTTCAAAAGATCCTTGGTGCAACAATATACAGTAGTTGATCAAATAAGAACAAGTTTTGCTTTTGGTTTATTTGGATAGATATTGTTCTTAACAGCACTAAAGAGGCAGTATTGGTGATGGTGGTTATCATGGAGAGATTTTATTTCCATCCATATTTACAAATGCTAAAAATGACTGATATGTCAGTGGAAAAGTAACATGTTTATTGTTGCAATTCTTGTTTTTTTTTCCTGAAGATCATCTTGGACACCTACCTACAGTGAAAATGTTTAGCAACCTGCTGCTGGATATCATTAAGAGCTTTCCAGATGTGATGTTTTCACAAATGTTTGGTGTCTCAGAGCCTCAGGATGAGGAAGTCTCTGCACAGGATTATTCACAAGATTCTAAACAGCCAGCAAGGTTGGTAATCTAAAATCTTAATTTTTACCCAGAACCACTGGACAGTAACATGAAATTTTAACTCTTAATTATTTTCTTATACAGTTTAGAGCCCAGTATCTGTAAAATCATTGAAAAGGTGTAAAAAAACAATGTATATACAAACACTTTTGTACACTACCATCCAAAGGCATTTTGCCTTTCAATGCTAAGACATTTTATTTGGAAGCTCACAGATGACAGTATTGTGCAATGCAACAGCATATTCCTGACATCACATTGTGTGGTAAAAATGTACAGGTATTTTTGGTTGAATACTTTATATTGGTAAATGGATGGGGAAATGTCGACCAGTTTAATACCCTTTATGCTCTCTAGATCTCACACTACTTGATATTTTTCTGTGGGATATGATAAAGGACAAAGTGGTGTATACTTCAAAATCAGCTATCATCCACAAACTTCAACAAAAAATTGTTAATCCTTCAACAGCCTATTCCTTTTAAAACTTGCCACTGCATGCTGCTCTGTTATTGGACACTGTAGTGTTTGTGTTGATGTCAGTGGTGGACGTTTTGAACATCTGTTGTAGTGTATCATATTTGGGGTGTGTGATGTATAAAGAAAAAAACTCTATCTAGCAATATTTTTTGTTTACTAGGCTATAGGAGAAAAATGTATACATTATTTTTGGGGCACCCTGATTGGTGTTTTTCATGATTTCTCATGGATTTTTTTATGTATTTAGATAGCTAGTGTCTGTATGTAAAGCACATATTGATATTAATGCTTCTGTAATCTAAAATATTTTCTTTAAAATATGCTTTTTAACTTCTAATTTTTTGAACATTTCTTGTTCCACTGTTACTGAAATTCATTTGTAATTATTTGACTAAAACAAACCACTGAAGAGATGTACAAGATATAACAAGTTTATGAAAAGAGTGTCAAGAGCAAATATTTAATAAATAGGGGTACAATTATTTTTGAATTTGAATGTAAAAAAAAGAATAATAAAATGATGTATAATAATAATAATGATGATGATAATAAAAATCATAAAAGTATTAAAAAGGAATTGAAAATATCAATAGCCCTTTATTACACAGCAGGAGAAAAGTACTGGGTTTAATGAACTTAGAAGTACAGTACAATTGCATTCATAACAACAGTTCTGCTTATTGTGCTGTTGTTGCAGATTTCTTTTTTGTGCGTTATAAACACATCTCTGTTTTTTCACTTGATTTTAATGACAATAGTTAAGTAAAAAAAGGAACTTACAGAAGCAGAGATAGACATTTCAAAAAGGGACTTTAAAGCAGAAGTGTATATAATATGAAACTATTGTCTATATACCATTATTAAGTAAGTGCTTTCACAATACATTGTTATGAAAGCTGACTCCTGCCTGTAGAATCACCACTCTTTTTTTTAAACTAGAATAATTTTGAAGGCCCTTGTTAGTTATTTTTTTATTGGAAATGAAACTCGATAAATTAACGTGTTTTTTATATAAATAATAAACAATATTTAGCCATTTTTTAAATTAAGAAAAAGTTTATGTAAAAAATATAAAATGAGTAAAAAATAAATAACCAGAATCATCAGTGTTAAGTACACAGAGTGGCTAAGTGAATTTTCCAGGTGTTTTCATTCTCTATATGGTCTGCTACGGAATATAAAATATAGTAATTCAAACCCCAAATGTCCAGATCTATCGTGTGTGTGTGTGTGTGTGTGTGTGAGAGAGAGAGAGAGATAAACTACAACAATTACAGTCTGCTAAATATTATTATTGTGATGCACAATATCTCTTCCTTTGAAAAGGAAAATTAAGAATGAATTAAATCCTGTTTTTTTTTCAAAAAACTTTTCATGCAACTTTTATTGTTAATATTGATAATCATTCGGTCATAATAAACAGCACTAGAAATATTAACTGGTATGGAAAAGATGTTAAAGGTTTATAGAAATTTCAAAGTTGTTTTAGAATTTTCTTTAAAAATAATTTTTTTATGAGTTTCTAAGAATGATTAAAAAAAATCAGTAATCTAAGTCAATTGTTTGAAGAAAGCACCTTTATATAATATTTCTAAAAGAAAACTTTTGAAGCATTTATTATTGTTTGAAGGCTGGCTTTCTTTCAAAACTTTTTGTATTATTTTTCTCATATGCCTTTTTAATTGTTCTTAAATATTAGAAAACAATTTTGTTTTTGACAGTCTAATTTTCCAAGTATTTTTTTTTTTAATTTACATTTTATTTTATGATACAAAAACTAATCATGTTTTATATTTTTACTTATGACTGGTTTTGAATTTTGTTGCTTAAAATGCTGTTTTTGTTATTTTTTAAGCTGTCTTTATTTATTTATTTATTCAATTTTAATTTTTACCTATTTTTTAGGGGAAAAAAATTTAATATTCCATTCAAAACTAGTTTATCTTTGGAAAATGAGGAAGCCAAAGTTAGAGAAAATAAAAAATTTCCATCATGTTTACCAAATCTAAATCTAAAGCACAAGGAATCTTTGCCAGAGTTGTCTAGTTTGGAAGGTGTTTGTTCAGGTAAGAAGATGGATAAACCATGATTTTCAAACAGTGCTTCTATATCATGTTCAGAGATAACCACTGAGAGTTTGGTTTTATGCTATGAATTTTATCATTATTTAGAGTTTGATTTGGTTTTAAATTCTAATTTTCAACTGTATTTGAAATGTAACATTTTTCCTGTTTTATACCTTGATATTATTTAAACTATACTACACCTAATTATTCTCAAATAAATCATTATGTAAATTAACAAGAGGTTTTTAATGGAAATTGTATTTTAATCTTAGAAAATGGAGAAAATTAATAGGTACTTTACATCAGCAAATTATACTAACTACTGTAACTGAATTAGATCTCTGGAGCTGAGCATTGCTAAAATTAATTTTTACATATAAAATTTACCATTATGTTACATTTATTTTTATTGTTTTTGTTTTAACATCTATTGTATGAAATCTAACTTGCCTCTAAAGATTTTTACTATTATTTAAATTTTAATTGTATTAGCACTGTTTCATACTACCCATCAGTGTTATTAATTTGGACATTCTAAAATGCCTGTAATATTGTGGCTGTATTTATTTAAATTTTATTTAGTTTATCCAACAAGAGATGAGGAAAAGCTTAGAGTAGCCACTCCAGAACTTGTTATAAAGCCCCAAATTAATGTCCTGAAGGTGCTTGGCTTTTGTTCAGAATGGCATAGCCTCCCCTACACTGGTAGAACGTTAAGCGAAAGGCTGGCTGAAGAGTAAGTTAAGTGTTTTTTATTTTCTTTTAAAGGTTCTCTTTTGGATCTTAAAATTTTAGAAAACATATACTAAATTATGTTAGAACATATCCAGTATCACTATGAGAAGTAACAATTTAGACTGAATTAGCTTGTTCAGGTCTGATGGATAGACTGTTTATTATTATCAAAATGGATTGTTGTATGATCATATTACTTTTGATAAATTACAGTATCATGATTTTAATTATTCTGCATGTAAATTGTGGGGCTGGATGAAAAATAGTTTCATAATTTTAAATGTTGGTTTCTTAAAATACCCATCATTTTGTTTTTTAATTATTCATTTATAAAAGGCCTGTTTTATGAAATTTCATTTTTAAAAAATAAATAAATAAATGAAAACAGAAAATAAAAGATTCCTCAGTTTAACTATAACTATTGTGACAAATACTGTAACTAATGTACTTAAATTTGCATGCAGATTGATTTTATCACACACTTCATTCAGTTTATGTTTTAGTTATCTGTAATGGGGAAGTAGTAGGTATCATGAATTCACATGCACTTCATGTCAAGCTGTGACTGAAAAAAACAGTAGAAATAAACTGAACAAAATTTTTTAATCCATTTATTGATTTTGCAATGAGCCAGAGTTTATTTTCACCAGCTCTGTTATCAAAATAGTGAGGAAGGATAATGAGGACTAAACTACTAAACTATTAGTTGAGTATTTAAAGTATAATGAAAAATTTAAAAAAACAACAAAAGCAAAAATGCCAGCTTTTGGGAATAAAGAAATCCCATAATCATCAAAAGATTAGAAAAAAAGAAAAAACAACAGTAGAAATAAAACTGAAGTGCAGTTACAGTACTATAATTGTGATAAAACTTGTTAGATATGAGAATAATTTCATATTATTGGACATTCAAAAGTGGCAAGAATGCTTATTGAGTTTATAGATTTTAAAAAAAGAAGCTATTTAAAAAGAAAAAAAAATTTTCCTTGTTTAAAAAAAGTTTGAATCTGTTCTATTAAGAATTTGTGTATCTGTTATTGCAAAAAGCACAATCAATATAAGTCAGGAGATTCATTTTATTATTATTATTATTACTATTATTATTATTATTATTATTATTATTATATTATTATTATTATTATTATTATTATTATTATTATTATTATTATTATTATTATTATTATTATTATTATTATTATTATTATTATTATTATTATTATTATTATTTTATTGTTCATGTTATGTGATTTTTTTAAAATTTTATACATTTTATGGAGAAATGAAGTAGAAAGAGGAATCACTTCCAGGATAGTAAATCAAGGAAGGGTGAGAATTTGGGTTTTGTCTTCAAGAATTTTGGATTTTACTTCTGCAAGGAAAATTTTGTTTCTACTGATGTTCATTGTTGTTTTTACTTGCAAAAGAATAATGAATAATGGAACAGGCAGCTGAAGTATAATTAATGAATTTGTGTTTAGATACTATTTATTATTGGTGGTGTGTACACATTATTATCACAGACTAAGAAGCAGACCTTTTAAAGAAAGTAGATAAAAAGTATTCTTTATACAATATAGTTAACTAAATGGATTCAAATGTTTATACACATTTCAGTAACAAAATAACACAAGAAATTGGATCTGTTTTATTTAGATTTGCATTGGACAATAAGGTGATAATGGACAGGTGCCCCACCTTGCATATGAACCATTAATTAACCATGTGCTGAATTACAGGGCATTCAGTTTTGTAGTATTTGTAGATATAACTCATGATCTTATTTTAAAGCAAAATTGGATCAATAATGCCAATACTCCTGAAACTATCATCAGAGAATTTATTAATGCCTTTTGTACAACATCAGGATTATTAGTATTTTATATGTTGCATTTATGTCTGTTGACATGCTTTTAAAATTTTTTATTGCTCCACAAGATGTCCTGCAATGAAGTGTTGGTGGCAAATTTAGGGAGTCAGATCTTGTAAAATCCCATTTGACTCTTGTAATCATCTTTTAAGGAAGTCATCTGCCAGAGTCAAATAAAATATCTTTAAGTCAACCAAAAAGGTTAGAGAATCATTGCCAGTTTTTGCTGATATGCATCTGATTGACTTTCCAAGGCTGTGCATAAAAGCAGTTGATGTCATTTCAGAAGTTCTTTTGCATGATTGGATTTTTTTCCCAGAAAAATTGGGTAACTCAGCAACACTTCTAAAGTCTTCATATTGCATATTTACTGACATAATTATTTTCCCCTGTGACATCCTCACTATGGAATTTTTTACACCACTGATTTTGAACTTCTGTTGCATTTTTCAACTTTGAATAACTTTGAACACCCTACACTCATTTGTTCATAGTCAGGCATTTCACCATTTTTCTGCAAGCACTGCACTGTGTAGCAATACTGGCTTGTTATTTCAGGTTGTGTTATTACTGCATGATGCATCATTACAGAGAAATTATTTGAGCTATTTTGTTTAATTATGGAACCTATGTATGTATATCTTATTTGAGGTTTCAGTTGTTTATATTGTGGAAGGGTTTTTAGATTATGTTGTAGGAAAGCTTTGGTTTTCAGCCATAACACTGCTCATAAAAATGATCTGTGAACCTAAGGAATTTATTGCATATGTTATCAGTGCTCAAATAATTGAAATACAAACTCTCTTAATTAACAAAGAATTGTTGACTCACATTTTCAGCACTAAAAAATTGTTTGATTGATAACATTATTCACAAATTTAACAAGTTGCTCACTTTCTAACTCACCTAAGAAATATAGTTCAAAAGACTAATTGTACCTCATTTAATTTCTGACTGCATATTTTATTGTGATTTGGTTGACTTCAGTTTGAAAGTTTTTCCTTTTCTTCTTTCTTTCTTTCTTTGTTTCTTTTTCAAATGCAGCACAGAATTTCTCCAAACTATAGAAACCTGTAAACAGTTATTTTCAGAAGTTTCTGAACATATGAAACTCTTCCTTGAAGAACATTACTGGTTGGAAGGCATCTTTAAGTTCTGTAAACAGTGGACAAGTAAATCATTGAAGTCCTTCAAAAATTCAAAGGTTTCCTGTGTTGAGGTATGAACTGTGTTTTTTTTTTTTTCAAAACTTCTGTTTCATGGTGATGATGATAATGTGCATACTGTTTCTGAATGCAGTTTTAAAAGCTGAATCTGATATGAATAATTATTTAATTTTATTAAATTTAATATTTAATTTTTTCATAAATTTCCAGGAACAGATAAATGGCTTTAAAGCTTGGACAGATAAACTAAACAAATTCAGTTCAGAATTTTTGACAGAGAATGGCTTATTTTACATTGACTGCCATCAAATTCACGACACCCTGAAAAGCTGGACAGATGACATATACACCAGATTTATGGATTTCATTATGGCTGATACAATGAGAATTGCCCGTGCCTTCTGTGCTGAGATGAAGACTGCTTTAGTGGTACAGTTAACTTTTTTATTTTTTTCTTTTACAACTGTGGAACAAAATTCTGTTTTATTAAAATCATGAAATTATAAAATACAATATTAAAAGAGAATGTTTACGAGAATGTTAACCTATACAAATCTCATTCTATAATTCTATATTTTATATTCTACAAAAACAGGCAGAGAAACATGACCAAAAGAACATTATTTGGTTCTTAAGATCATAATGCCTATAAATAGCTATTTTTTCTTTCTTTTTTTTAATAATGAAAATGCCAAGATGATAAAAAGTAAAAACCCATTATGTATAAAGCCAAATGTTTTGGCAGGCCCATTTTATAGTGGCACTTATTGTGTAGAAAAAGGAAAAAGAAAGCATTGGTTGTAAAATATTATCTGGGAGCTAGATCTTCCTTCCTCATTCTTAATTTAGTTACTAAAATATAACATTTAAAAAAAGTTTGTTTGTAACCACTGTATGCCTTAGAAGAAGCTCTTGTTTCTGTTACATTTAATGGATAAACAGTCTGGATCATTTTAGGTTATTTTAAAGGCTAAATCCTTTTGTCTCATCCCAGTATTTTAATTATTAATTTAAACAAGAAAAAAAAAAACCCTTTTCAGTTCTTCGCTTTTATTTCTTTTACAATTTTTACAGTTTTCTTATTGTTTCTTTTGTTTCATTGACTATAAGTTTTTGATATTAGTTTTGAAATCAACCATCTGTAGGGCAGATTGGAATGGCAGTTTTTGTTCATCAGTAGTATAGGTCTGGGTGCTCCCATAACACTCTTATAGAACATTTTATTTCTCCACCTACTGCACCACCCTGCTATTTCTTAATTCTTAATTAATGAATGGCACCTGTGTCACTCTTATATCTGTGACTGAGCTTCCACCTCACCCCTATTTTTAATATGTGAGTGGACTTCTGTGCTACCCCTTCATCTTAAACATTCCACCTTGAAATTCAAAAATCTAAAACACAGTTCATAAAAAGTACAAAACTTGATGTCCAGCTATCAGCATCTTTCTGAGGGCTTCATTTATTAGAAAGCATTAGGCAACCACAAGTCATTAATCTGTCTGTATGACTCTCACTTTAATTTTATGAATAATCTATTATTTTCAGATACAGATTTTCTGTGCTACCACATAAAAACAGAAGATATATATATATATATATATATACAAATATTTGGAAGAAGATAGATTTGTTTTCCACTTCTGCTTACTCAGTAAACTGTCCCTCTGAACTAAAAAGTTATAATAAAAAGTTGTGGGAAAGATGAGTATGCAGGAAAAGTAATAAATAAATTTTGCTTGCTTAGGAAAAATAGTAAAGATCATAATTTTTATTACTTATTAATAGATATTTATATAAATGGATTGACTGTAGGAGAAAATGGATGCACCAAAAACCATTCTATTTATGTATACGTTATTAGATCCAGGCTTTTAGATTAACAGAAAAATCAAATTCCAAAGGTAGTTTTAGTTTTTTTGTTCTTCTAACTCACATTTTTAGATTTTTTAAAGACTATACAAAAATGGTACATGGGAAGAAGGATGAAATTGTTTTTGATGAAAAATGAGGCAATTTTTTGACCCAACAGAGTTGCAGTGGTTAAAAAAATTAATTCCTTGAAGATGCTGAGAGATACATATACTTATACCACATATTCAGAGCAGCAACTAATATTTAGGGTGCTTGAAAGTAAAGTAACTTCTAATATTGGTTATGCTAATAGAAAATAGGATCTTTTTACAGTCCCACAGGGTACTAATTTTGATTGGAGATTGATTATTTTAGCAGGAACTGAAAAGTCTAGACAAATTGTTAGGATTTCATACTGAAAAAGATAATAACCAGAAGCAAGTTCTTCTAAACTATTCAATTACTAATGTTTGGTTCTTCCAAGTAGTGAGAAAGATTATGCAATAAAATGAACATCTACCAAAATTTGTAGATAGTGTTGAGATCATTCCAACCAAACATTTCGTGTAGATGTAATGAAATGTTTAATGAAGATATGCAAAATGTTGCTTAAAAAGTTGGTGGAGTTATTGGAGCTATTTCACAAACTCTGTTGAAGATTGGGAAAATTAGTTTACCATCTTTAAATAGAATAGCTACAAGTTTTGTTAGAAGACTAGTTTATGTTGGTAGCCAGAAATCTGTAGTAATGGTTTGTATCTTATATCTGAAAAAAAAAGGTGGGGTAGAAGTTGGTATGAAGTTAATAAAAATATTTATTTTGATTCTCAACCAATATTTTAAAATATGACTACATTTGCTTTGGTAGGCAGTATGAAAGATAATTTTTATATCACATTTGAAAATTAAATCATATTTAGAAAAAAAATAGATTCATGATTATGAAGAGTTAATAAAAGTGACAAAGAAAGAAATGCACTAGAATGATTTATTCACTTGTTATTTCTGTTTTGCTTTCATGTGATGTTATGTTTATGTCTGTTTTTTGTCTACTTATAGTCTCTCAGATTAGTTATCACCAGTGCCCTTGTTTTAGCATCTTCTATAATAAGTATATCATCAAACAAATTGAATCTACAAAGAATATAAAATATCAATAAATTAAGTTATACTCTAGTTAGAGAACCACATGAAGTTATATAATTCCAAAGAAACAAATTATTTAGATAAATGGTTGAATTTTGTAGATAATTAACTAAAGCTACCTACAGACTCACTGTAATTGTCTATGGAATCATCAAAGTCGACTACAGAATGAAGAAAGCTACTTATAGAATCAGCAAAGCTTCTATATTTAATTTTTAGTATTAGATGAGTGTTAGCACATTTGGTTTCAATCAGAAGGATAATTCATCTTTATTGTTTAGTTTAAACACTTCAAACTTTTAAAATGAGATGGCTCAAGTTTAATGGCTGGAGATTTAAGTTTAAATAATCACAGAATTATAAATATTATTAATCCTGTTAATTCTATTGATAGGATAAACAAAACATGTATAAAATTTAGTACAACAGATAATATAATTTGGATAGAATGGCATTTTGACAGTAATCATTTTATTAATTTAAATGAACTTAAAGCTTTGACAGAAAGGAAAAAAAAGATTTCAAAAGCTGGAGTCAAAGTTGATGTTTTACCAAATGCATTGAATTCATCATCTTATGGGTGATAAATTAATAGATGGAAATACTTTTATTCTTATAACATCTTTTTTAGATAAATTTCTTACCACTTAGATTTGTATACTTTTATACTGTAAGAACTATATTCTTGTTGTCCAATACAGTAGATAGTCAATCAAGTCAGTACTGACCTCAGATGTTGGAAAGCTGATGAAATGAGGTAAATGCTGCTTCTCATGCACAGATAGAAGAGGCATTCTGACATTGTTTGTACTATTGAAAGTTTGCTTGAAACATTTTTACTCTCAACTTAATTTTTTTAAGCAGATTTTTATATATCCTGATGTTTTCTCCTTTTGTGCCTATTAAACAATGGATTCATATTGTTTTGTTGTGGAAATTGCTTTATTTTAACTCTTTTTTAAAAAAAAATCATAGATTTTGAAATATGAAAAAAAGACAATGTCAGAGTTTTCACAACTGGTCAGATGCTTCAAGATGTATCAGAATAACATTCCTGATTACCTATATCAACTTGAAAATACAATGAAGATTTTCCAGGTTTGTATTGGCATCTTATGCTATTAAAGATTAAGTACATTTTTTATAAAATAAATAAAACTATTTTTTATTTTATTTTAACATTAGCTTTGTGAAGGTAATCAGTTGGAATAAATAAATATCATCATATGTTGTTTTTTTTTTAAATTTAGTTTCCGTGTTGATGGTAAGAAAAATAAATTTGATGACATATGAAATAAGTTTTCAATTTACTGCACTCACCTGATGTGCTGGGGCTAAACATGTATTCATACATAAGTCTGGAAGTGGGATGCTTCTCACCACAGAATTTCAAGTCATTGCTTCCCACTGTAGAAGTACAAGTATTAGATGTGAGTTAAACAAACAAACAAAAAAATGTAACAAGGAATTTCCTGAATTATGGTAATGTTATCAGTACATTTCTGTCAGATAAAAGAACTCTTTTTGTTTGTCTGACCTGATCTAAAAGCATTTCCCATGTTTGAAACTTCTGATTCTGTGTTGTCTAAGTGCTTGATATTGAGGACAATATGCTATCATTTATATGTGACAACTTGTAGATTGCTGTTTGTGATATTCGTACTTAGTGATTTGTAATTACTCTATGATTAGGCTCTCCCATTTGTTCCAATTTTGTGGCAGAGATGAAAGAACTCTTGGTAAGATGTGCATAAAGTAATTCTGGTAGAATTTAGTTTTCTACCAATCCTGTCATATTGCTTAAAAAGGGTTGATAGTGCAAGGAGACTGGCCTATATTTTGTATGTTGTTTTTTATCAGTTGATCAGAGTTAAATACCGTCAGCTAACACCAGAAGAAGACAACTTGGATGAACTCTTGATGATTTTGTGGAAACAGTTCAACTTCTACATGGATCAAGCTGCAGAATGCATCAATGCAGATACCAAAAAGATGGAAGAAGCAGTTGAGAATACCTTTGTGGTATGTTTTGATATTTTTTTGTTGACGATCTGATGTTTGATCAGGGGAACATCATATACACATAAAAGAATCTCACATGCTGCAAAGAGGATTATCTGTGGCTATGAACAGAAAATAAATTTTCAGTGTTTAATAGAATTCTGTGTTAATGATTTTCAAGCATAATTTTTATTAATAGTGTGCATTCAAAGGAAGTACTGCAGTAGCTGCTAAAATTTGTTTTAACAATCAGTTTGAAGGAAGCTGGAGTCATTTATCAGTTGCCAAAAACTTTAACAGAACCACCAAACATTCATATCAATAATACTATGTTGACCAGTTTCGATACTTAGACAGTACAGTGACTTTGCAACAGATTTGGGTCATAATCCAAAAAGTGGAAACCCCGAAGGTCATAATCCCAAATGTGAAAATCTCAAAAACCCCAAATCCCAGAGGGGCAGAATCCCAAGTTTATTCTTGTACGAGGTGTAGTCAAAAAGTATCAGACCTTGAATTTGTTTGAACAAAATAATAATGCGTGAGCAAAATCCACATGGGTATTAGGTGGCCGCGTCCTTCCAGAACATGTGCAAAAATTTTCGTGTCTGTAGGTTGCGCCAGTTGCCCACAGTGACGCGTTGAGTACAGACGTGAAGAGTATGCTGTACAATTTTTCTTTTTGAGTCAAGATGACCAAGCGCATTGAGCAAAGATACTGTATCAAATTCTGCCAAAAACTTGGTGATACGCAAGCCCAGACTATCAAGAAGATTCAGAAGGCTTTTGGAGATGATGCTATGGGAAAAACACAAATAAAGGAGTGGTACAACGGTTCAAAGATGGCCGCACCATAGTGGACAGTGAGCCACGTTGTGGCAGACCATCGACTAGCAGAAACGAAATGATTGCAAAGGTTTGAGGAATAGTCTATGAAGACCGTCATGTGACTATTGAGGAGATTGTTGCCGAAGTTGGAATCAGCCATGGGTCAGTTCAGTCAATTATGACAGAAGATTTGTGCATGAGGAGGGTGTTGGCCAAATTCATACCAAAGTTTCTGTCTGACCAGCAGAAAGAAAACAGAAAGGAAATCTCCCAGGACTTGCTGGAGTGTGCTAGCCAAGATCAAAACTTCATGAACACTATCATCACTGACGATGAGACATGGGTCTATGACCCTGAAACAAAATTGCAATCATCCCAATGGAAGCATCCATCCTCACCAAGACCAAAGAAAGCAAGACTGATGATGACCTCTTTTTTTGACTACAGAGGTATTGTGCACCATGAATATGCACCACAAGGTCAGACAATTAACCAAGATTACTACCTGGGGGGGTTTTGTCGCCTTCGTGAAGCTGTGCGGCAAAAACGACCCGACCTGTGGGCAGCAAAGAACTGGCAACTCCACCATGACAACGCACCCGCTCATTCCGCCCATGTCGTCCAAGCATTCCTCGCCAAGCATAACACACCACTTGTTTGTCAGGCTTCCTACTCCCCATACTTGGCTCCGTGTGACTTTTGGCTATTCCCAAAGCTCAAAAAAACACTCAAAGGGAGAAGATTTGAGTCAACAGAGGACATTAAGTAAAATTCGATGGCACAGCTCTATAGCATCCCAAAAAGTGACTTCCAGAAATGTTTCCAGCAGTGGCAGGAACGCTGGCAGAAGTGTGTAGACTCCCATGGCGAATACTTTGAAGGAAACTAAATCAAAATGGTGAATTTTTTTAATATTACTTGTTTTTTTGGCCAAAGGTCGGATACTTTTTGACTACACCTCGTATTCTTACTTTCTTGTATTCTTGTATCCTCTTGTATTTGTATTCTTAATAGTTGAATATTCAAATTTACTAGTGTCCGAATGGACGATTTTGAGGCTATGTCTTATTAAGCTAATGTCCATTTTTTTATTTTTATAGTGGTTGAAAAAATAAAATAAAACATAAAAATGTCATAACTTTATTAAAAGAAGTATAAAAACATGTTACTTTGTAAAATAAAGGACATTATAAAAGTGTATTAGAGAGAAAGATTATGAGCAATTGCACGGAGGGGGTCGACGTTCATGTTCGCTCACAATAGCCAGAAGTCATGCATCATGATCAACAATCGTCTTTTTTCTTTTTGGACACGATTCTCCTCGAAGAAGGTGTTCAAATTCGTTTTCCACATGCTGTTGCTCTTTCTGAAATCCTTCTATAATTTGATATATGCCGATATGCCTACTATCACATAAATTCTCCCATCGTCTGTGCCAGGCTTCTACAAGATTTTGAGTCCATGGAAAATCATTTAGCATGGAATCATATACCGACCACAGTTCTGGCGGAAACATTACTGGAAACCGAACAGCGCACCCGTTTTGTAAGTGTCTTCTTATCCGACCAAGTACATAATTATTTTCGAACCACTCTATAACTTCAGTGGCTTCTTCAGGTAATTGGGGCTTTAACTCATTAAAATATTCGGGAATCTCATCTGAAGGAAGAAATGCCAATGCAGACAAATGATGTATTTTCAGACTAAAGTTTTCATCACTGCCATATCTCGTGCCTAAACCACTCGTTTGGATTTTTTGCCAAATGCATTGTCCAAGGTGAAAAAAACAAACTTTATTGGTAGCATTCGGAAACTCACTTTTAGAAGCGTTAATAGCAGCCAATTCAAAATCTGTCATTATGATTAGTGGATTTAATTTGACTCCGTTTTCTTCTGCAAAGTCTGCCAAATCTTCAAATAAGCATTTGTACAGGTTTGCCTTTTCCAGTCATTAAAACGTAAACAAGTGGATAACTCCTACAGTTTTCTGAGCCAACCGGAGCGTGAATTGTGTATAATTGATAAAATATTGTGAGCACAGTTTTGGATGTGCCATCCATTATCCAAATTGAGGCGTGCAAATAGTTTTGCATGTTTTTTTTTGGTGGTGAATAAAAGAAGTCGGTCTTCTTCAATAGTAGAATCCCTTGCTAAGAACAATCCGCCATTTTATGTTTGTTGCAATGCTGAAGGAACCTCAATTTAAATAAGCACTTTTGGTTCAGTAAGTCAATTAGCTTTCCTAACTCTATTTTCTTGCGAAGCACATTTTTCGATGGCAGATATGGGATAATGTCTTGAGGGGCAAAAGTCGTACAGGATTGGATGATCTGACAGGAAAAATTTCTTGTATCCTGTGCTAGCGTTTTTATTTCATCAATGATTTTTGAAACATCTGATGCACTTGCACTTGGACAGTGGTTGTGGTCAACAAATTTTTTAAGTAAATATTGTCTATTTGAAAGTGTCGTTATCGCTCTCCCTCTGCAGTTAAGTGACTTTCATTTTTCACAACACCAATAGTAAGTAACGTTCATAGTTCTTTCCTTAACCATTAAATACCCACGGGCGTTTAATTTTTCACAGCCTTTTTGCAAAGTAAAAATTTCACAGATTTCTTCCATTTTGGTGTATGGTGTACGACTGCTTATTACGATAGACTGTCAGTTTGAAGTAAAGATAAGCCAAGGTCAACTTCAATTATTCAATTATTTCTTAATTCTTCAATTAAGCCAAGTCACCTTCAATATAAAATAATAAATATATAATATATTATAATATATTATAATATAAAATAATAAAAGAAATAAGTTTGAGATTCTGGCCTTTCAGGACTTAGGTTTTTAAGGATTTTAGACATTCGGGATTTTCAGGTTCGGGATTATGGCCTTCAGGATTCTAACTTTCGGGATTTTGTCCCGCACCGCTTTGCAACAATTTGCTAGACAAAAAAGTCACCATAAGATCAAAAAGGAAAGGTCTTCATTTGGTGTGATTCAGGCAAGAGTGTGGAAGCAGTTCTACATTAAACTGAAAGCCAGGATAGCACTGCTGCATGGGTGAAAAGAACCCTGAACTTATTATAGATATATTGGCAAACAAAGTAGCTTCAGTGTCAACTGTATGCCATACTCAAGAAAAGTTGGCAAGACCATGTGTCCAATGTTATGGTACTTAAATTTTGCAAACAGCCTAGCATTTAGTCTTAGCTGTTTAAAGTTCAACTGTACTGTGCTGATCATTTCCTTAGGGTAGATGACTTTAGAATACGAAAGCAAGTGTTTTATAATGAGCTATCTCTGGGGAAAATAAATTGAGAACAGAAGAAGATATACAAAGATAACTTGAAGAATATACTTACAGCATGTAAGATTGACTCTGAAACCCTGGAATCACTAATGAAGATGTTATGGTAGTCCAAATGTGATTATGGACTAAACTTCTTTGAGACTAAGCATATTCAGGTATGTAAATGGAGCAGACCTTGATCTGGGGCTCTAAGATTTCCTTGTGGAACCACCTAAGAACTCATAGATGATGCTTCATGGATAATGACTCACCATTATCATTCATGCTATAAATGCTGCAGTGCTTTAATTAGTAATAATTATTAAAATGCAGGATTATTATTAAAATGTTCATAATAGATACTGAAAGTATGTGAGATCTTGTTTTCAATCTGAAAAAGTGTTATATGAGTAGTAGATACTTTTTTAGTATATCAAATTTACCACATGCTATGTTTGTGAATAATCTAGAATTTTCTGATATTGTGGCACAAAAATTCTGTTGTGAGTGTATTCAGTACTGCTTGAGTGTTTTGGTTTTATATCAAAGTTATTTGTAGCCTCATAACAGGGGTGGACTGGCCATAAAGGCATTTGGCCAATGCCTGGTGGGCTTGGGCCGCTGGGTTAAAAAATGGGCCACTTGGCTGGATAAAAAAATGCTGAAAAAAATTGTCACAGAAAATTCCTGCCACCACCCCTGGGGATTCCCTGCTAAATACCAAAAGGTCGCCCCTGACGCGTCATTATAATTATTGAGCAGTGGAAGTATAGCTATAGCATTTTGTCTATTTTCGCAGATAAGCAACATATTAATGAATAATGGGCCAACCTAGTAGATGAAGGATGCCCGGGCTGGTTTTAAGAGCCAGTCTGCTGCTGCCTCATAAGCAAATTATAGATCACATGTAAGAGTTATTCATTTAAATCTAAGATCAGAGCTGTTGGGCTACCCATCTTCAAGATGAGAATCTTGCTCTTTCCAAAACACACATTTTGCAGTTAGATACAGCATTGAACCCATATATCAAATCATGTCTTGAGATAATCTTTGGATCGGGTGCAGGATTTGGTCATTATATCAAACTGAGCATCATTGAGTTTCAACTGAACACCTTGTAAAAATTTTTTTTTTAAACTGAAAGGAAATGAATATTTTATATTATTATGTTAAAAATGCTCTCTTCTAATAATCATTTATATTCAGTTTTTCTTCATAATCTCAAAACCAAATTTTTTCAAGCAAAACAAAAAAAAAAACTTAAACCTACTAGAATTAAATGGTTCTAGCATCAACTTTTACCATCCTAAATTTTATCTGTAAATTTGTAGATGGCCTCTCACAAGGGTTTCCAAGCATTTTCATTTGACAAAATATGCATGTAACTTTAGTTTGCAAAGACAATGTTGCTGCCTGCTACTGTCTTCTCAGAGCCAGATTAATAGGCAAAGGTCGCCTGGCACAGAAGATTGTGGCTTACTTCATTGCAACTTTCTAAGATTTTATTCATGGAACCTTCTTAGAAAAGTCTTTGGACCTTGAGCCTGCATCTTGTGTACTGTTTGCTTTATATTTAATCATATATCTTACATAAGATATCTTCTAAAAACTGTTCTATGCCTGTTTTGAACTTCAGTCACCAACTTTTCCTTAAGTAGGATATGTGTGCCAACCAAGAAAATTTCATGGTTATAACTGCAAACAGTCAGACTCACACATTATCTGCTTGGTTTATATCATGACCCTTCTAATATTGAGAGTTTTCAGAAACCACTCAATAATCACTGTATTCTCTTTTAATTACATCTCTGGTGACCTTAATCTTATGTTAGTTAATGTGTCAAATAGCTTTTTATCCTACCTGTAATGGATGATTACAAAGAAAATCAGGGAAAGAACCACTTGTGTATTTGATGGGACAATAACTGGGTTACCTTTGATGTTGATTTTTAACTTTGGTATTTTGCTAAACATCAAGGCTTTCTTATATGTAAGATTAATTTTAGCTTATATTTAGCCATGACTACATGTAAACAAACCTAAATGTAACATGCTAATCCATTACAAGTTTTAAAAGAAATTTTGTGCAAAGAGGCTAATGAATAGTTTTTATTTGGAAAATTAGAAAAACTAGTTAATAAAATGTCTATGAAATACTATAACTACGACTCGCTAGTCAAAAATGAGTGAATTTGTGGAGGTAAGCTTGGAAGTTAATACTGAATGCTAATCATTTATTGTGTGAGTTAGTTTGGAATTCTTATCAGAATACATTTTTTAAAGTTTAAATCAGCAAATATGTAATAAATGCATATAGCCACTACATGGAGAAAAATTATAATTTTTTTTTTTCACTCTCATTGCTTTTCACATTAATGACCAGTACCATTGCTGATGATTTCGATGAAAGTTTTTGTGGTTACTTATCTGGTGATTTACAGCACCAGACTCATATTCAGGAAGGGATTCATTCCTAATAAATACTTGTAATAATACCTAGAATAAAAAACATACATATACACAATATGATGATATTTTGTTAAAGCATTTGTAAGCATGTAAGTGCAAGCTGAAGCACAAATCCAGGGGAAGGAAAAGATCAAGATTAAACCCAGCTATTATCATAACCTACTTTATATCAAAATTTGCATCTATATGGAGAGCATGATAATAAATGGGTTTGATTGTACATAATGGTGCATGCTGCAGCTTTCACTGACAGCATTAGAATCATTGTGACCTAAACAAACAAAACATTAGTTGAATGTGTTTTTAAACAATGTACATATAAATTTTTGTATTTTTGTTTTTTTTATAGAATTTGAAGTTTCATCTATTTGATTTGCACTGCAATGCTACTACTGGAAAGTTTTTAGACCCAGGATCAAATCCTGTAGAAATTTTATCAGAATCCAATAAGGTATCAGTGGATTTTAATTATTAAAGATTTTATAGGCATGTGAATGGCAAAAAGATGATTAAATTATAGAAAACATTTTACTTTAAATTTAGATTTGGATATATATATATTAACAGTCATGACTTTGTAATTTATTTCTAAGCATTTGAATATATTTCAAACTTACTGCTGTCATTACTACAAAAGAAAAGCAATTAAAATTTTATTGATTAAACAGCACTACATCTGTAAATTTATGTGTATATGCATAGCAGCCAAATTTTGTGCACGATTTTAAAATTTATAATGTGGGAAAACATGGTTATACAATTGAATTGAAGCTAGGAATGGAAAGACAGTGATGTGGTATTTTTAGAAGTTAGTGAATTTTGTTTGGCTTTTTCTCATCACTTCATTAGTAACAATACTAATGAACCTGCATTTCAATGACTTTCCTTGTTGGCATTCTGAAAAGGAGGGCTGCTTTGATGTTCATTGCTGTTAGTCTTCTGGTAGGTTTCTTTGCAGAAGTGGCTTGAGCTGCATTCATGACTACAACCAGTTGATAGATTTTTGGGTGTCAAGACTTGACCAACACTGCACTGCTGGAGGCATCCACCCAATTAGATGCAACGTTATGACATATTAAAATTTTTATATTGGTTAACAAGAGTTATCAGGTGTATTTAATTTGTTGGATTCCAGAGCCATCTGGATTGCACCTATCTGTTTTTTTTTCTTTTGTAGTTATGTTGCTCATGATCTCATCCCTTGAAAGGTGATCACATGATCCTGCATGATCTTCATATGACTTTTCCAGCTGACCAGGCTTAGTTTGTCTCCATGCTGCTTTATTTTTATTTTTTTTCTTCAGGTTTTAGCAGACTTTCGGTAGACTTTGTCTAATCAATATATTTCTCACCATAGTGTTAAGAGGTGGAGAAAATTGTATCTTTGAATAATGATATTTTAAATCTCTGGTGTTTTATAGATTCTCAAAGGAGATCAGTGTCTAGGATCTTACATGCTTGACTACTTCTTACAGTTAACTAGATCTCGAAACCTTCTGAAATGTTGTTGTTGGATTTGCATCCAATTAAGTGGATTAGATAGAAGGTTACTTTCTTTTGCAATTTTTTACTTTGTTTATCATCTGCCATCTAACTTCCAAAACATTATGGTTTTGAATTAAAGTATGCACAAAATTTATTCTACATAAGTTGCATTTACCATCTTCCAAAAGAAAATTTAGCAATTGCCTCAAAAGAGATAACAACATTATAATGCTCAACTGATAAGGCCATTCAACAGTTATAATAAACAAAGAGGAATATCAGAGCACAATCCTGGAACATATACAGTACAGAAAGTTTGAAAAGCTGTCATGTAATCTAATACTATCCATTGAAAGGAAAATAATAGTAAGATGAAGCACTCTGAAAAGGCCTTATACTTAAAATGGTTAAGCACACATCTTAAGTAAGTCTCCTCATCCTTATGAGCTCTTAAAGATTCACCAAGATGATAATTCAATGAGAATTGTGGCAAATTTTATTGGATCAACGTGTCATCTCCAAACAAACACCTTCAATAGATTCTGACACCCTAGCTGAAGATAGTGCTTCATACACCACAATTTTTTCTTATTTCATAGACATCATCAGAAACCTACCTCAGTATTGTAGAAAATCTGTTCACCATTTTTCCAACTGATGAGGATCCATCACAAAGAATTGACTTAAAAAAAAACACTTATTTTAGCATCATGGAATTGCCAACTTTCTGTGTAACAACAACCCTTCCTTTTCCTCAATGCCTTATATGAACAAACTGAAGGAATGGCTATGGGCTCTTCTTTCTCTTATTTTTGCAAACACTTATGATATTCTTGTATATGGAGCACTTTTCAGAACTCAGGTATAACATTTGCTGCTGAAAAACCAAAAATGGCTGACATATTTATGACACCATCCTATTGTGGGAACATATTATTGAAGAGATTTAGACAAGTTTCTAGAATATTTTTGAATAGGATTCAATCAGTTATCAAATTTATATTGGAAAAAGAAAGCATCACCAAATTTTTTTTATAGATATCCTGGTTACCAGTTTATTGGTATATAGAATTTAAAAAATTTTTTTTTTGGTCCTTACCTGCACTTTGGCTCCAATCGCCGCCAAGGAGTCAAGAAAGGGATAGTCACATGCCTTTAAACAAGAGCAGAAAATATGCTATGGTATAGTAAAAAATGTACCTTCTGTCCAACTTCATGAAGAATGGTTATCCAGTATAATTTATCAGATAGATAAGATTTTTTTTAAAAAAAATCAGCAGAACAGCATTTTGTAATTTCAATTATTAAAGATACTTCTCAATGCCTATCTCAAATTCAGAAAGACTTCAGCATCAGTACATTTTAGTCCAACTGTTGTGATTGTTAGAAATACAATTGTGAGACTATAAGAGCTCAAAAGATAAGCTAAGATTGATCAGTTATAAAAGTCATTCTCATTAATAGATTATATGCCTGGTCAAGTGATTGCCAGGTTAATTGGACATGATGCTCCATCATAGAATGTGAAAAGTATGACTATAAAAAAAAATGAAGGAAAAATTTCAGCTGGACCTGAAAATCAACACACTAAGTACACCTGAGAATCATTGTTAACTAATAAGGAGGTTTAAATTTTCCAAGAAGTAACATAAAATTGGGTGGATAGGTCACAAAGTTTAAGCCACATAAAGAATCCAGAAATTTAAACATACTGCAAAAAAAACAATATTCAACACTATAGCAGTCCTCCTCAGGACTGACCCACAGTGATGACCATGAAATAATTACCAGGATTCATTTATAAATTAAGGTTAGTTATACTTAACCTATCTGTAGATAAATCAACACAGTATGGTGTAATCAAATTTTCCAAGTGCTGCACATTATGAGTAATTATCATGAAAACAGCAATGATATTGGTGATATAGTTTTGTTTATCTTTCGTCATATTACTCCTTCAACAACCAAAATTCATAATTGCTCAATGTAAAGATATGTCTCAGTGGTATTTGGTTTAGGATAATTATGTATAGTAACATTATTTAAGTAAGAGAGGGAGTTTTCTAGGACTGCTGATTCTTTGGTTCATGGAGTTTAACCTTTTCTTATGGCCACTAATTTCAGAATTTGTTTTAAATACATATTTATATAATGTTACTAAGTGGGATTTGTTGTAAAATTCAATGTTTAAAATGCTTCAAATACTTAATTTTGAGCTGTGGTAAACCCCCCCTCTCTAGATTACTCACCTGACTGTCATGTGATTTATTCCACAGGTCAGAGACAAGTTTAACAAATGTCAGTTAAGACTGGAGCTGGCTAACAGTTGGAAAGCGAGCATAAGAGAAAATTCCCACAAAACAGACTTCATTGAAAAATTAAGCAAAGAAATGGATGCACGCCACAAAGTCTGGAAAATGTTCCATGAAACACAGCAGACATTTCAAGGGTGGAATAATACACTTATTAATGAGGTAAATTTTCTGTTTTGTTTTGTAATTTTTTTTTTTTTTCCTATTTATAGTGGCACAGGACAGTTGCAGATTAGGTATCTATTTTTGAGCTTTTCTCTTGGAAATTCAACAAAACATCTTCACTTTTCCTTGTCCCTAATTTAAAAAAAAAATTATATATCAAATCAGTTTTCATCTATTAAATTATATAATTCTTTTAATTTGGTTATTTGTTTCATGTCACCAAATATTTCTTTTGTCAATTTTTCATTAAAATGATTAATTAATAATGTGAAATAAAATGTTGTTGGTATTTTTTTAAAGAATAGATATGGGTATCTTGAAAATAATTTATTTTATATACATATGAAACAGTTTAAAAGTGAATTAGCTTTATTGATACAGGAAGCTGGACAATTTAGTAAATTATTTTTTTCTCATGATTTTGTTTTCTTTTGCTCTCTCAGTTTTGCGTGGAAGGAGCCATGCAGAAGAAAGCAGAATGGCAGGCAATTGCAGAAGAGATGAAAGTTGATCTACCAGATGCTGATTTAGTGTTAAATTCCTGGATGTTGCTGCTAAAGAAACTTGATGATGTCTTACCTCTCCTGCAGTATCTTTCTCACTCTGCATTCAAGGTTTGCCGTGAAAAATTTATGACTAACCTAGTGTTTAAATTAAAACTCATCCAGAACACTTAAATCATTCAGGTGGTGCTTTCAATATTCAACAGCTGATATTTCTAAGATTATCCAACTTTAATGGATTCCTTTTTACTCTGGTTTAATTGTAAGATAACTTCCTATAATTTGTAATTGTTCTTTTTAAAATCCAATTTGTTATGCTGCTTATATCTTTATTACTGTTAGTGTAAATTTGATGTTAACTATAAAAAATAAAAAGATAATTCTATAAAAGATGTTTTAAAAAAAGCACTATATACATTTGTGATGTAATTTACTATGAAATCTGACAAAAGTGAAAGTGCAGTTTCAAGCTAGTTTTCTATTTTGTTGTATGTGTTGAAATATATATTAATTATTGCTGGTTCAATCTCCACTTTGAAAAAAAAAGGATTTTAAGAAGGTAATTACAAGAACTTTATCAGTTATGATAGTCCTATATTTTTTCATGTTTATTAATATTGGGCAAAGAACAAAACAACTATCCAGTTTTTATGTTTTATTTATAGATGATTAAAATTAACTACTTTATGTTATAGAATATATAAAAACTCACTGTATTGTATATGAAATGTTCAAAACGTAAATGCAAGTAAGGTTGACCAAATACAAATGAGATCATAGTGAATAAGAGACATTAAAAATAAGAAAAATTGTGGATAATTTTGGACCACAACTTTTATGATATTAAACTAATTCTTAAAGTTGAGAACTAGGTATTACTTGAAAATTGGGGAAATGATTATTTCTCATTTAATATGTTTGTTTTTAAAATTTTTTTAAAAATATATTTTGTTTTGTATTGAACCTATTATTTCTGCATTAAATGAGCCAAAAGTAACTGAAATATGTTTGGCACAACCCATTAGTGCCATTCAGATTTCTTCTGCTGTAACATTATACATGTAAAATGTTTCTCAATAACTTTTTGTACCTTAATAATCTCGTTTTAGGGCTAGGCTCATTATGAATTTATGAGATTTTTTTTTTAAAGAGAATTGTTGCAGAAGTGAGAGGTCAGGAAATGTTTTACAAAAGTGAAGTTGTCTGACAATTAGGATGGTTTACATAGTTTAGTCTCACAAAATCTTTGTATGTAGACTTTAAAAAAGTAAAAAAAAATTAACACATTCTTTTAGATGACTAAGTAGTTTTGTTAAAATTATTTTCAGCAATCATTTTATTGACTAGTAATTATTTATAATTTTCTTTTACAGCTACGTCATTGGGAATCAATATTTGAAGGAATGGATAAACCCTTTATCCCTGTTAAGAATTTAAAGGTTAAGCATTTGTTGAACTTTGACCTTTTGAGGTTTGCAGACATTATTGTAAAAATTTATGACACTGCTGTGGTTGAGGGAAACATGGCAAAGAGGCTGAAGGACATGAAGGAGTTTTGGAGTGAGCGATCATTTGAATTGCTGAAATATTTTCCTGCCAGTATCACTTCAAAAAGTATGTCTTTGCAGTTTTGCAGCAATCAGCTTTTTAATGAAATGTATTTTTTTAGATTTTTCAGATTTTAACGCAGAGAATTTACCATCTTTTATATATTACTTATAGCAAGTTGAAGTCTATAGATATTTTATTGGTATCATTTTGTAGTTAAAAAAAACAACTTATACTGCTTTTGTTTGTATGCCTGAACATACATGTAAGAGTAAAGTGGATATGAAATTTATTCGTGACTGTCAAAGAAAATCACTCTATAATGATTTTTCAGAAGCAAACAGCCCCAGGTAAAAGAACCTGGCTCTTGTCGTTTGATGAAATTTCTGGCTGTAAAAGAATAAATCTGCTTCATCAAGATCTCCTCCTAATGCCAAGTGAAGATCTTGACAGTTTTTCAGTAGATCAGATCCACCGAAACTCTTTAGTTGTTTATTCCATATAAAAGTCTAAACATTCAATCATATTCCTCATATACTTGAATCTATGCTTCAAAGATACAATTGCATTATGAACTATTTTCAAAAAATAATTAAATCTAAAATTTTCTTTGGCATCTGCTGTAGAGTTATCAGCTCCTTCATAATCAAATAGTTTCTTTTTTTTTCACTTTATGTATTTCTTTAAAAGCTGGGTTATTATAAAATGTATTTGCAATTTCTTTTGCTGTGATAAAAGAAAACAAATCCAGAATTTCTGTATTATTGAAAATAAAGTACAACTTCTTTGGGATGTATGGTTGCTGCATCTGTGTGCATAGTAGCATTTACAGTATTTATCTTGCTTAATAAATCACACTAGATAACTAAACTCACTAAAAATTTTAATGAGATCAGTTTTTTCTTGGATTGAAATTATTTTACATTTAATTTTGGTGTCAGATATTATTCTACCAATATCACTTAGAACTACTTGAAAATCAGTTGTATAGCTTTCACACTTTCAACACAACATTCTAATTTTATTTCAGACAAGGACTTAGGAAAATGGTACCTTATAGGTTTTTAATATATCTCAACATGATATTGAAGCTGAAAACATAGTGTAGATTTTCTGCAAGTTCCCCAAAAAATGTAACCACTGTAACTGATGATTTATCTGTTCCTCTTAGGACTAAATATAAATTGAGGCAGTCACAAGGACTATTAAAATCTTTCAGGTTTTCATGAAGGATATTTGCCATACTCCTACATTCTTCACATTAGCTCCATTGTCATATCTTTACCCCACCAAAGACAGTCTAATAATTTCACTCCTTCCTGATCCAAAAGACCTTTTAGTGTTTCAGATAAACCCTTTGAATTTCTATGTATAAATCAATTATACATACAAAGCACAAAACTAATGATAATTTTACCTGATGGCTAATATAAGGAGTAGAATTGAGTAGTACATTGCTTTCGTTATCATGGTTATTATTGTATATCTTATCTTATTTTCCATACTAGTTATTAATTCATCTTAAATTGTATGCAGCAGGTAATAATTAGATTTTGTCTTACTTGCTTTGTTAGTTAAAGCATGAGTAAGATGATTTTGAATTGAATCTGGAATTAAGTTTGATTAAACTTAGAAAATTTCTATTATATGTATATAACATATCTCAACCTCCTCAAAACACCAAATTATATTCTGCTAAATATAAAATTATTGCAATTATATGCTCAAAAACATTTTTCTATCTTTGTGTTTCCATTTAAATTAATTCTTCATGTTCTTTATCTATTGTATTACTCCTTTTTAGTTTTTTTCTCAATTTGAAGCCAGATATGCATCGCTTCTGTGTTTTCATGATCATTCATGCATTTTGTGCATTAATTTAAATGGTCTTAATCACTGAATCTGTCTGTGCATGATGATATATTGGACAGAGAAAATAATTCAGATGCAAAACACCATAGTTTATTTTTCTTCTCAGCACTATCCATATGTTTCATCCACCAATCTCACTCCCTGCCTGTCATGGCAACTGGGAGATATTGAAAATAAAAATATTATAAAATTTATGTAAAATTCTTGTAAAGATTGTTGTAATTTTTGTAGGAATGGGTATATTTTACATGAAAAGGGTTGTACAAGTTTAACAAAACAATAAACAATAAACAAAATATTATTTAATTCTGGTTGTATGAGCTATTTGCTCAATTATGTTAATCAAAACTTTATTATTATACAGAATTGTATTGTTTATTGCCTAGGGTCCAGCCTATACAGTATATCAAGCAGTATCTTTCATTTGTATTTAAACAAAGAATAATAAATTTACACATAACATAATTATATTAGACCTTTAGATTTAACTTACAAATGTAAAATTCACATTAAAGATAGTCATACAATCCATTATACTGATATAATTGTTTTCAAATATGTAAACCAAATAAATTCTTGTTATGAAATATAGATATTTGATTAATTATTTGAAGAGTGCATGAATATCAAATATGCCAGGTGCAACTCATTTAATAACTTGCTTTCAAAGCATTTAAGTTAACACTTAGGGCTCTTTGGTACTTTTTAATAAATACTATAATTATTAATGAACTTAACTTGATTTGATGATATAAGAATACACAACAGACACTGGTGTGTTGATGAATGACAACAATGCCAATTCATTTGTTTGGGATGGTCCTTTATTATATAAAGGGAGGAATGACAGCACACTAATACTCAGCTATGCTGCAGAGCCACTGTAAGCTTAGGGCTAAGTGCAGTCAGACCTTTGGCACATGCCTCAAGTCAGCCCTAATGAAAACATTAAGAATCTTTTAAAAATATTTGTAGCTTTTTATCTGTATTCTTTTAATACTTTTCCTTTCAGATTTTTTTTAGTTGCAGAAGTCCAGCTGTGCTTACTGTTAAGAATCTTGATGTACAGTTTGGTCACAATCATATTTTTAACACACTTTGAATTTTGTCTTCTCTCTTGTTTTATTTAAAAATTTCTTTTAATTTAAAGAGAAAATGAAGTTAAAAAGGATGTCTCGCATTGAAAAGTTCCGTCAACATAGAAATGTCCTTGTTTCCACCATGAAAAAGAAGGTCATCACATTAGAAGACAGTTATTTCATTTTGACATCACATGATGATTTGAAATACCAGATTGAGGTACTTATCATTGCATTATCTGGTTGTTACTTTTATAATAAAGTCAGATGTGCATTTATTACACATTTACTTAATTAATAATGTAAGAAGTCTTTTTCAAAAAAAAAACCTTGAACCCATATTGTTTGCTTTAGGTGAAAATAGTGAAGAATCACAGCTATACTCAAAGAAAATACTTTTTTCCCCTTAAAATAATGGTAATAGCTTTGGGGAATACTTACTACTGATATCCACTTTGGTTCTCTTTCCAACCAAAAGGCTACATGGATTTAATTTTTAAAACTGCATGCATTTTTGTTTATTATGAAAAAAAAAGAAAATTCACTTTCAGCATAAATTGAAAATATTAAATGTCATACACACTAATGTTTTGACAGAAGCAATATAGCACCTTTTTTTTTGGAGTAAATATGCAAGCCTAACACCAAAAACTCGGTAGTTTAATTGTGCCAACAGGTAGATTCTATGCTGAAGTAATACCATGAGGCTGTAAAAGCTTTTCACACTTGTACCTTGTGCACTTTATTCTGACAACAGGTGTTACTTGTAATTTTAATTTTCATTGTCTTCTGAACTTGTCTTTGACGATAGCAGTCACCAGTGATTGTCCCTCTTTTCTTAAGGATTCTGCTAGTCAGCTTCTCTTAAAGTGATGTGTACATTCTCTTTTTAACCATTTTTATATTGGATGGAATAAAATAAGTTTTTTTCAGGAAAAATAAGATTAAATTCTTGAAACTCTCTTATATTTAACTCTAAAATTCTCTAAGAATAAATTTTAAAAGAATTTACTGGGATAATGGACTGAGATTCTTGTGCTCATTTTAGTTTTATAAAATCACTTTTTTTTAAAACTTGTTATCCATACAAAGTACTGGTGATGTTTTTTTCTGTTTAGAGATGTGATACATAAGATGTATTTTTGTGTGTATAGGACAGTAAGATCAGTATTCAGACGATGCTGAGATCACCATATCTTGGAGATCTGCAAACAGAGGTGGAAAGTCTGTGGGATGATTTGAACCAGGTAGAAAAGATACTGACTCTGTGGATCACTTGTCAGAAAAAGGTGAGTGTGGTGTCAAATACAGTGCAAGAGATTTTAATAAATTGTACTTGTAATAACCATTAGATCATTGCTACATTTGAGACAACAACTCTAGATACTGCCACATATAAACAGAACTTGTAACTGCTCTTTCTCACTTTCAAGGACTAGGCATTAGACAACACAAGTGATGAAGCACCACTTACTAAGATCAGATGAATCATTATCAACAATGACCTAAATAACAATGCCCACCTTTACTATGTGCCCATCAAGAATTACAAATGTAGCCATTTTAGAAATGTTCAGTAAGTCAAAATAGATTCTTCTTTCAAACCATGTTTGTTGTCTATGGATTTGTTGTGTTATAGATTAAATATTTTTTGTTGTATCTTTCTTTGTGTATTTCACAAAACATTCCAGCCTTATTTAAATGGTCAAAACATCAGGCACATTCCTGCATACATTACAGTGTCAGTGTTGTAAGGTTAGCATGATTGCCTTCCAAGCAGCTAATCCAGCTTTGAGTCTTGGCTGAGGCAATGATTTTCTTTGTACTTCAGGCTCTTATCAATACAAGAAAATTCTCCAATGATTATCATAGCTTGATAGGAAATACACAAAGATGTCATGTATTGATAAAAATTACCTTAATATTCTGTTAAAATAAAACACAATTCTTTCATCCTTTTCTACTTTTTGTGAATTAGGAAATAAAAAGAAAAATATTCTAAAATATGTTCTTTTTAAATGATAATTTTTAAATTCATTTTTCTTTGAAAAAGAAAATGGATGTGACATTTGATCAAGGATATATAACAGTAATCAATTCTTCTTTGTTGGTGTAATCACTTATATTTTTTTGGGTTGACTTTCTGGATAGTTTCAGGCCACAATAACAAAAAAATTGTCCCTTTTTGTTTTATTAGGTATAAAATTTTTTTAAATCATTGGATCACATCAGACAGGAGATAAAATCATGAAAACAAATAGTTTCTCAGCATTTTTCCATTTGTGCAAACTACATGTAGCATCAACAGATTGAAAAATAAGCATGCACAAAAAACTATTAACATGATTATTTTCTAAAATCTTGGTACTGATTTTTTTTTTAAAAAAAGTGTTACACCACTAAAACTGAAAAAAAATGTTTTAGGTTATATAAAATACAGATTTCTGTGAATTGCATTTAAATTCAAATAATATTAGTCACACACATTAACTAACCTTACTATATAATGACTGAAATATTTAACTACCTTATTTATTAAAGCAACAATACTAGGGAAAAAAGAATAAAAAGCACTACAATCTGTACTCACTGAATTCTCAAGTGATTAAGTTTTCACACACACACACACAAAACTACTGTAGGTTTAAAATAATTTCTAGTCAGTTATCTTACCTACCAGAATTTTTATTTCCCAGTGAGAAACTAATCTTTTAGTTTTAACTGTTTAAATCTTGGTTTCATTGCTGTACAACTTTTTTCATCATGTAAAAACAGCATCACCAAATTTTTTAGTTACAAATTACAGTAGAATTTGTTTTCAAAATTTACTATAAACCAAATCAAAATTAAATTTTTATCAAATAATTTTGAAATTTTGAAAGTTTTTTGACACAAAATTACCCAGTCAGCATTATTCAAATGGCATATGGCAGTATAGAAAAAGAGTTTATTTACTAAATGTTTGTTAATGGTTACACTTATTTTTAAAATATTCATTTTATTCATATATCTGTGATTGTGTACATATTATGAATGGAAATTTTAGCATACATTATTTATAATAATCTATACTTAAAATGAATCAGCAAAAAAAAAAAATAGCTTTTACTTTATCTTTATTTTTTTCCAGTGGATATACCTTGTTAAAGTCTTTGAAAAGCCAGCAATGGCAAAGAAGTTTAAAAATGAAGTTCAACAATTCAAAACTGTCAACAGCCAATTTATGGTTAGTACATATTGTATGCTTTATTTTTTTATTACAGACAAGCATTTTTTTTTCTTAGAAAAGTCTTCTGTAGACTTGGTCTGAGAAAGTGGAGGGAATGCAGTACATAGTGTATGTTGAAAACTATATCTGTAGGGCTTAGCCTGTTGTTACCATTATACTAAAGGCTTGATGGAAGGATTACTGAGGTTTCTCCTTTGCCAAATTCCTTGGAAAAAATGTATGCAGGGTGTAAACATGATTATCTAAAAAAAACAGAATATCTTCATAAATTATTTAATTGGGTGATAACATTATTGTTTTGAAAAAACTTGCTGTTTTAAACAATTTTTACTAAGCAACTTATTTAGATCATTGTTTATCTAAATATTTTGAAATTTTACTAATTAATTATTTACTGATGTTACATTTTATTGTGTAACAAAAAATTAAAATCTAGTTTTTTTAATTTCTGGATTTGCAATTTGACTGGTAAATTATTTACTTGTGATAGTTCAGACCCTACTGTATTATAATCTCTTGTTGTGGCCTACAGAACACATACTCAATGCCCACAGGGTTTTCTAGTAACCTGTGAGATCTACAAAACTTTGATCTTTATGTCAGGAATTTCACTACAGGAGTTGTCTAGTACTAATTATAACTCTTCTCCCTGTATATCTCTCTACAAAAAGATCCAGTTTTACAACTGTACTTGTAGTTGTTGAGTGGCATAACTACCTTTGATTTCTGTGAGTCCATACAAAAAACAACTGATAAAACAGCAATAAGGCTAAAAGAGTTTAAACAGTGCAGATAAAGTGGTTTGGAGAGATATGTGGACACAAAGATTATCTAGAGATAGTTGGCTGGTGGAAGGAAATTTACAATGTTAGAAAATATTCAGAATATTAATTTTACAGTTGTACTCATTGTGGGACTGCTAATTAACACTTTCAACATTTATTATAATGTATTTTTTGATATTTCAATTTACAGGAGTGGATGACAGCAGTGGCCAATGATTCAAGGGTGTTTTCAGTGGTGGCAAAGAAGAGAGGAGAGAAGGGCTTCAGAAACCTCCAAGGAGAAGTCCTCCAACAGTTTTTTCTGTCTTTGATAGAAATTATGGTTAATAAAGTTTGAATATTTGAAACAAACAAAGAAACTTTTATCGACCTGCTGATCCCTTCACTATCGATTCAGGGCTAGCTAGGTGATAGTACCATTCTATAGAAGCTTGCACACCATTCATCAGTGGTCACTGTTTTTCCCTAATACTTTCTGTTGGAGAGAATTAATTTTTTGTGGCCTTATTGCTCTCTTGTGGATATCACTTAATAAAAAATATATATATACTTGTTTTTTGTTTTAATATTTGTAAAAAAAATAACTATTTTTCTCAGCTTAAATATAATTTTTTTTCAATTAAAAAAAGGTTTACTTACAATTAAGGTGGACAGAAAAATTCATAAAATAAAAACAATACCCAAAGAAATAACAAAATAAAGTTGAAATTTTCCTTTTGATTAAGTGAAATTTATTCTTAAAACATGAATTATAGAAAAAATAGGAGGAAAATGAACTTTGCTTAACTTGAAGATTTCTAATTTAAGACCTGCACAGTTTACTTTTTCTTATAATAAAACATGGAAAATGGCAAGGGTGCATCAATGTGTTAGGGGTTTAAACTCTGATGAAAGGCTATGGCCTACAGGGCCAGTTAGTGTAGTGAAGCTGCTGAACATATACACCATTGATGGGAAAGTCGGCTTCACTCTTGTGCTGACCAAACAAAACAGGTGACTTTGGTGACCTGAAAAACTGCTGTATGGTGAAAATAAACTGAAATAAACAAAAGCACAGCTTAATAATAATAGTAGTAATAAAGTCAATAATAATAATAGTAATGATTTTACTGTTGAAATGTAGAGGTTGTAAGTGGGTAAGTCAGGAGTAGTAAAATAACTGCAAAGATAACAAATTGAGGCATTCAAATTTGTTACACCTAGTCCACAGTAGTTCAATTTCTTAATGTACATAATTTTAATAAAACAGAATAAGAGATTATTACTTTTTAATGGACAAAGAAATGAGTTTTTTAAAACTATTTGTCATATTTCTTTTAGATTCATTTTTTTCAAGATGAAAAAATATGCTTAATTAAACAGTCACAGAAATTTCATCATTTGATAAATTTACAATTTCAAATTTATTAACTTATTGTTTGCTTTAAGTTGGTACAACCCATTTAAAGACATCTCAACTATTGAGTAAAAATACTAGAATTAGCATGCAGTTTTTCATTTGAGTATTAAAGAATAAGGTAAGAACAAAACAATTTCTCTCTTTTTTTTAGCTTGAGCCCGCAGTTAAGCATATTTTTAAAATTTGTTTTCTAGAATGACCTTCTGAACAAGCTGTCAAGCCTGATGAGTGACTTTAAGACAGAGTTTTCCCGGTTTTACTTCATCAGCAATTTGGAGATGGTGGAGCTGCAAGCAGCCACTCAGGATGTTCCAGCCCTAATGCGGTTCATACGAAAGTTTTTTCCCGGCATCCAGTTATTGGTCTTCATTCATCCTGACTCACTGATAGCAGCAACAAGTTTTGATTTAAGTCTGAATGGTAAACTTGTATTTCTATTCTAAAAGAACTACACTGAAAGTGGATAATGCTTTGACTGATTTCTTTTTACTTCAGGCATAGAAGCTCTCTTTTTATCTACTCCACTATTCTTGGAATTTTGGTTGATTTAATGACATGTTACATTGTTTGCTACAAATGGCTGCAACTATAAAGTAAAATTGATATTATTGTTGGTTCTATGAATTTTTGACATTTTTTCTTAACCAAGCTGACTAACTTGCAGTGGATGTGAATAATGCATTCCAACATTTTTTAGTGATTTTGTTAAAGGTCAACATCAAATATAACAACCCATAACACTGCTGATATTGTAGTTGGTACAAAACATGTGAAGGAAGATAAATAATCCCAATTGTCTGCATAACCATAAAGAGAAAAAACATCTAATTCTTTTAGCTTCATCTTCATTACTGTAGGACTTGCCTGAGTAGTAGGTACCCTGATGGGTGGAGATTTATTTTTTCTCATAGTCAGATTTTTATTTTTTAAAATTTTAATTATCTTACTTTAATGATACCTGCTACTTTAAATGTTAGGATAAGCAACAACAACATTCAGCAAAGGTTGATTAATGATGTTAGACCTAATATTCCAATCATGCATCTGTTGTCTTGTAGAGTCAACTGATTGCTGACACAAAGATCTTTGTGAAGTTTACTAAACACTCAGTTGCAAAAGTTAAAAGGTAAGTCAACTGAGCATAACTTAACTTTCAGTTCTGTTAGATGACTCTTGGTTTGTTTGATTTTCAGTGGAGTCACTTCAAGTCAGCCACATAGTTGGAGCTCTGAAGGAGCAGGTGTGCTTGTGCCAGCCAGTGAATTATCAACTGCACACTACTAAGTGGTTGGTCAAGCTGGAAAGTGCCATGAAAGACACAATGATAGTAGCTCTTCAAGAATGCGTTAAAGAGAAAATAGAAGGTAAACTGCACTTGACACCAAGTGCAAATTAAATTATTATTGTTATTATTATTATGCCAAAGAAATTTTATTTACATGAAATTAGTATGAAATATTGAATTGCAAGGTAGGTTAATTAATTTGTCATATTAAATAATTGATTCAACTATTATAATGAGATATTTAATATATGTCCAGTACAGGGATAAATGCCACTACCTGGTAATGGTCTTCTAACACTAATCTTTTATTATCAAGATTTAAGAATAAAAAATATGTAGTATTTTGTAATTTTTCTCCATAATCACAAAGTGGTATTTTACAGAGTAATGATTATAAACTTACATTAAAATTAAAATGCCAATTAAAAAACAGTTAATTTGTAACCTGAGGAGAAAGATACTGTGTGTGTGTGATAGATGTTTAGGACAGCTGACCAGAATTTGTGATTAAAAAGACCATCATTTTTAATGAAATTTTAAACACAGAATGTTTAAAGGAATAAGACTATGTTAATTTTTCTTTTTTATCATTTTATTTTATAAATTATTGATAATAATTTTGTGTGCATAAGAAGCTATGATTAAAATGTATGCAAAAGTTTTTTGAAAACTTATAACTAATAAAAAATTTTTTTTATTTGTATCAAAAATTCAAAGTTTGCCTATTTATGTGTGTTTGGCCCTCACTCAGCTCTAAGTCATGTGTTGTCTTGTCATTGCCAGTGTGCAATAATTTTCAATAGTAAGTAGATGACTATAACAGCAGCATTTCATATCACTGATGAAAAGTTGTGCATATAATAAGTAACTTGTCTTCACAAGTGATGTTTGTGAAAGAAAGGCTACAAACAAATAGGTTATGACTATGTATGAGTGAAATATGTTGTATGTTTTTAAATAGCTTTTATTGTGTTTTATTTTATTTGTAAACATCACAAGATCTGCCCACTAAAGAAATTAGCACAGCAATAAATCTATTCAATATTATGCTGGGTCATAAGTAAAAAATGTCTGCTTTGCTAAGGTTGTAAAAAAATTTTACTGTGAAGTTTTTGAAACTTTTTACGTTTTCAAGTTGTAGATATAGCTTTATTAATAAGATTACCAGAGATTAGAAATTACCTAAAATAGATTATAGCAACAGAAATGGTGCAGATTTATTTACAGTAAATTGTTTTAGTTAGTGTAAGAGGTCTCATAACTTAAATAAAGCCTTTAGCTTTCTAAAATACTGATCCACTATATTTTTGAAAAGTATTCATGTGATCAAGTTCTGCTTGTCTTCCATAGAATTAACAACAAAGGAGGTTACTTACATTTTACAAAATCAAAATGTTGCTATTAACTTTTGATTTGCAGGAAACCTTGCTTTGAGGGTGCCTGAAAACTTTACTAAACACGAGTTTTTAAACATTGCCAACTCATTGCTCAAGTTTCCATTTCAAATGGTCATTGTGGCTGAGGCAGTCATCTGGGAGAAAATAGTCTGCAGAGCCATCAAAACCAAGCAAGTTGATGATGAGCTGAAGAAATTGTGGTACGTCTCCACCTGTTAGAAAATAGGTGTTGCTTGGACTTTACTAATTTGCTCTACTGGTGTGTGCAAATCTTAGAGATAATGAAGTATTCCATAAAAATATCTTTTTATAAGACTTCTGTCAGTAAAACTTAAATATTTTAACTTTAAAAACGATTATGAAGGGTTACAGAAGCTGTAAATATCAAACTTGAACTGGTGTTTTCTTTTAACAGAATCAGCAGATACATTTTTTGTTAATTTATATTTTAAAAATCTAAACATCAGTCAAATGCATATACTAGAGAAGTATCTAAATAGATTAGATCTTTAAAAATATTTTGTTTTGTCTGATACATAAATTAAAATTGGAATAAATTTAGCTTTTATTATTTTTCTGAATATTAATTTTTAAATCAATTTCTTTAATGGGAAGGTGGGAAAATGGAATCTTTTAGGTATTGAATTCACATACATGCATTTCTTAAAACTGTGTATTAAAAATCCTGTGTTATTCTGGGTTGTTTTGCTACTTTATTTTTGTTTTTGCTATTTTCTACTTTTGTCAAGTTTAGCATTCAAGATCTTTATTTTACTTGCAGAATTTGGACTAAACCTTTTTTCTCACTTAACTATTCAGTGCCTACAGAATATGTATGTTTTACAGTGGTTTCCCAAACATTGGAGCAGTTAAAGCAGGGTTCAGCTTAAAGGTTCCACATGTATTTTTAGTTGGAATATCTAAGCACAAGTTTTCCAAACTTGTGTTATCATAAAAGAGCTTATATTTATTTATTCAGTACATCAGAAGATGTAAACTATGTAATTTTATTGTATGTGTGGTTTTCTTGTCAAAAGAAATTGGAAGATTCATTCAATGTATCAGTTAACTTTATAGAAATATAATAATTCAGTGTTTAATAGAAGATAATTTCCTTATAATAGGTGACACCATCAGTCAACTTTGGCACTGAGGTTAATCTTCTTATATTACCATAGTAACATTCCATGTAATTTCTAAAAATTTAATATTTACCTTATCATCTACTTTCAGAATGTTCCATATTTCAGGAATAGATGTTTTGTCATTTTAAGTAGTTCATTGATTTTATTGATTATAATATTTTTTCTATTACGTTCATTTTTTTTTTGTTTTCTTCAGGTCTAAAATCTGCTCCAATCTGGCCTGCTATATAAAAGTGCTGCGTGTCAATCATGAATATGCCATCAGTGAGCTTAAGCAGCAGATTTATTTATTATTGAGTGCACTCATTGACCAGGCCATTCACTTTCGAGATGCTACAGATGGTAAGATAACGTTCAGTTTACCATAAAATATACTCAATTTTCATTTCTTACTGATAAATAGCTTCCTTTTTAAAATATTTTTTACTTTGCAGAATTGTTGTCTGTTGATATCTTGACTGACAACTCTTTCAGTTGGCTGAAGATGATGAAGTATCATATGGACTATAAATGTGTGCTGCAGGCAGAACCAGGATGGACTGCTGGCAAAGAGAAGGAAAAAAAAAACAAAGGTGACCTTTTTGTTTTATTTTATTGTTTTTGTGTGCATGTTGTTTTAGTACTGTGGTAAATTCTTGTTAGTGGTGCTACATACCATTTAGTTTAAAATATGCCTTTAATTATGAACATGTCAAAAGTAATATTTCAGTTATTCCAGTCTATTAACATGTGATATAAACAAAAACAAAAATGGATGCTAAGGAGATAAAGGAAATGGAAAGAATATTTATTCAGTAACATTATCTTGTGTTTAGTGGTTACTTACACCGAAGATTTTATATTTCCTGAAAGTAATCAAAGGTTGTCGTTTTTCACTAATTAAACAGCCAAAGTTGACAATCAGGGTCTGTGCATCTATGATGTTGATTTGAGAGATGCTGGCAATCATAATTAGCTGCTTGTAGTTTAGGGGTTGTTAGACATGGGTGCTTTAACAACAAATATCTGATCTACTGGAATAGAATTTGAAGTTGCTAAATATTTATTGATTTTAGGGGCCATCCACTTTGTGATTTGAATGAAATCTAAAAGTCAAATAAATGACAGTAAAATTGTCATGATTGTAAAGCTTTGGCTTTTTTCCTTCTTTTCATTTTAGATGGGACAGCCAAAACAATGCAGAAAAAGACAATTATGAAAACTGACTATGAGTTCAGTTCTTGCTTTATTCACCAGATGGGAAGAACATTTCTGTATGAATATGAATACAGTGGACCTTTTCAACACTTGGTGTTTACCCCACTCACAGACAGGGCCATCTTGTCACTGACCCAGAGTCTGGGAATCTACCAGTGTGGAACATTAATAGGACCTCCTGGGACTGGAAAAGCAGAAACTGTTAAAGAACTAGCAAAGGTACACCATCTGATCAACTGACTTGCTTCCTAAGTTCATAATGTGGTATTCTTCACACACATTTAATTGAAAACAATGTTTGTTTGTGTGTTTTAAAGGTTTCTGTGAATTGGGTTGCAATATCATGATGTGCCTAGCTATGCATTTCATCCCTTTTCATGTACTATTCTCAAATTACATAAAATTTCAGGTTTGCCAATACTTTACTAGAATATGTTATGTGCATTAAAATAGAACATCAGGCTTTTGTAGCTAAGAAAATATTGTATGAGGAGAGGATTCATTTTTTGAAACTCATGCCCACAAAAACAAAACAGGTAAACAATCTGATAGGCATTAATTAAGAGTTGATTACAAAAAGCAAATGCAAAGTAAACACATTTAAAATATTCCTTAGAAAACAAAATTTAAAATTGCGGGCTTTGGTATTATTGTTATATAACTTTGTTGATTTTTTCAATGAAATTATCATAATGAAAGAAAATCATTTACAGTACAAGATAGGATGTTCATAGTGACATTAAAGAATTTATTTAGTACCTTTCAACAATTTTCTATTTGAAATAGCTTTTAAATCTGTATGTGATTGTTACCTATCACTTGGTATGTTTTGTTATTTAGATTGTGGCCCTTTATCCTTAATACATATAGTTCTTGTTGTTTTATTACCATAAATTTTATTATCTTTCCAGGCGTTTGGCCAGTGTTTGTTTCTAATCAACTGCAATAAAGAAATCTCCACTTATGTTTTGATACAAAATCTGATAGGGGTGATTGCTTCTGGTTGTTGGATTCTTTTGGATCATGCTGATCGGCTTCAGATAGGTGCATTATATTCTGTACTGCTCACTTTTTCTTTTGAAGTCTTAAAGGGTTCCAAAGAACTTATTCAGATCTAGCCCAAAATCAGGATGTCTTGTCAAGGGGCAGTCCTGGTCTATACAGAAATATAACATGACTATAATATATTTTCAAAATAACAAGAGTTAGTTTACCTATAGAAAATTGTGAATTCTATACATGAATTCACTTTAAAAACATTACACCTAGTTATTTATGTTTGGTATGATCTGAAAATCAGTAGTGAAATACATCTTAAAAGTGTCAGAAATGGAGTCTTAACATTATTAAATATTCATTTAGACACAACCCATTGTTTGACATCCATGCCATAACATTACATGACACTAGAGTTCCAGCAAATCATTACTTGCAAAGGCTTATGGACTGACATGCTTGTCATTATGACTGAAGGAATGTTGTTCCATTCCTGTTACTGTGTTGCAGGCAGGTTTGTAGTACAATGTTACACTGGCAATGCTTTAGCTCATCCAAGATATGCACAGTAGGGTTGAAATCAGGATGGTCAGTCAACCTCAGTAACTGCTGCCTTAAGAGAGTGTATCACGCTTTGCCAGATGAGACAGAGTATATGTATTGTCTTACTACAACAGTAATTACAGCCCTTGTTGATGTTGTTGATGTAGAACTGGATGCCAAATATTGTCTACATATCACTGGGCTGAGCTGAGATTCTGGTTCATAACCAGTAGCTGGCTACAAAAAAAAAAAACAAAAAGCAAACTATTTACAGTAGCCCATACCATGACATTGCTGCCAATATATCTGCTAATCTGTATGATGAAACAGTCTATAAAGTGTTTATATAAAGTTAATCCAGAATTGTGACTCATCTGGAAGAAAAAAAACATTGAACATATACAAATTTGTTTGTCAGAATAGTCTCTTTACACCTTGTGTTGTTTAATCTCAGCTTCCTCATAATGAGGATTAGATGCATTGGTATATCATGTTTCAACAGATATTAGTTGGTGCACTGAATCACTGGTAGATACTTATCAATCATTATTGTATTGTAGCATCATTTTAAATGGGCCTAGATGTATCTCTTGAGCTGTACCTGTAGCTTCTTACTCAGATGCAGGATGGTTTATAGGGAACATGTGAAAAACTATATGGATATTCTTAGCAACAAATGCTCATGCTGTACAAAATATCTTGTTGAACTTGTGTTAAACAGTGTCGACATATGATAGCAAACAATTTTATTGGCAGCATACTATTTCCTCATGTTGTAGTTTAAAGTGAGTTTTGTTTTTAGAAAATTAAAATTTGATAAATCATTTGCTAAAACATGAAGAAAAAAAAAGCTTGAATCTGCTGTTAGTCAGAAGGATGACAATTTGTTTTACATTTTAAAGTAGTTTTCTTGAAAATCCCTAGGCATTTATGGTATAGTATAGAAGTTACAGAAGTAAAAGGCCACTGCAGCTTATACAAAAGTAGACATAGGTAGTATAGTATAATAATTACAAGAAGACAGGAAGGCATCACAAGTTTTTTTCAGTTTCCAGGTTTGGAAAGCATTCATTTTTTACATTTCCTCAACTGCTTGACACTTGCTAGAAATATCATGATTTGAATGTAAGATAAAATTAATGTTCAAGAGAAATCTAAAATATTTTATGCTAATTACTAACAGAATTATGCACAAGAAATAACTGAAATCACACTTGTTTGTTCACAAATGATATGATTTATTGTCTTATATTTTTGCTGCTTTTACATTTTAAAGGTAACTTAGAAAAGCTATAGAAATAATAGCATGAATCTGCACAGTTTGTAAATTGTTTCAGATTTTATTTCCAGTATAGTGAATGCTATAGTTTGAATTTACTGTGGAAAAATTGATTATTTTTTTAAAAAATGAATTCCTTAATTATGAATTTTTAAACCTTTGTATAGGAGTGATGACAGAGATTGCACAGCATCTTGATCAGCTCCAATGTACACTCAGAGCTTTGGATGTCACTAGGACCTCCCATTACTATGTGAGAAGTCAGGTTAAGTCTAACTGGGTAAGTCTGCTACTGAAGCTCCATGAGCTTGAATATTAGTGATGGAAGTAACTTGAAATATCAATAGAAAAAAGAAAAGTGTAATTGAGCTCCTGTTTTTATTTTCCTAAAGAAATGCACAAAAACAAAAAAGCCAATTTTAAAAAATATAGAAAGGAAGGTAAAAATATGATTCTTAAGTATAACTTTTGTTCAGTTTTATTGCATGGTATAATTAATTATGTTTTATGCAGAAATTGTATGCATAGGGTTTGTTGTTTTTTTAACTATAAATTCTGATTATCAATGTATGACAACATTTGGTTTCCTACTTTGTTGGCATTTAAGTAGCATGATGGTAATAAGTGTCATTTATCATTGTTAAATTTAGAACATCAGCAAGCTAGGAAGTTGAGAAAATGTGTTATATGGTTTTTTTTTTCTACAAAAAAATTATGACAAAACTAGTGTAGAAAGTATATACATATCCTACTTTATTCATTTATCTGGATTGCTAAAGATTTTTAAGCAGGCATAACATGATTATTAAAGAAAATTTTTAGAAAGCATTCTTCTATAACTTGAATCTGAAAATTACCCTAAATCAGTTTGGTACTAAGTTTACCATTATATATTTTTACAGAGTATTTTATTTCAAATGGTTAAAATAAATAAAAATTCTTAAAATAAGAAAAGAAAATTACTTATGATTATAAATTAACATCAGAATACTGTGACAAAGAAAAGGTATTCTACAAAACTTTAAAAAAACCTTAACCTAAAATCCTCAACTAGATCCAGGTTAATTTTTTTTTTTTATAGTGAAATTTAACTGATACCTTGTACAGTATATCTACGAAATCTTCAGAGATTTGTGAATTAAAATTTTGACGCTTGGAAAGAAGGTTTGAAATAACGGTGTGGTGGTGTTCTTGATTTATTTCTACCTTAACAGGACAGTGTTGCTCTTTTACTAAAAATTTCTTAATGTATAAATTATGAGAAACACAGAGTTTGTTTGTTTTTTTGTATCAGCATGGGTTGTTATCTAGACAAAGTGATGGGAGGGTTGCTACTCATGAACAAGTTTCAGATATTTTTAATTAAAAAATGTTTTTTTTTTATTCAAGTTAGATAATTTTATGCATATGAAATGTTTAAATTGTTTTCTCTTAGGAACAGAATACCAGTGAAGATGTTGTCATTCGAAGAAACTCACTGGTAACGCTTCACTCTCTTGAAGACAAATTGTCCATACCAAAGCTAGAAAGACAAAAAGTCATTCCCCATGGATTCAGTGTGTGTATTAATTTTCATTCTATTTTTTTTATTTCTTTATTTTTTGTTGTTTTTTTCAAATTATTAGTGTGTATGTAAAAAATATGAATTATGAACTATTCATCGCTGAAGAATTGTTGAAGGATTTTGATATTAACAACCAGCTGTTTATTACACTAGGAAAAGGGTCTAATGGCTTACATTGAAGAGGAATGGGTTACAGAAAGACACCAAAGGCGGCATTCTGTTGAAAGAGAAATAAAGATAAATGAGTCATATCCATATAAAACCAAACAACAACCATCTTTGTATTATGGTAAGCATGAAAAGTAACTTGTATTTACAAGTGTTGATACTTTACCCAGTTGAAAAATATTACATGGATATAGACCAGATAGTAGAAAACTTATCTTTTAATTTATAGAGCTCTGCCAGAAAGAAAATGGTTACCTTTGAAGCATAAATAATTTTTATTATTGTACCTTTAACATAAAATAAATAACTAGTAACTTTTCAACATGCTTTATGAAGGGACACAGTGTGGCATGGATACAATGAGAGTTTGTATGATAACACAATCCAAATTTGACCATATTATTAGTAGTGAGACATATATATTTTTTATAGTCTGCTTAGCCTTAATTCATATTGACTGTAACCAAATAAGATTTACTGTAGGATCATATCAAATATAAATAAAGTATTTTTAAGTCTGGAAACCAGAGCTGGAAATTATTTATTCAATGCTTCATAAGTAAGAAAAACAACAATACTAGCATAAACATAAGTTTGATTGTCAATAAAAATATCTTTGGTCTATAGATTATTGTAAAATACACTAACTATAAATTTTGGTTGTGGCTTGTTTATAGTAATCATTAATTAATCTTACTTACTCTCTCTTCCCCTCTGAAAGAGCACATAAGAAAATCACCTAAGAAAGACAACATGGAAAAGCCTATGTTTACCCAGCGCCTCTACCACAGTCACAAACTAGGGATGATCAAGTTTAGTGGCCAGATATACCAGGCATCATCTAGCTATGGCTGCTTCATGACACTCAACACTTTGAACCCCATCAGCCAAAAAATACCTGAAAACTTTAGGGTAAGTTCAGAAAATTTCATTGTCATATGTTTTCATTATTTTCAAGAAATTGAATGAGACAATCAGTAAAAACAAAATGTGTTTTTGTTTTTATCCTATGATATATTACAGTGAACAACACTCTCTTAACCAAAATTCTGGCTACTGAAATATTCCAGAAACCTAAAAATTAAAATTGAATTTTGGTTGACAAATCAGAAATCGAAAAATGGCTGGCAATTTTTATATAATAGTAGTTAACTGAAAATTTTGGTCACACCATCGGCTAAAATAGCCAGATCATATTATAATTCAATGTTTTATATTAAAATTAATATATAAAATTTAGACATGTTTTTGAATTTATTAAGTAACTACCATATTTAATATTTTTAATGTTTTGGTTTTGATAACCCAAAATTTAGATTTTTTTTCTGATTTATTATTTATCCATACAGTGAACTCTTTCCTTAAATTCCAAAAAAAGTTCAAGAAAATGTACCTACCCTTCTAATAAAATTTAAGTTTCTATTGACTGAAAATATCCATTGACTGAAGTGAGTGCACACCAACTATTTTACTTAATATGGCTGAGAGAGGGTTCACTGTATATGCATTTAGAAATTCTTAAATTCTGATTAAAGTAAATATTATTAATTTATAAAAAATAGACTTTTACTTTTTAAATACAACAAAAAACAAAATATATATTTCATAATTTATTTAAAATATGTTTAAATAAAACATGTGGAAATGTATTAACAAAAAACCCTAGCTTGATCTCTGGCTAGTTAAAGAAATATTGTGATTTGAGAAAATAAATTTAAAACAGGAAGGGATCTTTGTTAAATACATTTAAGCATATTTTAACCCTTAATCTGCAGTATACATAAATATGTGCAAGCATGGAGGACTGTGGTGCATGTAAATATACACAGTATTTTTCATGGGAGCCAGATGGCTGTGCACAGCAGGTGTTCACCCATTTTGTAAAAAAAATTTTTTTTAATTTTGTTTTTTTGCATGTACGTTGGATATCAGGGATTATGATTGCTGCAGCTTATGTGTTAAATAAATTATGAAATACATATTTTATATATTTATTATTCTGTTTCATTTTAAGAGCAGGAACAGAATTTTTCTGTTTAATTAGCCAAATTTTAATTATAAAATTTTTTTTTAATTCTCTCTATAAATTATACATAGTAATGTGATTTGGGGGCATGTGTTGGCATAATATACAATTTATTCCCTTTTATATTTGGTGGAGCTGACATTGGTTTATTCGTTATAGGAATATTACATATTTAGACTAATAAAACTAAACTTGATCATCTTTATGGAAAATTTTTTAAACTGCAATTTTTTTTTTTGTTTTCTGTTGAAAGTTGAAAAACTTAAAAATTTTATGCTTTTTTTAAGTTGGAAAAATCCTTTGTTTTTTTTTAATTAATTAAATTTTTTAATTAAAAGATCTTAATTTTTAAAATATGTTGAGAAACTACCTTAGTAGCAAAGTAAAGTTATCTGACATCTAAATTCTAATGTAAACCCTTCAAACTTTACCAGCAGATTGTTTGTTTCTTTACATTTGTATTGGGAATGGAGCAGTCTGTTACTAAATAATAATATTTTCCTAATCTTTTAGTTCTGCTTTTTGTTTGGCTCTATTGCTAAAATATTACACATTTTCAGATTCTAATGCGTCCATGTACTCTGGTTGAGCCAGATGTACAACAAATCTTGGACATGATGTTAATGTGTGGAGCCTTCAAATATCACAGTCAATGGGCAGGGAAGCTGATCTTGTTTGTGAAAATATTAAAGACCTGGGTATGTACATCATAATGCTGTTATCATTGAATATTGAAAGTTAGGTTTGCAAATGTACATTGTGGTAGTCTATATGATTTATAAGCAGACAACTGTTTAAAAATAAAAGAAAATACTTTGAGGACACTAAGCAATCTTGTAAATTTGCTTTATTAATTCTGAAAATGAACCAATCAGATCAGACTCCCATGAAAAACCAACAACACAAAACATTTATATTAAATAGGAGAGACTGGGGCTAATTGTTACAGCACTACTAATTCTTAATTAAATGTATAAATGAATAACTGATGTCATGCTTTTGACCTTAGATAATCTATACATTTAATTAGGAGTTAATCCTGTATGAACAAACCCTAGTATCCTCTACCATATAAATAACACTGGACAACAAAATGAAACTTTTTGTCTGCCACAGAGCAAAACGTGGATGATCTTTTGGTAGGACATCAGGTTTTTGAGATATGCATAAGGAGGAATTTCACCACTAATGCTATATTATGACATGTTATATGAACTATATAAAGCTTGAACAACAATATTTGGTATTCAAATGTTTAATGTGATAATGTGAAACATATTTGCTAAGACCAGACAACAGATGCATGAGAAAGACTGATAAAAACAGTATGCAAGATATGGAATGCATTTAACCAAATATTCAAAAAAGTTTCAGACACTTGTTCTTGCACTTATGTGAGGTATCAGTCTCCCTTTGGATGAACCAACAATAATCACCCATCATATTGGGATTGCATTTTCCCTGATATCTAATTTCCATCACCTTTACGTCTTGGTGGAACATTTCACCATGCTCATCACTGACATCCCCTAGATTGGTTGTAAAAACAAGATGTGAATGCAGAAAGTGCATCTTTACAGACATCCTGGCCCCCATTTGCTGATATGCCATTAGCATGTTTTCCAAATACTCAGCATAGTGCTCAGCTCTATATTTGCCAAGAAAGTTCTGTACAACTAAAATAAAAACTCCAGTGGTATTCAGCTTATTTTTTAACCCTTCATAAAGCACGAGTTCTCGAATTTCAGGTCCCACAAAAATTCCTTTGAGTTTAGCTTCACTTTTGTCAGCACCAAACTTCTCTCTTAGGTACTTGAAGCCATCACCGTCTTTATCCATGGCTTTGACAGTTTTTCATAAGGCAGAGTTTGATATGAAATGGCGGAAGGTAGACATTCTGTGGGTCTACCAATGGCATGTGTTGCACATTGTACCTGCCAACTATAAATTCCTGTCACTTAGGCTAGTCTTTTTGAGTGTAATGGTTGGCATCATCACGGCTGTTTCAAAGACAAGAAACACGTGTGTTTTGTGTACCCTAGCTGCAATCTGAGGAGAAGAGAAATAACTTTGAGATCACCACAAATTTTCCATTTAAGATCCAAATAACTCATCAATTTCAAAAGTTCCATTGACTTGTATGTCTCTTTCAAGCCAACTGATGAACTATAGGAATTGAAGGTTTTTGGTTACCATGATATAACAGCACAACTTTAAGACTTAGTTTGCTAGAGTCTATGAATAACCTCCATTCATCAGGCACATGTTTATATCCCACTTCACTCATGAGGCCATTTACATCAATACAGAAACAAACACCATTTTATATTCGAAAAAAAAAGCAGCCAGGTTTATGTGATATTCACAGAAATGGGAAATGTTTGTACCTTTTTTGTAAAAGATTCCATTCCTTCAGTCTAGAGCCTAACACTTCAGCCTTCTTATGACAGTGATAAATCTTTCAACAAATCATTGAGCTCTTCTTGATTTAGCAAGTGCGGCTTTTCTTCATCCAATGCGGGCTCATATGGCTCATCCATAGCAGCATCATCACACTCGAAATCTAAACTTTCATCATTTTCTAGGGCAGGAGCTGCTGGAGGAAGCAGAACAGGATTTTTCATATCATGGGGGACTGCTTTGAAGTAATTTTTTTAAATATCAGCCATAACTAAAAAAAACGTGACATCCTAGAGCAAAACAGTTTTCAGATTTGAAATCAGTATGCGAAATACTATAAAGTAAACATGATAGTGTTCCAGTGGCAAAATCATTGTTTTCCGGTGTAATTTAGAATGACAGCTGTCAACCCAATAAAAACTATATTTAGTGCTATTGTAACTTAAGAAAAAAAGCTACTTTTAACTCATTACAGTACATCATATTTCTGTATTTATGTTAACTTAGTAATGCAGTCTAGGTCTTTTCATTGTTAGTTTTGAAACTATGATAGTGTTGCTTAATATATTAGTTTTAATTCTTTCTTTTTCTAAAAAATGATTTCAAAGTTTTAACCTTAGCAATGATTTCATGCTAACTTGTACTGGCAATCAAATTGTCTTTTGCTTTTGAAAAAAATTACAAATCTGAATATGCCTACTTCCTCACTGTCTATTTCTTCATTTTTAGTACAATTTCATTTGCATGTATTCAATACTAGCCTAGTAAAGACATGGGTAAATGGAAATTCAATTTATGAAAATACTGAATTGGTGTGTTCATTCTCACATTTTGGTTAGCATTTGACCTTTTCTATATCCATATAGTGTAATACAACCTTTTTAATATTCATACATGGACAGGCTATTTTATTATCTAACATTTTGCTGAAAGTCACATTCTACCACATTAGCAGTATGTTTTGGATCATCTTCATGTTGGATTAGTAACCCAGAACCACTGAATCTGTTGTCAGATGGTATTAAAATAATATACTGCATGATGAATAACCATTTATATTTCTTATATTAAAACTGCCAGATTACCCACAATGGACCCTTGTTTTGAGATGTAGCAGCAGACTTAAATGGATTAACCTTCATTGAAGTTTTTTGTTCTACCGCTTCTCCTCATCTCTGAACATATCATTGACAATCATTTTAAATAATTGGAAATTTAGAATCTTCAAAAATAAGTTTTTTCCCATCTATTTCTCTACAATTTTTTGCTTTGACTTAGTTAAATCTTCAGATTTTCTTGACACAAGAATGGTGTCTCAGCAGTCACTCTTTTGGGAATAGGTTTCTTGCTAGTATTTTTCAAACCAGCCTAACACTGACTTCCGTATCTCAATGTTGGTCATTAGAAATCTTTTTTTAGGATTTTTATTTTCTTCTCAATGATGAGGTCCTTAAATAATTCTCAATATTTTTAGCTTAACATATTTTTTCTTTCCATGGCACTTTAAATTATTCTAAAAATCCTAGTGTCCTTGAATTTTAAAAGAATCTTTTCTTTGCATGTAATAAGTTCATTCCTCCAAAAGTACAATCTTATTACTACAAGTTTCATTTGGTAGGACTTTCTCTCAGTTGTCATGATCAAGTAAAGTGCCAACTGACAGAAAAACACTATTCTCTTATGGGGAAAATGAGTGATGTCTTTCTTTGTGTTTGCTCTATCTACCACCAGTATGAGATGAGTGAGCCATTCCTGGAGGACAGTAGGTCATAGTAATAACTTAATAGCTGTATGTATTAGCAAGTACAGTATATGAACTAGTACTGCAGAGACAAATGATCAACTTGAATATTCTATTAACAAAATTATTGTATATTTTTTACATATCTTGGTCATAGAAATAACAATTAAAAGCCAAGCAAATATTTAATAAAAACAGATTCACTGAGTTTTGTGTGATGTTTTCATAATTTTACTTTTGCATCTTGAATTGTTTTAGGAATTATTATATTCATGCAAATTTATTTCTACCAGTTGAATAAGGTTAAACAACAATTCATGGGAACACAAATGAAATTAAAAAAAAAAAGATTAATTAAATTCATTTTGATTTTTCTGCAAACAATTTCAGTCAACAAGTTATTGTCAGTAGCCAATTTTTGACATATTTTCTCTGTTTGATTTGTTACGATGTGTACCCCTTAAAGGAACTATGTTAAGCAACAGCAAGAGTGAAACCAACAAACAACAAACGCTAATTACTTTGACTTCTAAAAAATATATTATACCCAGCAGTGATATTATTACAATCCTATCACAGATAGTTAATACAGTTAGATCCAAATATATGTTACTCACAGGTAACTAAACTCAATCCAACACTGCAATACAATAAATAAGGTAGCCAATACAAAAACTTATCTGAAATTGCCAACAGTCAAAGTTGGTCTGGATATGGTCCCTCTGGTTGCTTGGTTGGTTGGTTGAGAAATCTGTTGTCTTCTTTCTGTCTTATTTCAAATGTCCGTTACATGTACTGCTTGATATTCACTTGTGGGTTAACAGTTCTTCTTCCAAGGGTCTGGTAGGTCTTCTTTTATAGAGTATCATTTGCATGACAATGGTCATAGCTGGACAGAGGTCAGTGTTCCTGGTCAACATTTATAAAAGATCACTGACACCAGGATGATCAGACCCAGCCTCCTAGTGTCCAGGTGCCACAATAACAAATGAGTCCCACCAGAATTTTTTTATCTCACACAAACCAGTTTCATGATAAAAATAAATTTAAAAAAATCACAAATGTATGAGGGCTGGTAACATGATTGAAAAGAAAAAACAAAATAATGAATTCCTGCATTAAAAAACAGAAACAAGTAATCTTTCTCTTATCCATTCTTTTAACATTTCAGTTGCCAAGAGAGTCCTTTTACCAACAGAAAAGCCTGAAAACATTTAAAACCATCGTGAGTCTAGCCACAAGCAAACTTCACAGTGAGCTGCAGAAGCACAAGGATAATGAAAACATGCATGGTTTGCTTTCTTGATGTACCATAAAAATAACAAATGAAACTAACCATCAACTGACATGTTTATGCTTGATTTTATCCACAACACAAAACCATTCAGTCATATCTCATGAAATTTTTAGCTCTTCTCAATTAAAATTCAACAACATAAAGTATATAATAATGGGTTGAAATTTGACAAAATGTGATTTCATTTTCACAATTTTGATTTTGTAATTTCATGTATGCCACAATGGCATTTTATGAATGAAATTAATTTTCATGGATAAAAAGCAAGGCATAATGTTTGCCACAAGAATGTAAACAAATCCAAAACTTGCCAGTTTATGCTCAGTGTCACATGCAAAATAATCATTTTGAGTAGGCATACCATAGCAATTTTTTAATATTAGCTTAATATTTGGGCTAGTAAAGATTGCTGGGTGGAAATAGGAAATTTGCACAAATGGAAAAAAAAAAAAAAAGCCATAAAAAGTCCTGACTTTCTGTTTACTACACAGAATATTAGTATTCAGATTAATACACCACCCTGTCTTTAATTTGCTTATTTATTTAGTACTTCTGTTTCTTCTTATGTGTTTTGTTGATATCTGAGATGGAAGTGTTTTATGTGCCTTGTATTTTTAATTTTGTTTTATTGTGTTATCAGCTTCTCTTTTTTTTGAAGTAGGGTAATGGAATCTGAAACAAATTTATATCTTCCAAAAGTAAAAAAAAAAAAAAAAGTTTCCACATTTGTAACACAACATAAGTTGTTATTTGCACTAAACATAGACAACTTTATCCATTTGTTTTTTTCTCTTTTCAGCAATAATTGTTACTGCATTTCTAGTGTGCAGGATCTATGTCATGAACTCTGGCATGTTTTTAGTAGACATCTTTCAGAAGAGTTTTGGCAGTACTAAGCAGTGTGCTTGTTTTCTTAGCATTGCATTATAAGAACAATTTTTTCCAAATATCAGCAATAGAAACTTTCAGATTCCATGCACCCCCAGTGTTATAAGTCCAGATCTTAAGAACCAAGTTACATCTTTGTTTTGTAGTGGGAATTATCCAAGAAATGGAAAAAATGGTGCTGGTGAGAACAATCAAGGACATTCTGTTGCCTGGTCTTAATAATGGAAGTGACACTGATTTATTTTGGAATGCACTGAAAGATGTTTTTCCAAATGAAAACCTGTGGAACTTGTTTGATGATGTGTATGCCAAGCTGGAATTGGCTGTGGAAGAGCAGACTGAGGCAAACAATTTGGAGACACATCCTGCATTTGTGCAAAAAGTGAGAAAAGTGACAGTCTTTTGTTGTTGTTGTTGTGACAAAAGCATGTTGCAACTGAAGTGCACCAGTTTGGCTCTGATTTTTATTTTTCATAACATGAGAAAGGTTACAGCACTAAGTTTTCTTTTTCCTCTATATGAATGATGTAATCAGCCTGGGAAAGCCTGCCAATTTTTGTAGACTGAATGTCATGAGTAAGGAACAAAATAAAAACACATGCTTGCAAAACTAGTTCAGATTTTGAATGTTATCCCTTTTGTAAATATTTTTATGATACCATATTTTCAAACAACTTCTATATTCAGAATTAATCTGTTTTTTTTGCCTAAGCCAAACAGAATTCAAATCAATTTATTTTGGTTTTGTGCTTTTAAATTACAGTATAAGATTTTTAATGTTTTTCTTTCTTAAACTACATTTTTATTTTATTTTAATATAATTATATATGTTATATAAAAACAGTGGGTATGTTTAAAGAAGAAGTTTTATTTTGAAAACGAAGATTAGAAATAATGTTCAGCACTTTTATGTATACAACAACTTTAATTTTAAGCTTCTGAAAATTGGTATATATATATGTGTGTGTGTGTGTGTGTGTATAAGATTTTGTCCTCAACATTTCCTTTGTTACATCTTATGAACCTTCAGGAAGCTAATAATTTCTCTAGAAGATATGAAAATCATATAAATTTTAATGCATAGTTTATTGTCCTACAACTGTTGTAGATTACATTAACCACAAAACACAAGAGAGTATTAAAAAATTATAGATTTAAAATGTTTAACAGTATTAAGTGAGAAAACAACCTTTAAATCTTCTTTTTAACTGTCAGTTATAAGAAAACAAACAAACAAAAAATAATTTAATTCTTTCTAATTCTCTTTACTGTATTAGTAGTTCTTTAATTAGTGAGATCCCAAATACCATCAACATTTGTTTTTGCACTTATTAAAACTCTAAATCTCTTATCATATTTTCAATGTGTAGCACAAAATTTTTGATAGTACTAAACTTTTTAACTGAAAAAATGTAATATATATATTACAAGTATGAGGTTTGACAGTTAAGTTCCAGGACTGTTTTTTTTTTTTTTTTAATTAATGGAACACAATACTAAGACAGGGTTATAATTTGTTGTCTTGTATCCCAGTGCTATTTCACCTGCTGAAAGTCAAAGTCATCTTTTGTAACACTGTTCAATTTCTTAACCATATTATGCTAAATGGAGAGCTGCATTATCAAAGGAGCAAATACCTCAGACTTCATCTCTCCTTCCCAGAAACAGGGTCCATCTAAGTCAGGTGTATGAAAATTATTTAACCATTTTAATCAAGTGGATAATTTGTGAGATTTCTAAATAAATTAAATGATGCTTTGTTTATATTTCTTTAGATCTATTAGGTTGTTTTCACTAATTAACTGTCAAGTCATATCATATAATAAAAAGTTTGCAAAATATATACAGTCAAGTTGATTAATAAATGGTACTCTGAATAGATGTAAACAGACAATAATTAATATGCATATACTGTGCCTCAAGCTTTTATATGGCTTAAATGGCTCTAGTTTTAATGTTCTCAATGTCATTAAATCTGTGATCTTTTAAAACAGTTTTCACTTTTTTGAATCATAAAGTATTAATTTGGGAAAATAAGCAGGGTGGTTGATAACTGTAATGCTGCCATGGTTGGCCAAGAAATGTGTACACTGCAGTGTGAAGCTGCATTTTAGTGCAAAATAAATAAGTTTCCAGATTCTCACATGGCAGATCTTTGGCAATAAATGTTCATTTATAGGTATTGTAAGACATCTTTGTGGAAATGCTGACTAATAAGATGTGATCAGAATTTTCTTGGGTTTTAAATTTTAGCATACAGGCTAACTTTGTCAATTTTTTTCCACTCATAACTGTAACACTTCCTTTTATGGTCATACTGAAAACAAGGTTTTATCACCAGTGATAATTTCTAGGAAAGTTTTACCAACATTTGTGTTGTGGCTAAAAAATCCTGGCAGATGGTGATGGTAAAGCAACTGTCTTTTTGTTCAGTTGTTAGCAAACATGTGAACAAACTTTGCACCTGCTTTCTTCATTTTCAAATCTTCAGCAAACATCTCTCAACTCAGCAAGCAGACCCTATCAAACATCCATCAACTCTCACTAAATCTTGATCATTCATTATTTTCTACATCTTCCCACCCACTCTGTAAACTTACAAACTACTTAAATGTATAGGAATAATACAAAGCTTCAGCTCTTTGCACTTATTTGAACATTTCATATATTTTTGTTGCAATTTATAACAAAATTTAATGTTTAGTCTCTGCTCCTTTCTCTCTTCCATCTTCACAGCTCAAACATTATTTAAAAATTTCAACCACAGCCTGCATGCACAGAAATATTGTTTATTACTATGACTTGTTATGTTGGTGCTTGCACAAAGTGTGTTGAGGAGCCATACTAGTCATATGTTGGAATGGTGCTTAACTTATGTATGTATGTATGTATGTATGTATGTATGTAATTTAGTCCTGGAACTTAATAGCTAATCTTTATAAATATCTGATGAATTGGTAGATGAAAGAATAATATTATTGCTTTTAAATAAACATCAGTCTGCACCATGTTGAAATATTTAGTGTGAATACAGAAAAGCTAACTTAAGCCAGGGAGGAAATAAAAGGAAGTTGGTGTATGTTTGATAATAGAGCAGGATTGGTGTTGTCACAGTGGACTGTTTTGGTGGATGGAAATAGTTTTTAATGACAGACCTGTAACAGAACTGTATATCATCAAAAAGACACTAGAAGACTATACTAGATTTTGAAGCAGTAGAAGCTGGGTTTTTATCATTGTTTACAAAAGACAGTTTCAATACTCACAATTTACTATGTTGTAATGTATTTACATTTTTTAAAAAATAAATCTGCATTTGAAAAATGTTTTGAATAGTATTTTTGTTGTTGTTTTGCTGGTGTGGTTATGAGAGTAATAAATACTGGTCTGTTTTAATGTTAGTTACTTTACACTTTCAGATCATCAGTTTATACAAATCATTGGAGCAAACAAATGCTGTTATCTTGTGTGGTACCTGTGGTAGTGGCAAAACTACATGTTTGCAAGTCCTCACCCACACCATCAACATGATTAATTACCGAACAGCGATGAATGTCTTTGCTGAATACAAATCCCTCATCAAAAAATCACCTGTTACCATTAAAAAATCAATGGTTTATGTAAGTTTTTAAAATAATTTAGTTTTATTCTTTTCCTTGCAGATGTTTTGTTACCCTTGTAATTGAATTTTTTTCCTTTTCTTTGAACTCATGTGCTAACACTGGTTCAAAAAGCATCCACCAGAGGAACCTCACTGGTTTTATTTTTCTAAACCAAGCAGAGGAGAATAGGGTGCGCACGGAAAGACCCTACTAGAACCATTCATTTTCAAATGTGGGAGGAAACCAGAGAAAATCCTTGCAGTTGGCTAGTGAAGAAAAGTGAGAAGAAACTATGCTATAGGAAAGTATGTCAAACTGAGCCAGTCCTGATCAGGATTGGAACTTGGTTTCTCAATTTTGTCAGTCTAGTAGTCTTCTGCTGGACAACTGCACTAATTTGTGATTTATTTTATTTATCTGTTATTATCGTTTTTTTTATTGTAGTCAACAGATTCTATTAGCCACTTTCTTATTTTGCTGCTTGTTACTACTTGTGTATGTGTGTGTAGGTGTTTGTTTGTAAAATCTTAATCTGAATTCACCTTTCTTACCTGATCCAATATTCCTTGTATAATTTTATGGAGATACTGTATGGTAAATGACTTTATTTTATACTCCTACTATTTTTAGCATGATGCAGATTTCTCTCTCTTTTTTTCTTTAAAAGTTTCCTTGCAATTATAGTTTGTTTGTTTTTTTTTGGCTTTAAAAATATGGGAGAAAAAACAAAATTATGTTAAAATCAGATAATTCTTTGTGGTCAGGATATTTTCACACTAAATCTTGAGGTTTTATATTAAGTATGAGCTAGTTGTGTTCAGGTACATTTATTTATGCAACTTATCTATATGATGTCATCTGTTTGTTTGAATTTTTGTAGAACTCAGTTCCTGGTCGTGTGGAATTGAGACTGAAACTTCTTAACCAAGAAAGTGCAGTGCCATCACATGAGGAGAATTTGTCATTTCCAGTTGTCAGCACTGTTCACCTTTATCCAAGTGCTATGTCAGTGAAAGAGGTAAAAAAAACTACTTGGTGTATCTCTAATTTGCAAGGTTTTGGACTGCAGCAGACCCTTTAAAATACTAAATAAATAATGGTCCCCATATATCTACTTCTCAAAAATTTAAATACAAAAAAAAATGTTTGTTAATATTGTTTTCATATTCAGGAAAATGAAACTTTTTTCCCACAGTTTTAAAAAGTGCACCAGAAATATGGCTTATTAGGATTTGACCATGCAGGGTTACTGAAGTAAATATCCCCTCCAGAGATTTGGGTGATAATGTATTTCATACTTTTTGTCTGTTTTCATTCAGTTTTAACAAAAATGCTGATATTGTAATGTATGTATGCTGAGATTTATTGCAGTATAAAGTACTATTTTTTTTAAAATAAATGCTGGGCTTTGTAATTATTATAAGACTTTGTAGTGAATCATTACTAAATGCTTCTCATAGCAGAATCACTAAGATGAGGGTTATAAAAGTAGGGTGGCTTTATTAGTTTAAAATGGATATATTACTTTTTTGTGATTCTATTATTATGGTCATACAAATACTAATCATTTAGTGACTTTCCCAGAAATACAACTATGAAATAAAGTTAGTTAAATACTTTGGTTTTTCACTAATGCTAAGATATATTGAATAACAGAATGGAGACAGCTTATATTGGGTTTACAATAGTGCAGATACAATTTTTCTTAAGAGAATAAGTACCCATTTATTTGCTAATTTCTGATTTATGAGAAAAGTGTTGATAAATTTGCATGCATTTAAACTATCAAGTATTTTTGGTATACTATTGTTCATCTTGTTAATCTTTTAAGCTGAGATAGCTAAGGGTGCTCACTGACAGACAGACTGCTGGTTGTGAAATGCACAAAAGCTGGATGTTTAAATGATGGCATTTTTTTTCACATTAGAAAGCACCATTATGCTGTTTCACAATTTTCAAAATGTTTAAAACACCTCTAAGAACTCATCAGTTGGTGTACCTGGTTCTTCATTTGAAATATGCATAAGATGAACTTGACCATCATTCAGACAATTTTGAAGATTGGTCAAAATTCTTTCCATGGTGATAAAGTTATGCCATTAGTGATAACTAAGGGTATTTCATTAAGTTTTGATAAGGTTGGATAATTATCTTGCAGAATTCCAAATTTCTTCAAGGTTGTCACATTTTCTGCTAGGATACTGAATCACACTTTGAGCACCTTGTTATTATATATTTATGAAATAGTCATCAATTATCTTTCAGTTCATCAAAATCTAAATCTGTACCGAACTGGTTGTACACATGCTCCATTGATTCCATTCCATAATTAGAATCACTGCTGCCAGTGCTTCCTTTTAAAAGTCAAATGACTTTGCAGCAGCATGTACCAAAGCTAAATGATGTGATTGGCACAATGTGTATAGTGAATCTTTACAAAGCCACCTATGAATAATTACTTGAACACCTTGATTATTACTACTTATAACTGGAGCATCATTAAAAAACAAACACACCTTGCTAAGGTCATTATCCACATGCATTTCATACACTGATAAATTTGCAATTTTCTCTGCTTTCTTGTGGAAGACATTTATTAAAAATAAGTATTTTTTTACTACTTCATGTGCTTCATTGCAATACCTGATTGCACTGCACATTATGCATATCTTTTCACATAAATACTCTCATGACTAAGAAGTAGTGAGCTTGAGAAATCTCTCTTGTTTCTTCTAAATACAAAAATATTCACAATGCTATAAGGAAATCTCTTAGAGTACGTATGCCCCAATGGACATGTTTTGATTTCATGTGTACTCCTCAGAAATGCTGATATCTTGCCACTGATTCATTGGAAGTAAGCAACATCAATGTGAATTTTTTTAAGTGACTATGATTCTCTAACCTATGTTCTTGTGTTGCAGAGTATAATTGGTGACTAAAAATATCTCTACATTCTGCAATTTTCAAGATACAGCTCTCCTATGAAATTTCAAATTAGTATGATTGGTCAGATTTTTCGTTTTTCTCTGCCACTTTGTAAAAGGCAAATTTAGAAAACATCCTTCAGTTAATTGTATCATCTGTTGGTATCCAAGTAATCGTTACTTGAAGTAATTTTTGCACATTTTTCAAACCCCACCACTCTCTTCATTATCAAATTACAGGCAACAATATTTCTGGAGGTAGTTTTAGGCAGATTTGAGTATCTCAGCCAGTATACCCTTGGAGGAAAATGTTAGTAGAGTACTTTGGATTTTGCTTTGTACAACCCAAGCTTCAAATTGACAGGGAAAAAAGTATATTACATATGAATTCAGTGCCAGTTAATGAAGTCCGAGGTACTGATACATCTGAAGAGGCAATTTTATTCTGATTGAATAACATTTAAGTGTTTTAAACCTCTAAGGTTTAAAAACAACAACATTAATAATAATATAATAATAATAATAATAATAATAATAATAATAATAATAATAATAATAATAATAATAATAATAATAATAATAATAAGGAAAGAATGCACTGCATGAATAAAGCTAAATTAATGTTAAAATATAATAAATTATAAGCTATGATAAATAGTTAAAACATTTAAATATTATAATAATATACAATGAGATTTCAAATTGAACAATTTGAATGGTATTTAGATGGAATAAAATACAGAATATGTATATATAGATGACAAATAATAAGTTAATATATTAAATCACTTTAATAATGAAAATTAGTTAAAAAAACCAAAAAGTAAAGATAAAATACATATTAAAATACATTTCACATTTATAACATAAATATGATATTTTAAAATAGGATGGATGGCCAAACAATCTAAGATGATAGTTTTAGGCATCAGTGTCTTCAGAGGATAGATTTAAATCCTACCAGTGTCTCATCTCACCAAATTTTTTTTCATAAAATTTTATAGATAAATGGAAATAAAATATAAATTACAAATTTACTTTTGTAATTGACCAGAATGTGATTCAATTTTTATATTATTTAACATTGGGGACATTTTGTATTATTATTATTATTATTATTATTATATTATTATTATTATTAGTATTATTATTATTATTATTATTATTATTATATTATATTATTATTATTATTATTATTAGTATTATTATTATTATTATTATTATTATTATTATTATTATTATATTATTATTATTATTATTATTATTATATTATTATTATTATTATTATTATTATTATTATTATATTATTATTATTATTATTATTATTATTATTATTATTATTATTATTATTATTATTATTATTATTATTATTATTATTATTATTATTATTATTATTATTATTATTATTATTATATTATTATTATTATTATTATTATTATTATTATTATATTATTATTATTATTATTATTATTATTATTCTTATTATTATTATTATTATTATTATTATCTTATTATTATTATTATTATTATATTATTATTATTATTATTATTATTGTTAAACAAATGTTTTGGAAATATTTTTAAGGTTGCCAATAACAAAAGCAGGTATAATATTAAAATAATTAAAAGTAAATTTTCAATAAATAAAATGCAAAAAATGAATTCCCAATATAAAGTAAAAATTGCAAAGTAAAACTCATTTTTAACTGAAGATGTATAACAAATCAGTAAAAAACAATTATTTTTGAATAAATATTATTAAAAAATTTGAGAAATGAATTTTCAAAGTAGCAAATTCACAAGATAAGGATGCACAGTTTATTACAATATCCTAATTTCTTATATGCTTCCAGGAAAACCTAGACCTTTTTCCAACCCCATGAGGGCCTAGGACCCTTTGAGAACTATTCGTGTCCATTTCATAATGCAGACATTTAAAATTAAATATTGTATTATGATATTTTATGGAATAAACACACAAAAACATAAGGACCTAACGAGTAAATTGTTGATTATGTGAAAGACTTGTATATATGATTGACTATATACTATACTAGTATTTGAATACTGGATTTCTTCAACTGTCTTACCATTTTATCTCCAAAGTATGTAATCTATGCTTGAACCCTGACTGTTGCTATTCAAGTATTATTTGTATTAGAATGTTTTCTTCTAGCATAATCAATATGAGATATTCATATTATTAATACCAATGATTGATTTTTTTCTTATGTATCTTGTAGTATTTAATGAACTTTGGTTTGGATATTATATTTCACACAGTAAATTCTTTAGTAGATTTTTAGGGAGATTTATTTCATGTTGATGTCTTTAATTGAACTCATCAAATGGGACAGTTTTGTTCATCGTTGTATCTAGAGTTTTTGGCTGGTGCCAAAGTGGAAAATGTAGTTTCATCAAAGGATCTAGGGATATTTGCCAACTGAAATATGTAGCTGTTAAGGATACTGCATTTCTGCTGTAAATAAAGCAGGAGTAATTAAATGGAGTATCAAATAAAAGTAAAGTCTTAGTTCTTTTGTATAAATCTTTGGTTCATATATGCCTTCAATATGCCGTGCAGGGATGGAGTTCTTATTTGAGAAAGTAAGTCTATTTATTATAAAACATTTCAATTAATATGTTAATAGAATGTTTTCAGGTTTTAAGCATTTGGAACACATAATCAAAAATAACAAAATATTGTATCTACCAAATTTAAATTTGATCTTTCACAATAATTTGGGGTTTTGAGCATATGTACAGGGAAAAATTCTTTTAGCTGTCTATAGTTATTAATACTAATGGTCATAATACAAAGTGTCTAAGATTCTGGCACAGTTAGATAACTGAACATCATTTTAATTAATAGAACTGTTAAATTAATAAAGTAAACTACTGGCAGGTTTAGTTAACAGTGATGTTATTTATCAGTTTAAGGATTGTATTAGTGATCATTTCCATTTCTTAATGACTCTTGCGTAAGCCAAGATGGCTTTCTGCCTTTCTATCACACTAAATTAAACAATGATGATGATGATGATGTCAAGAAACTGTGTGTTTATCTTTGATATGTTACAATAAATTCTCACTGTTTTTCAAATTTAGAAATGGGAAAAGGTTGTACAAATTGATTGAACCTCACCTATATTTCTCCTTTTGTACATAAAGCACTTAACCTTAGATGACTATAAGAAATATATTACTTAGTAAAGCAGATTGTTAAAAATAGAAATCTCATTAGTATAATGTTTCATACAGGGTGTCTCAAAATTATTAAACACACTTTCATGCATTATCATACAAAGGTGTTTTGTCTCTCAGTGGTAAGATACATGTTATGTGCTATCATTGTGTGGACAAAATGTGTGGAAATTTTTGGATGGACATCTCAGTGGGAGATGGATAGGATGATGCAGACCTTCAGCTATAGACACTGACGCATCAAATAGAGCCAATGCAATGTTAATATCTGAAAGATACCAGAGATGATGGCTAAAACTCTTGAATCCAGCAGTATGAATAGCAGGTATCTCACATTTTACCAAACTTTGGAGGAGTAAGAGATCCTGTTTTGGAGTGGATATTGGATTGCAAGCAGAAGCAAATATAATGCTTTGCCACGAACAGGAAAACATATTTAAGTCCTTCCCAGTTAAGTTCACTATGTGATGAATGTACAGATGTAGCTGGTATTTGCAAAAATGCATGTAAAAATTGCTTGCGAAACATCCAGATCTTTAAAGAATATATCACGCAAAACATCCATTGTGCTTGATGTAGTGCTCCTGGAGCCATGAACTGCACATCATTTATTCCATAAGGAATTCCTCTGAGGAAAATAACCACAGGTTCTAATAATTCTTTGTAGTCATCTTGGGGATGTTTCTCATGAAGGAGATGTTATGCAGGATTCATTATTTCATTGGACCATGATTGGAGAAGAACTGCTGTATCAGGATCTCCAGGTCCTTTTGTATAGTCTTGAATGTTTAAAGTTGGCCAAATTTTGTGGAATGTTTCAAATATGGTAATGCAGGGGCTCCTAGATTGATCTTGTGCAACAAGTTCCGAAATTGCTGCTTCAAGCAAAAGTCTTAATATGTGATGATGGCAAGAAAAATAAATTAGATTATGACCAATGGCTTGTTCAATTAGAATGCAAACCCCTCCCCAAATCACTGTGTTGACATTTGTTGTGTCAAAGCACAAGACCTTGATTTTTTTTCTCACATACCCCAGTTATCCAATGTTTCAATAATGATTTGGGATGACTCAGCTGCTTTAGAATCTGGAAGCTTTGGAATGGCAAGAAGTTTGCTACCTATATTTTCAGACACAATAATAGGTAAGCAATCAATTTTTTCCTTTCCAGTTAAATCCTGCATCCATTTCCCATCCCAAAGAAGAATAAGTGGGGTATCTAAGTTAAAAGAGGCTTTGATCTCTGCAGCACGTTCTTGCCTGTATTGAAGCCATCTTGCCCAAATGGCACTTAGATTGAGAGTAGCATTCTTTTTCATCTGAAGAGCAAAAGGAATGAGAATGTGGGTTGTTTCCTGTCATTTATCTGTGTATGGTCCAGAGCTGCTGTAGCATCTATACTTATTGCAGCACTACCTCTTATTTTCTTTCTTGGATGTGTTGTTGACTCTTGTTGAATGCTAGAATTTAATAGTTCACTTTCACTTGAGGATGATGTTGAAGAGTCTAAATTTACATTGGTATATCTTGATGTCGATTCTTTCTTCTTTTTCATGCCTATTATTCTCTGCTTCTTTCCTGAATGCCATTTGAGCTGCTTTTTTGCCCAAAGGTCCAATCTTCCCTCTCCAGCTCGGTTCACATTGAGCAATTAAGAACTCTTTATCTTCAGGAATTTTGATGAGAGAAAGTGCATTCCTATGTGCTATATCAAAGAGTTCGTTAAGACTTCTTTTCAACTTTTCTTGATTTCATAAATTCGTTTCATTCTTTCTAGATATCTCCTCTGGAAGGAAACTTGTTACTAGGAAGGGATGAGGAGTGGGTGATCCGACGAGACATATTTCTTTTTATAGATCGAGTTGCAATGGCCATTTTTATAAAATTAGAATATTAATATCTAAAAAAAAACAAAAATAGAATGAGTTAGAGTTAAAATAAAATATTTTAATAAAGTCTAAATAAGCGAAAATGTACCTAAAATGTAAAAATTTTAAAACACTTGAGCAACCTCAAAATAATATTTAATCTTAACAAAAATTTGAATAACTTACTTTTTCAATAAATGTAAAATAATGGTTGTTTCTGAAATTAAAATTCCAAAGTTCATTTTTTAAAAGCATCCTATTGAACACCTTTTGTTATGTATCATGTTTGAAGTATCTGATGTATAAAGAAAAAATTCTATCTAACATTATTTCTGTTTATAGATAAAAGTATATAGATATTTTTGGGATACTCTGTATACTCATGAAATATTAGACCTAGAAAATAAAATGTTTTTTTTTCATAAAACTTGTGCCTTGAATATGTTAAAAAATAGCCAGAATAGAGGAATTAGTTAATTCTGTTTATTTTATTGACTTTACATAGATATTTGGCTGGTATGAAGGAAAGGAATGGAAAAATGGCATACTAACTGCAATTCTAAAAGAAATCAGTGTTTCTCAGGAACCTGATTCTAGACCCAAGGAAAAGGAAAAAGGCATCAAGTGGAAGATGCAGAAGTGGATTATCCTTGATGGGGTGATAGATCCATTGTGGAGTGACAACATGAAAACATTACTGGGATCCAATAGGATCCTGAAACTGGCAAACAGAGAGCAAGTTCCTGTTCATGGTAAGGAAGAACAAACAAGTAGATAAAGACATTTTTTTTCCAAATTTCTCACAAATAAACAGCTTGGCATAGTAGTGTGATTCATTGATAATTGTTTTAATTTTTTTGTCTAAAATAGAAATGCAACATATTCTTGTTGCTTATCACAAAACTTACTTGTATTTTAAGCTGCAGGATTTAAAATTCTTCTGTATAAAAAAATTTTTTTTTATTTCTGTTTCTTTTATTTTTGACCAAGCTGATTTCCATTCTTTTTTTATTTTTGTTCCTAAAGTACAAATCTACAACATAAAGAAGAAAGATATGGTGATTGTGTTATATAGTAATAGTTTGGTTGCTTTTTTTCTTCAGTATTAACAAATGGAATTTTCACATAGTGTGAGCAGCAAGCATAAAGCATTACTTATCACTGTTTCTTTGGTTTACTAAATGAAACTGCAAAACCTCTGTTGATAGGGGTTGTTTCTCATGTATTTGGCTTTAACAAATATTTTTTTTTATCGACTATCCTGCAATATCAGTTGATAATTTTGGTTGCTGATCTTTCCATATTGAGATCTGACATTTTAAAGAAGAACATTTTTATCAGGCCTTTTTGATTTCCAATCAGGGTCTGAACAAGTTTTCAATAAAAATATTGTTTCATAAAATTACTGTTTTTCTCTGTTTATTTTTCTCTTAGCAATGCTCTATAACTTTTTAATTTCAGTTTTTTTCATTTGATTTCAACCCTCTATTTTATCTGAATTATATTGTATATTTCATTCTTTGTTTTCATTTTCACTTTGTCTGTATATATATATATTTACTATGGTTTATCATATGACATGTAGCTTGGTTCCTATGGGCCTTATATTTTTTTTACTATCTCCAATCCCAAAAGATGAACAGCCTATGCAAAAGAAGGTCTGGAACATTTAGGTTACCAGATTCATTGGCAGAACTTCCCCCTGTAGCACATACAGGGCAAGGCTGCAAAACCATGTACATGGACTCGCTATTGAAGGATCTCTAAAAAAATCCTTTTAATCAAACAACCTGGATGGAAATATTATGGACTAAAAATCAAAAGAATACAGCACAGAAGTGAAATCCGCTCCACTGAACTAGTCTCATTAGAATCTGAGCTGAGGCTAGTGTTTCTCTCAGTTGCACATAGTCAACTTTTAACAGTTGTTTATTTTGTTTTTTATGGGTTAATCTTCTGCTGATAGCGAGTTAAAATTTGAAGAGTAGTGTTGGTAAACAAAATTTCTCTCTCTCTCCTTTTTAGAGAATACAAAATTCATCTATGAAACAACGGAGATGAGCAAGGTATCCCCATCCATTTTAAATTGCTGTTCTATCATATATTGTGGCAGCAATGTTTTCCATTGGACTTTGGTATTTTCAAGCTGGAAGAAGCAAGCAAGCAAAACCTGGTTATCTGAGTTAGGGTAAATTATTTTCTAACAAAAATGTATTTTTCAGTACATAAACGAATAGCCATGTTTGTGTGTGTGAGAGAGAGAGAGAGAGAGAGATCATACTGTGCTTTACTGTGGTACCTGGGAGATGACTGGTTCATCAGTGGACTCTTGAATAACAAATTATTTACTCTCAAATGAGATGGAAAAAAAAACCATCATATTGCATAAAAAGTTATTAACGTGCATTAAGTCTTATAGTGATTATCATAGAAAATCCTTATTATGTATTATTGCATATAGGTTGAAAGATGTGGATTTTGAAATGTTAGCTGATGAATGAGGCTTTGTATTGTGCAAAAATACAGCCTATCATAAAGAATTTTAAAATATTATTTATCTGATGTACAATAAATAAAGTTAACAGCTAAAAGCAGAGATAGTTGTGCAAAGCACTATAATTTGTGTAAAAATCTTATAACAAATAGATAAATTTTGTCAAAATAAAAAATAAATACATGGCAAGTTCAATTTTAGTGTGAAATTTATGTTAGGTACAGAAAAAAAGACCCCAAAACAATGTTTAAAATTACTGGAATCTTCCTCTATAAAATTTACCTGCTGTATACTTCAGCTCCATACTTGTGCTTCTATCTTTCTTGGTCCAGTAGCATTATTTTTTTTTACCATAAAAGGGAAGATGGATTATTTATCTAAGCATTTTTTTTTTTTTTCAGATAAATTTCTAAAGAAACTATTGTGTGGACAGAAGAATAATGTGCATTAATAGAATAAATACATTGTGTAATATATCTTTTAATGTTTTCTTTAATTTTAAGATTAAAATTATTGGAATGTCTGGTGGCTGATGTGTTTCCATCAACACTTAAGTTTCTTAAAATGCATTGTGGCTCAGCACTATTATCAGACATAGGAGCAAGCCAGAAGAAAGAAAATGGGATTGCATATGGTCTACTGGAGGTAACATCTTTCTTCAGCATTCTGTCAGCCCTTCTGAATAAAATCAGTTTGCCAGGAAATTCCTGTCCAGTATTTAGTAACAGAGGTAACATTTATTCCTTTGTTTATTTAAATTGTTAGAAATGTATTTGTTTTTAAACAATGAATTTAAAAAAAAAATTTTAACATTATACATTAAAAACTTTAGCAATCCTGCTTCTGGTATAGGAAGGTAGGAGTTATGAACAAAACACTCTTCATTGATGATTCTTTTTAGAGCATGTGGAAAAATAATGTAAAAACAATACAGCACTAGTTTCTACTTTCTAGAAACTAGTTTTAAGATGTTTATGCTAACTTATAATGAGAAAAATTCAAGACTTAGATACACTAATTTTACAAACTTAACACAAATAAGTAGACACTCTTGAGACTGAAATAGGTCATTCCAGTTGCTTTTATTTTTTTGTTCAGGACCATGAGATACATAAAATATGTTAATTTGATGCATATATGACATATGTGTGCAAAGTTATTCAGGTACAAGTATAAGGACAAATACAGGCCAGAGGAAACCTCAGTTTTCTGACAGCCATGACATGAACAAGAAGTTCAAGGGCACTGATCAACTTTGAAAGGGGTACATAGTTGGGCAGGGCACCATCGATGCTAACAGAATAGAAATTTTGTGTGCTTTGAATAGAATGGAAATTGAATATTAACAATAAGCTGAAGATGTTGAAGAGAAATGTAGAGACATCCACAAAAAATATTAAGAAGTACAATTGAAGAATGGCAAGATTTATCATCCAGTGTTAGTTATCTACTGCAATAGAAAATCAGATGCTACCATGTTCTTTCTTTTAGAATACTGTCATTTCTTCTATTATGTCCTGGTTTTTATAGCCTCCACTCTCCAGGCAGGGGTTGTGTATGGGTATGGTACTGTCCAACATAAAAAATTTTTATTGAAACATAATGTAAGGTACAAGAAAACTATGGCAGTTTGTCTGTCATGGTATAGGGTGAATTTTTGGTCACTGTATGGTTACGGCCAGTAGTCTGCAAAGAAACTAACTTCTATTTCATACACCATCATTCCCTGGGAGAGCCTTCTGCCAGTCATCTGACTAAAATGGGTAGTATTTTAATGAATGATCTGTGCCTCAAGCTTACACCACTTTTACTATGCAAAACAGAATGTCAGGGCATCACAAATCTGCCCTTCACTATGGCTGGGTCATTCACTAGACATGAACACTATTGAGCATGTGTGGGTTATCCTTCACCAATCTCTGTGAAAATGTTCCCAGAAACTAATTTCTCAGGACTCTCTAGATTCTGTGACAGGAATGGTCTAAACTTTTTGCAGACCAAGTTTACCGATCTAATCCGCACACTGTGTAAGTGTGTTACTGTCTTGCATAAAGAAAAGGGCTGCACCACAAAGAATTAACTCATACATTTTGCCAATACTCTGTATGGTTCCAAAGTAAACAGGAGTAATTTCAGACTTGGGTGTCTATTTACTTATGAGAAGTCTCTGCAGTACCAATTTGTGATAGCCACCATGACACTCAAAGCTATTATTGTTCACTGTTTCACAGCTGAGGAAGTGATATTATGTAGGTAGACAGAGGATTTGATATTATCAGCATCCTCTCCACAAATATACTGTTTATAGCCTCATCTTGTTTGTGTTTTTTTAAAATTCTGTCTCACTGATGGCCATATATTGTCTAGATCTGTTTCCTTAAAATTTTATTTTTTGATGTTATTAACTATAGGAAGATATTAGTGTAAATTAAATTAAGGTATCAATCAGAGATTGCATTGACAACTGGTGAATCTTAGGATTTTTCAAACTGATCCAGAAAAAGATTATTTACTGTTTAGAAAGAAATGTCTTTGTGTAAAAGCTGGTACTTTAACAATTATTTTTTTTACTTTTATTCATTGGTTGTTAAATTTGATAAAAATTCAGCTGTACCCAGAGGTGGCAGAAGATTTTGAAACTTGGGAGTGGGCAGACCTCATGGGAAATTTTAAATTTTATATTGACTTTTTTTTTTGAAAATTACAATCTGGACAAATACATATTATTTTAATATTAAAAACAAACTAGGTTTCAACACAAATAGTGTTTGGATAGTTGATTTAATAACACAGTATTGAATGG